>JANAVB010007399.1:18018149-18243149 GCA_029216955.1 Iris pallida
CATAATATAAATGATTTGTATGCTTGAACCGCCGATCACATCTAGTTAATGATGCTCATTGATGAGAATATACGTTGTTGTTGCAAGAACTGCAACTAATGTTTGAGTTTTTTAATTTAAGAAAATCAAATCACATTACATAAACATATATCAAAATTAAAAACAAAAGACAAAAACAATGAAGTAATTTGATGAACATCTGGCACTCCAACGACTACTCACTTCTTGGTAGTTGGGGATAATATTTTTCATGTTATCTAATCCTCAGATTTCACACATTTTAATTTACACTGTAATTTTTATTTTATTTTATTTTGCAGAATGCAATAAATAAATAAATATAGATAATTATAGTCATTGTAGTAAGATTCTTTAACCATCTAGATTCAGTGAAGATAGAAGGGATCCACTTTTTCAAAAAGGAAGGATATAAAGGCAGTTTCATTTTAATTTTAAAAAGAAATTGAATTAAGAACTGAAATGAGTGGGTGGCACAAAATTTGATCAATTTCTTTCTACTGTGGTGACAGAAGGTGAAAAATGCTCACATCAAAATATGTAACCTTTACTTTGGATGACTGATTAATTGAGGGAGTCTAGAGGCAAAACTTAAAAAGCTCAAAATATTTAAGTGCTCAAAAAAGTTCCAGTATTAAAATGTAAATACTTGAGAGTTGCAATCTAGCTAGCCTATTAAAAATATTATGTTTCTGTAATTATAAGGGCCAAAGTTATACAACATTGAGACTTTGAATAGAAACCACTTTTGTTGTTGTAGAAACGACATCACCCTACTAGAAGAAAACAAACTACAATCTCACACAAACACCAAGACAAATCAACACATCATATATGTTCGGCAACTATATCACATTGACAAATTCCAATCTTTATAACTCAAAAGGTACAATATTGAAATACAAATATGTTGAACCATTTGCTCAAAGTTCATCCCCTCACAAATCTCCAGAGAGAAGAAGATACACAATGAAATCACTTATCGTAATGATCTTCCTGGATGAAGAAGACGACTCCTTAAACAGATCTTCCCTTCAGACTATTTCAAAAAAAACAAGCCCCAAGAACAAAGTATTGACCTTGTTTTAGATTTTTGTGGACTTGTCCTGAATCTCTCTACTTAGCATCACATGAGCAAACCCCTTAGACTGTTTTAGAAAACCTAATTTAAGGTTAGAAAAATTTTAAATTAGCGAAGCAATAATCTTGGTCATCCAGATTATATCACACGGTCAAAACACATGCTGATTTTGGGCCCACGTCTGAATCAAATCCTGACAGCCGCCAGACCTTCATAAAAGATTTTGGAATAAAATTTAAAAAAATTCGTATACCGTCGATATACTGTGATGTACCTCGCTGTTCTTGTTGAGTGATGTTGTTATATATGTAGATAGTTGTGATGAGTCAAGTGATGTTGTTATATCATTCAATCACACTTGCATCCGCGGATCGATCGGATGTTCATTTTATGAGCTGGGTTTTTGGATTCACGCGGCTTCATAATAACATAAATAGCAACGGGATGGGATCTGTTGTCTCTACCTTGGTGTTTTCAAACATGTCTCCTTTCACAAGTAGAAGTGGATTCCTCCGATTTTATAAAGAAATAACACTCAAAATTGGTGGGGTTCGCGACTATTTTTGAGAGGGAACGTGGTTAGGAACACCAAAATGGGGACAACAGATGCCAATCCAATAGCAACATATCATTTCGTGATTAATGAGCTCTCTACATAACTGACCACTGGCTAAACTTCACTATGATCCCCCCAATTTGATCCAAAGTAGCCTTAATTATTTATACATGCTTGCATGTTGTTACAACCTCCCATCAATTTCTACATGCCTGCAGAACAAAGGAAGAAGAAATTTACTTTATACGATATACATCTTCGTTACCGGCAGTGTCGAAGCGAAGTTATGCAGCAACAAAAAGGATATGAAGTCTCCTTGCAATGTTCCAAAAAAAAGAAAAAAGAAAAGATGTTACAAATTAAGCAAACAGTTGCAGTAACGAACCACAACCGATCACTTCCAGTTGTCGGCAACAATGTGAGCCAAATCCACCACCCTCTGCGAGTATCCCCACTCGTTGTCGTACCACGCGATCACCTTCACCATGTCGTCGCCCATCACCATTGTCAGCGACGAGTCGACCGTGGACGACACGTCGGTGCAGCGGAAGTCGACGGAGACCAGGGGCTCGTCGCAGACCGAGAGGATGCCGTTGAGCTCCTTCTCCGCGCTCTCCCTGAACGCGGCGTTGACCTCCTCGGCGAACGTCTTCTTGGTCACCTGGATGACGAGGTCGACGACGGAGACGTTGGGGGTGGGCACCCGGAGGGCGATGCCGTTGAGCTTGCCTTTGAGGCTCGGGAGGACGAGGGCCACGGCCTTCGCTGCGCCGGTGGAGGTGGGGACTATGTTGAGGGCGGCGGCACGGGCACGGCGGAGGTCGCGGTGGGACGCGTCGAGCAGTCTCTGGTCGCCGGTGTAGGAGTGGGTGGTTGTCATGGTGCCCTTGATAATTCCTGACGAACATGAATATGCATATATAGTCTTAGTTTCATTATCTATGTTGAACTCGCTCGACCTCTCGACAAACATGAACAACCATAGTCATTAGTTTCATGCTACTCCAGCCAATGCTGCTCGATTCTTCTTGCTTTCAAGCACATCCATTAATTAGTCGACTCCCCAGTCAACTGATGTATTTCACTACGTCGCTGGATGTCGCAAATCGTCGCAAATCTACCAATATCGCATACTTTACGCTATATCATCAAACCACTGTCGTTAATTCATTATTTTGTCGTTGTTTTGATGATAAACAACAATGAACTATAAGTCGCTTATGGTGTCACCCAACATCATTAGTTCTCTAAATTTTAGCGACGTTCTAAGAGTCTCTAATTAAGTTGCAAGAGCGACGTTTAGGAAACATAGTATGGTTCAACGACCAAAATTTAGATGACTCGTCATAGACGTCACTGAATACGTCGCTAAACATCATAAGCGACATTTATTTAGACATTAATGACCGTGTTTTAGTAGTGTGTTAACAGTTGTGTACACTATGCCAATTTATGGCAACAGGACATGTTACAGCAGAAAATATTCGCTATTGTTAGAACAAATGCAAGCTATCAATTCAAGGATTGTATGTATGAAATAGGAATGTTGCTTCAATGTGTCATCCCGTATGGAACCTTATAGATTTAACCACACTTCCGTAGATGAATGAGTGCGGTTCTGATGCGAACAATCTTTTGCTTCGAACTAGGATGCCAATACTTCAGGTTATAGAGTACTAGTGGATAACCCCTGCCATAATGGCACGGACACGAATCCGGCCTTCTCGACGTAGGCGTGCAGACACCGGACCAGCGCCAGGAAGTTCCGGACGGAGACGCGGCCTCCGAACCCGGCCTTCTCGACGTAGGCGTGCGGGCACCGGACCAACGTCAGGGACCCGAGCCCGACGGAGGCGGACACGGCAAAGACCACGGTGGCGGCGTTCGGGACGGCGTGGGGCCTCATGGAGGCGAAGATGCGCAGGGCCGTCGTGGGGCGTCCGAGGACGAGGAGGCCCGAGACGGCGGCGGTCCAGGAGACGACGTCCATGTGCGGCATTCCGTCGAACACCCGCAGGACGTGGTCGGTGGAGCTGCGTCGGGAGTAGGCGGTGAGCAGGACGGTCTGCACGAAGGGGTCGGACCGGAATTCGAGGAGGAGGGCGTGTGCGTGGAGCGACCTGGCGGCGGCGGCGGCGGTGTTGAGCAAGGAAGAGAAGGTGTGGGAGTCGGAAGAGACAAGGCGGCGGAACATTTGGGAGTAGATGGAGAGTGGGTCGGCGGAGATGGCGATGGCGGTGTTGAAGGAGAAGGGGTTGGGGTTGGTCATGGCAGAGAAGAGGGAGACGGCGAAGGAAGGGTCGGCGTCGACGGCGCGGTGGAGGTGGCTGCTTGCGACGAAGGGGTTGCGAAAGAGGTCGGCGACGACGGCGTGGGCGAGGTTGGAGCAGAGGCTGCGGAGGGAGGGACGGTGCAAGGGGTGCTGGAGACGGGGGTGCCGTTGGAACAACCGGTTGCGCCGCACCCAACATGGGACCTCCTCCTCTCTTATAGAGATAGGGACAATTTAATCCTTTCATCATCGTTGAACCAAAACATATGGGTCGGACCAAAAATGCACTGTGCTTTATATTATAGATGATAAATAGTTGGTATAAAGAGTTTCAGTAATGAATATGCTGATTATACTAGTATGGTACTTCATAGAGCAAGTAATCGTCAAGACGAGAACGATTCAACTAACTACAAGAACTTGTATAAATAAACGATCTAGCTAAACTGATAGTTTTTGTGAAGTTCACACTCAGAAACATCTAGAAGAATCAGTATCACTGTAAGATGTCTCTCTTGCTGTATCGGTATCAGAATCGGTATCGGACGCCCTTTCTATAAGTATCGGGATCAGCGATAGCAGTATCAGAGTTTCAGGTATCGGATATTTTGGTATCCAAAAATAAATAATTATTAATAAATTATTTAGAAAAAAATTATTTTATACATTTAGGCATAATTTTAAGTATTTTGTGTTATTTCTTAAAATTGTATGAAATAGTAGTCACCCATGCCGATTGGTACCTGCAATAGATAGTTTATTTTCTTTCTTTTTACATCCTTGCACAACTTTACTATGGTTTTACACCCTTGTTGATTAGTTTTTTTCGTTCAAATTTTTTTGCCGAATTGGTTGAAAAATAGACGTCCAATATTGGTATCGGTCAGTATCGGATATCGGTCGGTATCGGATCGGAATATGGCAAATTGTATCGGATTGGTATCGGCCGATACTGCAAACTATGCTATGAATACATCTAGCCTTTTGCTATTAGCAAACAGAACTAGAGATGACACAAGTCTAATAGTTAATAGATGACACAAAAAATGAGATTTGTGACCACATACCAAACTTCTGATCAAGGACCTTGACGAAGGGGGCGAGGCAGTTGGTGGTGCAGGAGGCGTTGCTGATGATGGGCTCGTCGTGGCTGTAGGCGTCTGCGTTGACACCAACCACATAGGTGGGGATGTCACCCTTACCAGGTGCAGTGATCAGAACCTTCTTGGCTCCAGCCTTAATGTGCTTACCGGCCCCTTCCCTGTCCACAAACACTCCGGTCCCCTCGATTACAAGGTCTATTCCCAACTCCCTGAAGACAATGCAACAGTGTCAGACACGTATAGGACACACGGAGACACTTGAAAGAACACTGACACACAGATTAGATAGATACAAGGGGATTAGTGAAGTTACCCCCAGGGCAGGTCGAGAGGGTTGCGGCTGGAGACGACCTTGATTTCCTTGCCGTCGACGATGATGGAGCTGTCACTTCCGGGCTTGACATCGGCATCGAAGATGCCCAGGGTCGAGTCGTACTTGAGGAGGTGAGATGCCTGCTTCACGCCGCCGGTGTCGTTGATGGCAATGACATCCAGGGGCGAGTCCTTGCGCCCGTGCCAGCAACGTAGGAAGTTGCGTCCGATGCGGCCAAAGCCGTTAATGGCCACCTTGAGCTTCGCCTCCGTCACTCCTTTCCTGTAACCTCCACTTGACGCAACCTGTTACCATAATATCGTACATGATCACTATCGTTTTATCAAACATTACAAAGTTTCAATGTAATCAATAAGACACGATATTGGCTCTAGTGGTCAGCACGTGGAAACATAGCACATCCTGACTGGATGATTCAATTCCACAAAAAAATGGATTAATCCACAACTTTCATGTGCACCTAATTGCAAATGCTCAAAATTTCATCTTCCTACAAAAGCAGTTATATATGTTTAAATGCAAATTAGTCCAAAATTTACTAAGGATGCGCCAAAGAATGTGTTGGCTGTGCCAATGAGTCCATCTTGTGTCGTATCCTATTCTTGTTTATGCAACATAGGTCGAGACACAATGTAGGAATTATAGTAACTTGGAGCTTATGAAGCTTACTGCAGAGGTCTTGAAGGAGACGACCGAGAGGAAGTCATCGGAGGAGGCGACCTTCCTCGACAACGGCAGGGAAGAAGAACCCCTGAGGCCCGAGAAGTCGGAGAACCCCTTGCCTTTTGCCTACACGCATGCAACAATGAAAATGATAAGAAACCACCATTTAAAGCACATAACATGCGTATATATATCTCGAGAGAGGGAGGACGGAGGAATGTAACCTTCAGAGAGGCATTGGCTACTGAAAGAGTAGCCGAAGCCATCGGAAGATGTTGTGATCAATTCCTTTGGATCAAGAAGATTTTTGGTAAGTTATAAAGCAATTTAGTGTGAAGCTGTGGTGCTTGTGAACCAGTGAGAATTGAGAGGAGGGAATGGAAAGGAAAGAGAGAAGCAATGGATGAGATTTTGGATAACCCTATCAAACCAACGTATGGTTGTTAGCCATTTTTCCATCACCATGCAATAGTACCAGCATGGGAGCAGGTTTGGTCTCAATAAACCTCAAATTCTCATACTAAACCCAAATTGATGACCTATATTCCTAGGCCTTACGACCGAGTCTATGAGTCCCCACCCATGTTCGAACCGGTTAAAGGGATTAGGATGAATATTGACAGAGATATTTGTAACATTCCGTCGCCACGTTTAAACCTTAACTTCGTGTGTAAGTAAGGATTATGATTACCCTTCAATATACTATAAATAGTCCACGAATCATCTCTTAGAGGTAAGCTCGCCTTTTATCCTAAAAACTATGTCGAATTTTATAACTGCACCAAATCTTAGTCTGACTTGAGCGTCATATATGGTGGCACTGGGAGAGAGAGATCATTACCCCTCTTACGTTTATTCGTGTACACGGAAAAATGTGTACATGGAAAAAATGAGTAGATGAGCAGGCTCAAAAAATTCTTTAGATCATGGAGAAGAAGGTCGAAATTTTCGATCCATGAAGCTTTACGAGGATCCCAGTGTAAGAAAACATTGTCAGATTGGCGCCCACCATGGAGCCTGATTTTCTCGACTATAAAGTTAGAGCTCTTGTCCTCTGCCGTCGAGATGAACAATGACACTCCCAATGACTGACAACCATTCACAACCTTTTGGCTCATTTGCCATGATCACCCAAGGATTCGACGATCAAGGGTTTCACGACCCACGCCCACAAGTTCGAGTACAGGTGCGTGATGCACGTCCAACCTACGCCACAACATCAGCGTAGTAAGTTGTCTAGACAATCACTAACTAACTATCTCAAACAAATATCTAACTCCAAAGAGAACAATGATACATAATAACAATAATAATCACAAGATCTAATTAACACACAAATGATAAAAAGAGAAGAAATTCCAAGGCCACAATGTATGAGAAATGCATACACCAATATAATTACAAGTCCTAATCCAAGTCTAGATAACCAAACATCCAAGAGTGCATCAAATCCCAAAAATATACACAACCCAAATATAAATGTTCCGGAGACAAATCTGGCCATCCTAAGGTGAATAATCTACACTGCATATAGATATCAAAACTAAACAGCTGAGGGGTCCTCCCACTGGGTTTCCTAGGCTCCGTAATAGGTAGGATACAGATCCTCGTACTCTACATATGAAAAATATTATCCAGTCAGAATTGAAGCAAGTACAAACACTGATGGACATTTCATAGCATGATAGTGACTATATAACAAGAATTAGAATATGTGAAACATGGTAATCAAGTAAGAATGTAAGGCTAAACTAGCAGTTTAATGGAAAGAGACAAAAATAGTGAATATGAGAAGAACAGGTAAATCTGACATGAACTAATAAAGAACTATGTCAAGCAATCATATCCTTTATATGTTTTGAAATACCAAGTTCAACATGTGAACGACTCTGGTAATACGGAAAATCGCACATGAGAATGTGTGATTACTATCCAATCGATATGCAAATCACATGTGAGATATGCAATTGCTATCCACACGATTAGACGCGAAACACAAAAATGATAGTTCATACATCTACTAAGGTATTTTTTGCCTGACAACTAGTATTCATGGATTCAAGTCACAATACGTAAGATGCACGAATCACGAAATACGATAAACACGATGCACGAAGATCACGAATCACGAATATCATAAATAGAATCCATAAAACACTAATCACGTGTAGAAAGAGTGACATGAACACGATATTATCTAAATCATGATATAGAGACAATATCAGAAAATAAAAGTAAATTATTGCGTGTACTTGCTTGGGGTCCTGAGCAATGTGTGAGGATCGATGTCCAAAATGGAGTCACAAAGACCTAGATATAAAATATCAATATCAAAGAGTGATTTGTAGTCATAATCATTGATATCTAAATTAAAATATGGTTTCTATGTTAAAACTAGGTCTTAGAAGTCAAACTAGGTCAATACCTTGTTTCTATAGTCAAACTAGATTATTACCTTATTTCTAGGGCCAAACTAGTCATCTTAGGCTTTACCTAAATTTTTAGGCACATACCTTGAATGTATTAGTCATACTAGTTAATATTACCAATATCAATACATATCTTCCATCTCTACTAGTTACCTACTATCTAGGATTACCTTAGACAATTTATCATTTATATATCCATGGATCGACGTACCCAATGCCTATTACATATACCATTATCTTTACCTATCCATAACATATACCAATATGTCCTTTATCCATATCTAAACATTTACCATTTACCTATATAATATACATATATCCTACTATAGACCCATATCCCTAACCATTATCCATTACCTTAGCTATGAACTCACTTATCTCGACCAATACCCTTACCTACTTATCCCTAACATACAGGATATACATATGTAGCTATATGTTATTCTCATGGGATTACCCTAATTACCTATATGCATACATATCAATATACCATATATATATATATATATATATATATATATATATATATATATATATATATATATATATATATATATATATATATATATATATATATATATATCCATACCTATAATATCCTGCATCCTAGCATATATATACACCCTATTTCTATATACACCCATACCCATGGTATCTATCCCTCTAACAATATACATACCATATGTTATACCCATATACCAATACCCATATGGTATCATTATACCCCTATATATAGTCATATAGATATTCTCCTATACATAGCATTTACCTATGTAATTATCCTACTATGATAACCTATACTCATGTACAATTATCTATGTTTACACAAATACCCTTATGTATCCATATCCTTAAACATATATATGTATTCACATGGCTACATTATGATTACCTTAGCCTATCATCACACTCTTATTGATCAATACATTTACATATATACCTTGATACCCTTACCTATATACCTTGATATCATTTGTATGAATACCCTTCTATGCTAAGGTCTATTATCCCTGTCATGCTTGCATATGCCAATACCTATGATATACCAAATTACCCATTACTATACCCTCACACATGCTTGTCTACCCTTACCTATGGTGCTATGTTACTCCCTTACTCATATACTATATATCCATATACCCTACATGTCCTACTACACCAAGATACCCCTATACCATATCCACATGGCATAATATACCCGTTATCCTATAATATTGGTATCTATATGATATCTACATAAAATACATATATGATATTGTACCCTTGCTATCCTATGCATATCCATGGTTTACCTTGCTACTATGATATTTATCTTTACCCTTAGAATTACTTTAACTACCTATACAAATATATATACACCTATATATATATATATATATATATATATATATATATATATATATATATATATATATATATATATATACACTACTAAAATATGCTATATTAGTGACGTACTTTAGCGACGGAATAACATCGCTAAATATGTACTATAGCGACTCATTTCTATAGACATCGCAAAACGTCGCTGAATAGCAACGTTCAGCGACAGTAGATAAATTACGTCGCTGAAGAGCGACATTCAGCGACATATTATTAAAATATGTCGTCATATATTAAAATGTTTGCGACGTTTAGCGACGTCTACTCTTGAAGTCTCTAACTTTTTACTTAGGGCAGACTGTTTTCTTTTTTCTCCTCACTCGAAAATTAGAAATTTTCCTCGAGCTCTTCCCCCTCGGCGATCCCTTCCCTCCCCCCCGGCGACTTCCTCCCCTCCCCCGGCGACTCCCTCCCCCCCTCCCCCGGCGACCCCTACCTTCCCCCCCCCCCCGTCGAGCTCCTCCTCCCCCAATCCGAGCTACTCCTCCTCTTCCTCAGGTAAACCCTAACCTAACTCCTCTTCTTCCTCCTTCTCCTCCTTCTCTCTCCCCCCCCCACACATACAGACACACACACACGGCTATTGTGTGTGTTTGAGGGACATTACCAAGTTTATTGTTGTGTGGCTTAGAAAATGGTTATGAGCAAAATAGTCTATATTGTGTGCATAAACAGGGAAATGATGAGTCATATGGGCTAAGTGTGAGCTCGGGAACCTATAATGAAAACATGTATAAGTATGTATGAAATTAGAAGGATCAGAGAAATAATGGTGATATGAAAAATCTGTGGGTGTCCTCACCCCCATTGTATAATGATAATAGGGAATATAGCATGGATTAGGACATCCTGGTAAATTTTTGAAAGGATGAGAGGGTGGTGTTTTACTCATTTATAAAGAACGTGAATTTTAAGAGAAGCAAATATTTGAAGGTGAGAGGACTGTTATAACTATATGCTGTCACGACCCGCACCCGCTTTTCGGATGCGAGCTCGTGAGCAAGCCAGCTACGTATCGATCGAACTCCAGTCCGACTCGAGTACGTATAAGCTATCCAGGGCAGGGTATCATGTATAATTTAAACTATATCTCAATCCACAAGAAACATATAAAGCAAGAAAGAACAAATATGGGTCATGGTCTGCAGTCCATTAGCATATTGTTCGATTAGACTCTAAGAATGTTATGAGTCCATAAAGTAAGCAGAATATATCATGGTACTGAATATAAAGCACGAAAGGATAATAAAGAATATCACAAGCAAATACCTGTATCATATATCGCAATCCTCTACCATCCTGCTCTGCTAACTAACTCCATGCAGTCGCTAAACCTGAAGAGATCATCAGGTCCTCAGAGGACTAGCAAGATACATAAAACATGCCTATCTAACAGTTTAATCATGTAATAATATAAACAGGGTGTAAACAGGAACTAGACAGGAGACTGACAAGTGGCTACTGACAGGTAACTATGAACTCGGATACGGGATCAAGTATGCATAAATGAACTGCTGGTAGATCAATGGATACCAACCCTCGCCCCGATTGTGGACTCGCAGGTCAGTTTCAAGACAAGTCACCCTCGCCCCGATTGTGGACTCGCAGGTGCAAAGGAAACCCTCGCCCCGTGTGTGGAATCGCAGGTTGTGGGAAAAACAAGGAATAGCAGTTCACTCACATATACTTGCAGACACGACTCAGTCAAGACACAGGTGAAGACACGACACGATCCAATCACGATACACGAGAGAACCAATCCAATATAAACTAACAAGGCTAACCATGTACAAGGACTATAACTATACTAGCATGTACGATATACAAATCACAAGTAATAACCAACTAGTAAAACTATATAATAATAGAAATATGCATCTAATAAACTGTAGAGGGAGGCAAGGTATACTTGCCTGGAGGTTGCACGAAGATCCAATAATATACCGCCAACTGGCAAGTCATACAGTCCAAGTCATCACAACTGTATCCGAAAGCTGAAACAAACATTACCAATATTCTCAGAATAGTAAAATTAGCTAGGATTGCCTGTCCTTAAGTCCAATTCTAGATACAGGGGCAAAACGGTAATTTCGGGCAAAAACGATGTCCGCCGTTGGATCCGCTTTGCACCGAAAAGCGTGACAGAGTCTATGGTCTCTAAAGTCGTCAAACTACATGTCTACGGATCTGATTTACCGATACGAACCCAACCGTATGTCCAGAGTTGGATTCCGGCGGGCCGTGCACAAAATCACCCGTTGAGTCGGACCGGGGGGCCCGCGATACGGCAATTTTATCAACTGTCTCAGAATCAGACCAAACTTGGCATACAGGACCAAAAAGTAATACGGTCCTGCTGGCGCAAGTTTCGTCTCGATCTGACGAGCATGCACAAAGTAATTGGAAAATTTGTACAGAGGCCGATACGGTGAATTTTGACGGATACACATCAAATTCGTCGCGCACACGTGACCAATTTGAATTTCGTCAAAGCCCACACGACCATGAAGCCGATACGCAGCTTTCCATGCTTTCGGCTCGCGACCACGTCGCCCGAATGGCGGGACGGACGTGGTATCGCACAATTTTCTAGTTTTGAAAACAGATTTGTGGGAAACTTTGGGATTCGATTTCTCGACGCGTAGTCGATAATTTCTGAATCCACAAAAAGGACAGTGAATCCCTATATGTTGTCTAAAAGTGCCTTCAAATAGTTTTTCTAATAAGTCAATGGGTTGGCAGGAAATCGCCTTCAAACTTTGGGTTTTTGGGTTTCGATTCCTGTTCAATTTGAACAGTATTCGGGCCGACTTCGAATCGACCTCCTGGCCATCCTACCGCAAAACAATTAATTCTATCTAAAGGGGTTTAAAGCCTTATATATTGGGAACGTACCGGAGAAGACGGGACGCAAAACGAACGCACGATGATCACGAAATTCCTCCGTAAACTTGACCTGCTGCTGTCGCCCATCCCGTATTGCTACTGTTGCTCGCGTTGTGCGCACGCGGTTTCCTCGCCGTCCGACGACCCACACGATGGCGCGCGGCCGTGGGTGGCCGCCCATGGTGTCGGGAAGATGTCGGCGTCGGGTTGAGAAGTTTTGGTTTAGGGTTTTGTTGAGAACTCTGTTCTGTCGATCGCGCGTATATGTACGCTGGTCGGTTCTGAATGCAGGGGGGTCGGTCTGGGCCTGGGCTCACCTGAGCAGGCCTGGGGCTGACTGGGCCAGGCCGGGCCTGTGGGGCCTTGGCTTGGATGTTTAGTTTTCTAATTGTTTTTCTTTTTCTTTTTCTTTTTCTATTTCTTATTTATATATATATATACATATATATTTATATATAGATATATACACATAAATACGTATGTATATGTATACATACATATATATGCGCATATACGTATATATATAATATTTATAAATACACATATACACATACGTATGCACATATATATATATATTTATATACACACGTACAAATACATATATATATATATATATATATATATATATATATATATATATATATATATATATATATATATATATATATATATATAATTTATTTGTCTATATATACACATATCTATCTATATATATACACATAAAAATACATGTATATTTATTTATATTCATACGCATACGCACACATACATATATATATATCCAAGATAATTTAAATAGCAAAATAACATATATTATATTTAATATTCAAATAATATCAGTAAATTGATATTAAATATATATAACAGTTAATTAGAAAATAATTTATTTATAAAGACTATTATTCATATACTTGAATATACTATTATATACACAAAAATCCCAAAATCTAAAATAGCATTTTAAGGAAATACTCATCATATTTTAATATCAATGACACTTATATATAACAATTATTTAGGAAAAATATTTGTTAGTACCTTAAAATAAAATACGAATATGTATATATAAAATAAATATACCCCTACAAGAACGTCTCTGGTCGCACTACCTGTCTACATGGATTCGGGTTTGGCTCGGGTCAAGTCCGACTAGTTGAGTACAACCGGGTCTTCTGCAAGTCAATAATTTAATTAATAAATAATTAAACATCTAGAAAGGTTAAGTCGCAACTTGGCCTAGTTTTCCTAGTTAGGACATCCCTATGGCTAGGTTTCCCCGGGCATGGCTAGTACACTAGTCAAGGCACACTGCTATATCTCCCGTGCCACAAATTCTAGTCGTCTAGTACTTCAAAACTCAACCATGGCTAAAATTATCTACCGTAATAATTAACTAAATAAATATTTATAAAAAATCTAAAATCCCCATTTAAATCAAATAAATAAATAATAAATATTTTAAAAAAAATTCCGGGAAGGGGAGCTACAAATCTACCCACCTTAAAAATAATTTCGTCCTCGAAATTCCAATTCATGACCATCCCTTAAATTCAAAGTCTACTATTACCTTAATCTCCCCAAATTTAATTTTTCAAATATATTCTATAATCCTCCCTAGCCATATTATAACTTCGAATACTGGAGGACTTCTACCCACCTTTGGTCACGCTACTCCTCAAAACACGGTCACTAATGTCTTATGATCTTCTAACTAGTTGCTAATAATTCTACCAACAGATATCTAGGGCTTGTGGCATCTATACTCCCTAATATCTATAAACAACCAAAACTCAATAATCATGCAATATTATACTATACTTTAAGAATTTCTGATGAATTCTAGACAGCACGTGTAGCTGCCCTTCCCAGAAATTTGGAATATTTTATTATTATTTATTTTAATTGAATGGTGATTTTTAGATTTTATAAATAATTATTTAGTTAATTATTACGGTAGATGATTTTAGCCATGATGGAGTTTTGGAGTACAAGACGACTAAGAATCGTAGCACAGATAGTGCAATGGCGTGCTTTGACTAGTGTGTTATCCCTGGTAGGGAAGGCCGAGCCATAGCGATGTCCTAACTAGGAAAACCAAGCCAAGTTACGACTAAACTCTTACCGAATGTTTATTTATTCATTATTTATATTATTGAGTTAGAAAAACCGGTTATACCACTTTGGCCCGGACTGGACCCAACTGAGCCCAAGCCCATGTGGTCGGCACGTCCGATGACATTCGTGTTGATGGAATTGGTATGAGTGTGTTATATTCCGTTTTAATAATTTATTGAATATTTTTATATTCGTAATTTAAATATTATAAATATCATTAGTAGCTGATATTCAACGATATTTAAAATAGGTCCCTGTACAAGTTTTGGAAATTTTAGGCCGTACATAATGGTATATACGCCATTATCAATTTATTGAATTTTGTTATTATTATTATTAGTAGTAGTATTATTATTATCATTATTTTATTGGGAGTGTTATTTAATATTATTATTTTATATTAGTTTATTGACTAACAAATATTATATATATATATGTATATAAATGTATACGTATATAAATATGTGTATATGTGAATATAGGGATATAAGTAGATAAATATATATATAGGTATATACGTGCATAAATATATAAATATATTATATAAGTGTACATGTGAAGATATATATATATATATATAAATATTATATATGTACGTATGTGCATATATATATATAAATATATAAAGGTGTACGGTGTATATATATATATATATATATATATATATATATATATATATATATATATATATGGTCGATCGTGGCCCTGAGCGGCCAGGGCCCACGGATCATGAGGGGTCCAAAAAATTAGTTAAAAAATAAATATGTTAATAATTTTGTATCTTAAATGGAACTAGTATGTCCCATGGGCTTTTAGACATAAAATTATTGTGGTGTAGTGGTTAGTACTTTAGACATATATTAAAGATTCCAAGTTCATTCTTAGTTGTAGCTTTTTTAAATATTTTTACATTATGTATGGGGGGCCTTGTTTTGAAAGTTCGTCTTGGGCCCCCATGAACTCAGGCCGATCCTGATCAAAATTCCCATCCGCGGCCGCCCTCCCATGCACCATCGATCTGGAGGCCCGCGTGGGGCCCACGCACGTCCGCTCGGTCCACACTCGAGGACGACAGAGCTCTCGTGGGACTCCGGATTCAGACCATATATATATATATATATATATGTGTGTGTGTGTGTGTGTGTGTGTGTGTGTGTGTGTGTGTGTGTGCACGTGCCTTGCACGTATTTTAACATTTCTTAATTAGTTTAGGAAGATCAAATGGTAGTCTTCCTAATTACTAAGTTGTCCTTATTAAAATTAATGAACTATTTTTAATTAGTATAAGTATGTAAGGATATTTTCGGAATTCAAAAGTTTCACCATCTAAGTTTTCCTATTATATAGTAGAATATATATATATATATATATATATATATATATATATATATATATATATATATATATATATATATGTACAATAGTTGTTAAGTAGTAATAAAAGGAAAAAGAAAACCATATAGAATCCCACATAACAGCTAACTATTCCGAACAGCCCCCACACCCAAAGCAATGGCCTACACGAACCCAGGCCTAAATCCCTCAGCCGAGCAACCCGAGCCCAGCTTGGGCATCCCGAGCGGAAAACCGCCCCCCCCCTATAGTCGTATATAATCGAGAGATGTATGAACATCAAAACCCTAGCTACTTCAAGCCCACACGCGCCCCATCCCCTACCACCTGGGCGGTCAGACCGCCGCCGTGACAGCGCCACCGGCCGGTCGAGCGCCTGAATCCGCGCGCACATGCGCGTGTGGAACACAGCGACAGCCGCTGCCCGACCCCGACTTCGCGCCCGTCTCTCGCGCCGCACACTCCGCCGTTTCACGTTCCGTCTTCTCAAGTACGAAGCCCAACTATATGACTCTAAGTCCCTTCAATTAGAATTAATTATAGAGCCCTAGGTTGTCAGAGAAATCGACGCAAAGTCGACAAAAAACCATTTCAAAAATAGCCTCAAACCAGTCCCAAATAGCTCTGTTTGAGGATTGTTTTCGATCAATCCAGTCCAATATTAGAAAAACTATTTCAAGACACTTTTTGAAAACATGTAGGGCTTCGAATCCCTTCTTATGGAATTTGAATTCATTGACTACTCGCCGAGAAATTGAATCCCAAAGTTTTCCAAAAACCTATTTTAAAAACTAGAAAAACCATCCACACGACGTGCGTTCCGCCATTCCGGGCGATGTGGTCGTGAACCGTAAGCATCAAAAGCTGCGTAACGGCTTCGTGGTCGTATGGGCTTTGACGGAATTCAAATTGGTCGCGTGTGCGCGACGAATTTGATACGTATCCGTCGAAATTCACCGTATCGTGCACTTTGCAAATTCTCCAATTACTTTTTGTATGCTCGTCAGATCGAGACGAAACTTGCGCCAGCAGGATCGTATCATTTTTTTGGTCCTGTATGTCAAGTTTGGTTCGATTCTGAGACAGTTGATAAAATTGCCGTATCGCGGGCCCCCGGTCCGACTCAACGGGTGATTTTGTGCACGGCCCGCCGGAATCCAACTTTGGACATACGGTTGAGTTTGTATCGAAAAACTGAATCCGTAGACATGTAGTTTGACGACTTAGAGACCGTTGACTCTGGCACGCTTTTCGGTGCAAAGTGGGTCCAACGGCGGACACCGTTTTGACCCAAAATTATTGTTTTGCCCCTGTGTCCAGAATTGGATTTAAGGACAGACAATCGTAGCTAATTTGACTATTCTGAAAACATTGGTAATGTTATTTCAGCTTTCGGAGACTGTTGTACGGGTTTTGACTATTGTGGCACATTGAGTAGTTCAGACTATCGGTTTCACCAGCAGAGGACCACAGGCGAGTACAGTTTATTGTCTGTATTTCGATATTGATCTTTACTATATTTCATTGATTAGTCATTGGTTATGTAATTTTTATACTCTATTATAAATTGTTGAGTCGGGAATGAGAAGTACCAAGGATGTGTGATCCGACCATAGACCGTGTTTATTTTCATGCAGTAGACCTCGTAGACATTGTTTATTTTCTGCAAGTAGACCTCGTAGATATTGTTTATTTTCTGCAAGTAGACCTCGTAGACATTGTTTATTTCTGCAAGTAGACCTCGTAGACATTGTTTATTTTCTGCAAGTAGACCTCGTAGACATTGTTTAATTTCTGCAAGTAGACCTCGTAGACCGTGCGGTGTAGCACCCCAGACCGATCACACGTCAAAGGTACTTCTAAAAGTTGGAGAAAGTATTTTGTGTCTATATTGGTTTTCCGTATTTACTGTTTATTTTTAAAACTCATGATTGATGTCTAACCTTTGTTTTATAGTCATTTTCTTTATTTGAAATTGCATTCAGTGAATTGTGCTCGTTCCATTCATGACTGGAAACCAACATTTTCAGGTTAGCCATGGATTCACTTAGCTTGGGGAGTACCGGGTGTACCTGCAGACAAAAGCCTAGAGACTAGCTAGATAGTTGAGTTGTAGTCATTCATTTATTTGTGCAAGTTTATATTTTTCTACAAATGTAAAACTTGTAGTCATTGTAAATTAAATTAATTATGTGAATGAGCATTATTTGTGATTTTGATCTTCATGGCCGTGACAGCGTTCTACCGCCGACACTGCGGCGTAGGCTGGCTTGGACACGTCTCGTATCCGTTTAAATAAAAAAAATGGGTGCGGGTCGTGACAAGTTTTTGTGGTGGCCCATGCAGGTCGGTCTTCGCAAATCATGCGAACTCGTGATAGTACTTAAGTTAGTCGTACTATTGCGAGCCTGCGACTAGAAAATGCTCATTCACGAATTATGAATTAATTTAATTTAAGAGAATGACTAGGACTAGGAGTCCCTTATACAAATTTTTCGATGGGTAGTCTAGGCCATGCAATTTAGACAAGGAGTTATTATTTTTTCTAGCTTGTCAAGATCTCCCTAGGTACACTATTACCTCTTGATATGCCGATATGATCCAATGTGGATAGGTTATTCACTTAGTGAGACATGACTTCATAGAATTAATGATCTAACCTTGGTGAATTGTGCTAAATCCTTCTCTTTGCCACTTAGATTTCATCCTCATATTTTAGTTGAATTGCCTATTTAGTTTCTATTCGCCCTAGGAATTATTATTTTGTATAAAGTCTGATTATTGTTATCCCCATATGAACCTCGAGTTGGTTTCGATTTAAGGTTTTTCCTCCATGGTTTGAATGCACACGAAAGAGATACCAGAATGTTTGTAGTTCTTTGTCTTCAGTTTGTTCCTCCCTGTGCAATCTGTTATTTAAGGATTGTGACTGATAGGACAAATATTTATGCCTTATTACATAGTCGACTTGCCTAAATCTCTAGAAGCTCATGAGTTTTTACATATATAGTTAAAAGAAGGTTAGTTAACTATAATGGCAGGACAGCAGCGCACTGTCGCCATTTATTTAAATATTGGAGACTATGGGCTTACTACAGCCAGTAGCGCACTGGCGAGACACGACCCCTAGAGTTGGAATTTGTTTAAGAAATATAGGTTATAGAATGTTATTAAAAACTATGGCTAGTGGTCCTCTTTGACCATAGTCATACTGGTGTCAATATACAGTAGAGTATCGGATAGCATGTCACATCTGAATCACGAAACCAAGGGTTTACCACAGCCAGATTTTACGGGCGAGGCATAGTCCTCGGTGGAATGACTTCAGACGTGATTACAAGTTAGGGATACCATAGAGGATAGGACAGTGCCCTATATGTTCTATAAGATCCGAAGCCAATAGTAGTGGAAGTTCCGTGAGGATGGGTAGCATGTCTTCCGACCTAGCATTCTGTAGTCCTTGTGACTTACTGACGAGGAAATTGATTGACACTAATAGGTTTACCTAGAATATAAAATTTTGAGGTCCATAACCCATTAGTCGACCAAGGCCTTGGATAAGAAGATAGTAGGAAGACTGTATAAGCAAGAACACCTGGTAAATTTTTGGTTCTCACAAAACTCGAACTACTTGTGCCTTCTTTCAAAAAGCTCGCATAATTTTATTCGACTATCTTAACAAACGTTGTTGTTACAGCTTAGTTTTACAAGCTCACTCTGTTCTGGAGCTTGATTTGAGGCATATGTTTAGTGGGGACGCCTACTAACATACTGTCTAATCAGAATCGATGTATTACGGTCTGATCAACCGTAGTGCACCCGGTTCGCTCTCCCACTTATTAACCTACGTGGATTGAGATGTAGATGTCTCTAGGATCTCATCCGCGACTGTATTGATAATTCTTCTTAAATTATACATTCGCCTTTGAATCCCGAAATTGTATTCAGTAACATCTCTCTTGAACTTATCGTTTTTGTCTTTCTCCGATTCAGAAGGACGAGAGCTCGTGATGGTAGAGAGATACAGAGTATCCCCATGGCTATGATAGTGGTATACACAAGCATAGCTACCATCGGCCAGTCATGCGATTGAGTTACTCGTTCTCCTCTCGACCCTCAAACGACTATTGAGACTTTCAAGCCATCTAAATTTGAGAATAATTAGGGTTTTACCCTTAGTCAAAATGCCAACCTAGCAGACTATCTATCCTCAAGGAACCAAACGGCATGAGTCTCTAACTATTTGCTTGAAGCTTTCTTTAACTAGACCCTTGTGACAATAGTCTGGCAGGTTTGACCCCACTAGAAACTCACAACTCAGTTGTTAGAGATCTTTCATAGGATGTGCCTTAGAGTTGGTTACCCCGTCGAAAACTCTCGTATATTGTGGACGAGTAGGTCATTCTATTTTATCGACCATGTGTCATTGTACACATCGTTCTCCATTTATTGAGGAACGATCCTTGACTTGACTTATATCTACCATATCCCGATACGCCGTGCCTTATTCCCTATTAGCAAAGAGTCGAGGTACAGTATCCGGACTTTGGGAACCCTCTAACCCCATTATTCCTAAAACCACGTCCTAGCTTTAGGGTATGTAGACTGTAAGCCTTCAAAAATTTTAGGATATGCAAGGATTATCGATTAATTAGAATGATTCCTCTAGGATGACAATTAGTGTCTCATGGACTCCCACTTTCCATTTAGATCATTTTGTGTGTCACCGGCCGTGTCATTAATATTCGGAACACAAGACCAGCTGTTACCTTCCAACAAATTTTACATGCAAGATCTAGACGAGTCCACCTTCATCTAGGTATATTATGTCCCACTCAAACCCGTCCCCTTGTACTCTATTTTATGGTACGACTTTCAGGACAAAAGGACTAACTATAACCCTTACCACAACACCGGTATACTTTTCAACTTCCACTAGAACCTCAACCTTGACTCAGTTCATTCGACCCAATATATGGTGGTGACCTACTCGAAGCCACTACGCACATGCCACTATTGTGCCACTTGATAGAGACCTCTTGTGCTACTTAAACACAAAAGTCATCGAAGGCGCATTTTGGGGCTTATGAACCTAACTAACCAACCTGACTGGCAACTAGTTCAATCACTTGGGAGGAATCCTATTCTAGGTTACCTTAACCTAGGAGAAATAGTTTTGGGATCTTGTCCAGTCAATATAGCTTGAAATCCAAGGTTCATACCAACCAGCGATTGATGTCCAATCAAGGAACCCATTAAGACCCGGTAAAATCCATCCATGCATACCAGCATATTTGGACTATAAAATCGAACTTTTTTGAAATGGGTCCCTATACCTATTACGTAGTCTCCCTCTCTTAGAACGTGAAGTCATTCGTAACCAATATTTCAGCTACCTGGAAGTCGCGATACGAACTTGTATTGCACTTTATCCCTTGCTCGTGTGGTTAAATAACCACGGAAAAGATCACAATCTTGATTTCTCCAATTTTCGTTCTATTATGGAACTTAGTTTAGAATTTCAAGAACGGAACTCCTGTATTGCACGGATTGCAAGCCCTCTAAGAAACGAAGGGTTCTTCGGTTTAGCAAGTAACTGGACTAGAGTAGCCCAATCTAGCAAAATTGGTCAATGGCTCATAGACTTTCTTTCTATATGTATCCTTGAATACTATCTACTGCTCTTGAGACTCCATTTTTACCTTCGATTGTTCTTCCTTATCTTTATGTCCTTCCTACTTCGGAGCGACGAATGGACATACTTATTAGAATTTACCAATATTTTTAGCTACTTATGTAAATATGTTGCTTGTTAGATTTTGGTTTGGTTGATAGATAGGATAGGATTATAGATGCCATATACAGTAGATGCCTATGGATGGCAAATTTTTAGCAATTAGTAGGATGATTAGAAAGTTTTAGTGACATAGCTTTGAGGGAGTAGTATGACCAAAGGTGGGTAGAAGTCCTCGAGATTTTTGTAGTTGCCAAAATGGCCAATGAGAAGGATATAAACTATTTTTGAGGAATTAAAATCAAGGAGATTAAGGTAATAGTAGACCTTTTTGAATTTAAGGAATAGTTACGAATTAGAATTTCGAGGACGAAATTATTTTTAAGGTGGGTAGATTTGTAGCTGCCCTTTCCAGAAATTTGGAATATTTTATTATTATTTATTTTAATTGAATGGTGATTTTTAGATTTAATAAATAATTATTTAGTTAATTATTACGGTAGATGATTTTAGCCATGATGGAGTTTTGGAGTACAAGGCGACTAAGAATCGTAGCACAGATAGTGCAATGGCGTGCTTTGACTAGTGTGTTAGCCTTGGTAGGGAAGGCCGAGCCATAGCGATGTCATAACTAGGAAAACCAAGCCAAGTTACGAATAAACTCTTACCGAATGTTTATTTATTCATTATTTATATTATTGAGTTAGGAAAGCCGGTTATACCACTTTGGCCCGGACTGGACCCAACTGAGCCCAAGCCCATGTGGTCGGCACGTCCGATGACATTCATGTTGATGGAATTTGGTATGAGTGTGTTATATTCCGTTTTAATAATTTATTGAATATTTTTATATTCGTAATTTAAATATTATAAATATCATTAGTAGCTGATATTCAACGATATTTAAAACAGGTCCTTGTACAAGTTTTGGAAATTTTAGGCCGTACATAATGGTATAAACGCCATTATCGATTTATTGAATTTTGTTACTATTATTATTAGTAGTATTATTATTGTTATCATTATTTTATTGGGAGTGTTATTTAATATTGTTATTTTATATTAGTTTATTGACTAACAAATATTATATATATATGTATATAAATGTATACGTGTATAAATATGTGTATATATGAATATATGGATATAAGTAGATAAATATATATATATATATATATATATATATATATATATATATATATATATATATATATATATATATATATATATATAGGTATATACGTGCATAAATATATAAATATATTTATATAAGTGTACATGTGAAGATATATATATATAAATATTATATATGTACGTATGTGCATATATATATATAAATATATAAAGGTGTACGGTGTATATATATATAGATACATACATACATATATATATATATATATATATATATATATAGATACATATATATATATATATATATATATATATATATATATATATATATATATATATATATATATATATATATATATGTACAATAGTTGTTAAGTAGCAATAAAAGGAAAAAGAAAACCATATAGAATCCCACATAACAGCTAACTATTTCGAACAGCCCCCACACCCAAAGCAATGGCCCACACGAACCCTGGCCTAAATCCCTCAGCCGAGCAACCCGAGCCCAGCTTGGGCATCCCGAGCGGAAACCGCCCCCCCCTATAGTCGTATATAATCGAGAGATGTATGAACATCAAAACCCTAGCTACTCCAAACCCACACGCGCCCCATCCCCCACTACCTGGGCGGTCAGACCGCCGCCGTGACAGCGCCACCGGCTGGTCGAGCGCCTGAATCCGCGCGCACATGCGCGTGTGGAACACAGCGACAGCCGCTGCCCGACCCCGACTTCGCGCCCGTCTCTTGTGCTGCACACTCTGCCGTTTCATGTTCCGTCTTCTCAGGTACGAAGCCCAACTATACGAATCTAAGTCCCTTCAATTAGAATTAATTATAGAGCCCTAGGTTGTCAGAGAAATCGACGCAAAGTCGACAAAAAACCATTTCGAAAACAGCCTCAAACCAGTCCCAAATAGCTCTGTTTGAGGATTGTTTTCGATCAATCCAGTCCAATATTAGAAAAACTATTTGAAGACACTTTTTAAAAACATGTAGGGCTTCGAATCCCTTCTTACGGAATTTGAATTCATCGACTACTCGCCGAGAAATCGAATCCCAAAGTTTTCCAAAACCTGTTTTGAAAACTCGAAAAAACCATCCACACGACGTGCGTCCCGCCATTCCGGGCGACATGTCGCGAACCGTAAGCATCGAAAGCTGCGTAACAGCTTCGTGGTCGTATGGGCTTTGATGGAATTCAAATTGGTCGCGTGTGCGCGACGAATTTGATGCGTATTCGTCAAAATTTACCGTATCGTGCACTTTGCAAATTCTCCAATTACTTTGCACGCTCGTCAGATCGAGACGAAACTTGCGCCAACAGGACCGTATCATTTTTTTGGTCCTTTATGTCAAGTTTGGTCCGATTCTGAGACAATTGATAAAATCGCCGTATCGCGGGCCCCCGGTCCGACTCAACGGGTAATTTTGTGCACGACCCGCCGGAATCCAACTTTGGACATACAGTTGGGTTCGTATCGAAAAACTAGATCCGTAGACATATAGTTTGACAACTTTAGAGACCGTTGACTCTGGCACGCTTTTCGGTGCAAAGTGGGTCCAACGGCGGACACCGTTTTGACCCAAAATTACCATTTTGCCCCTGTGTCCAGAATTGGATTTAAGGACAGACAATCCTAGCTAATTTGACTATTCTGAAACATTGGTAATGTTTATTTCAGCTTTCGAAGACTGTTGTACGGGTTTTGACTATTGTGGCACATTGAGTAGTTCAGACTATCGGTTTCACCAGCAGAGGACCACAGGCGAGTACAGTTTATTGTCTGTATTTCGATATTGATCTTTACTATATTTCATTGATTAGTCATTGGTTATATGATTTTTATACTCTATTATAAATTGTTGAGTCGGGAATGAGAAGTACCAAGGATGTGTGATCCGACCATAGACCGTGTTTATTTTCATGCAGTAGACCTCGTAGACATTGTTTATTTTCTGCAAGTAGACCTCGTAGACATTGTTTATTTTCTGCAAGTAGACCTCGTAGACATTGTTTATTTTCTGCAAGTAGACCTCGTAGACATTGTTTAATTTTTGCAAGTAGACCTCGTAGACCGTGCGGTGTAGCACCCCAGACCGATCACACGTCAAAGGTACTTCTAACAGTTGGAGAAAGTATTTTGTGTCTATATTGGTTTTTCGTATTTACTGTTTATTTTCAAAACTCATGATTGATGTCTAACCTTTGTTTTATAGTCATTTTCTTTATTTGAAATTGCATTCAGTGAATTGTGCTCGTTTCATTCCTGACTGGAAACCAACATTTTCAGGTTAGCCGTGGATTCACTTAGCTTGGGGAGTGCCGGGTGTACCTGCAGACAAAAGCCTAGAGACTAGCTAGATAGTTGAGTTGTAGTCATTCATTTATTTGTACAAGTTTATATTTTTCTACAAATGTAAAACTTGTAGTCATTGTAAATTAAATTAATTATGTGAATGAGCATTATTTGTGATTTTGATCTTCATGGCCGTGACAGCGTTCTACCGCCGACACTGCGGCGTAGGCTGGCTTGGACACGTCTCATATCCGTTTAAATAAAAAAAAAACGGGTGCGGGTCGTGACAGCACGATCATTCGTCGCCCCGGAATAGGAAGCGACGAGAATCAATGGTAAAGAAAGCAAGGAAGTATAATCGAGAGCAAATATGGAGTTTTCAAGGACGTAGAGAATTTCTAGGAGAGGTTTCAAAGCAGAGTGGGTTGAGATTTCTAAGGTTTAGTCAAAGTCGCAGGCTCGTACCAGTACAGTTACGTAACCGGTACGATATGCTCTGACCTGCATGGGCCACCACAAAAACTTGTCACGACCCGCACCCGCTTTTCGGATGCGAGCTCGTGAGCAAGCCAGCTACGTATCGAGCAGACTCCAGCCCGACTCGAGTACGTATAAGCTGTCCAGGGCAGGGTATCATGTATAATCTAAACTATATCTCAATCCACAAAAAACATATAAAGCAAGAATGAACAAATATGGGTCATGGTCTGCAGCCCATTAGCATATTGTTCGATTAGACTCTAAGAATGTTATGAGTCCATAAAGTAAGCAGAATATATCATGGTACTGAATATAAAGCACGAAAGGATAATAAAGAATATCACAAGCAAATTCCTGTATCATATATCGCAATTCTCTACCATCCTGCTCTGCTAACTAACTCCATGCAGTTGCTAAACCTGAAGAGATCATCAGGTCCTCAGAGGACGAGCAATATCTCTTCAGGTCCTCAGAGGACTAGCAAGATACATAAAATATGCCTATCTAACAGTTTAATCATGTAATAATATAAACAGGGTGTAAACAGAAACTAGATAGGAGACTGACAAGTGGCTACTGACAGGTAACTATGAACTCGGATACGGGATCAAGTATGCATAAATGAACTTCTGGTAGATCAATGGATACCAACCCTCGCCCCAATTGTGGACTCGCAGGTCAGTTTCAAGACAAGTCACCCTCGCCCCGATTGTGGACTCGCAGGTACAAAGGAAACCCACGCCCCGTGTGTGGACTCGCAGGTTGTAGGAAAAACAAGGAATAGCAGTTCACTCACATATACTTGCAGACACGACTCAGTCAAGACACAGGTGAAGACACGACACGACCCAATCACGATACACGAGAGAACCAATCCAATATGAACTAACAAGGCTAACCATGTACAAGGACTATAACTATACTAGCATGTACAATATACAAATCACAAGTAATAACCAACTAGTAAAACTATATACTAATAGAAATATGCATGTAAATAAACTGTAGAGGGAGGCAAGGTATACTTGCCTGGAGGTTGCACGAAGATCCAATAATATACCGTCAACTTGCAAGTCATACAGTCCAAGTCATCACAACTGTCTCCGAAAGCTGAAACAAACATTACCAATGTTCTCAGAATAGTCAAATTATCTAAGATTGCCTGTCCTTAAGTCCAATTATGAACACAGGGGCAATACGGTAATTTCAGGCAAAAACGATGTCCGCCGTTGGACCCGTTTTGCACCGAAAAGTATGACAGATTCAATGGTCTCTAAAGTCGTCAAACTACATGTCTACGGATCCGATTTTCCGATACGAACCCAACCGTATGTCCAGAGTTGGATTTCGTCGGGCCGTGCACAAAATCATCCGTTGAGTCGGACCGGAGGGCCCGCGATATGACGATTTTATCAACTGTCTCAGAATCGGACCAAACTTAGCATACAGGACCAGAAAAATGATATGGTCCTGCTGGCACAAGTTTCGTCTCGATCTGACGAGCGTGCACAAAGTAATTAGAAAATTTGCACAGAGGCCGATACGATGAATTTCGACGGATACGCATCAAATTCGTCGCGCACACGCGACCAACTTGAATTCCGTAAAAGCCCTCACGACCATGAAGCCGATACGCAGCTCTCGATGCTTTCGGTTCGCGACCACGTCGCCCGGAATGGCGGGACGGACGTGGTATCGGACAATTTTCTAGTTTTAAAAACAGATTTTTGGGAAACTTTGGGATTCGATTTCTCGACGCGTAGTCGATGATTTCTGAATCCACAAAAAGGACTGTGAAGCCCTATATGTTGTCTAAAAGTGCCTTCAAATAGTTTTTCTAATAAGTCAATGGGTTGGCAGGAAATCGCCTTCAAACTTAGGGTTTTTGGGTTTCGATTCCTGTTCAATTTTGAACAGTATTCGGGCCGACTTCGAATCGACCTCCTGGCCATCCTACCGCAAAACAATTAATTCTATCTAAAGGGGTTTAAAGCCTTACATATTGGGAATGTACCGGAGAAGATGGGACGCAAAACGAACGCATAATGATCACGAAATTCCTCCGCAAACTTGACATGCTGCTGTCGTCCATCCCGTACTGCTGCTGTTGCTCGCGTTGTGCGCATGCGGTTTCCTCGCCGTCCGGCGACCCACACGGCGGCGTGCGGCCGTGGGTGGCCGCCCATGGTGTCGGGGAGATGTCGGCGTCGGGTTGAGAAGTATTGGTTTAGGGTTTTGTTGAGAACTCTGTTCTCTTGATCGCGCGTATATGTACGCTGGTCGGTTCTGAATGCAGGGGGGTAGGTCTGGGCCTGGGCTCACCTGAGCGGGCCTGGGGCTGGCTGGGCCAGGCCGGGCCTGTGGGGCCTGGGCTTGGATGTTTTGTTTTCTAATTGTTTTTCTTTTTCTTTTTCTATTTCTTATATATATATATATATATATATATATATATATATATATATATATATATATATATATATATATATATAGATATATATATATATATATATATATATATTATATATATATAATATATATATATATATGTATATATTTATATATATATATATATATATATATATATATATATATATATATATATATATATATATATATATATATATATATATATATATATATATATATATATAGATATATATACACATATACACATACGTATGCACATATATATATATATATATATATATATATATATATATATATATATATATATATATATATATATATATATATATAGATATATATACACATATACACATACGTATGCACATATATATATATATATATATATATATATATATATATATATATATATATATATATATATATATATATATATATATATATATATATATATATATTTGTATACACACGTACAAATACATATATATATATATAATTTATTTATCTATATATACACATATCTATCTATATATATACACATACAAATACATGTATATTTATTTATATTCATACGCATACGCACACATACATATATATATATCCAAGATAATTTAAATAGCAAAATAACATATATTATATTTAATATTCAAACAATATCAGTAAATTGATATTAAATATATATATAACAGTTAATTAGAAAATAATTTATTTATAAAGACTATTATTCATATACTTGAATATACTATTATATACACAAAAATCCCAAAATCTAAAATAGCATTTTAAGGAAATACTCATCATATTTTAATATCAATGACACTTATATATAACAATTATTTAGGAAAAATATTTGTTAGTACCTTAAAATAAAATACGAATATGTATATATAAAAATAAATATACCCCTACAAGAACGTCTCTGGTTGCACTACCTGTCTACATGGATTCGGGTTTGGCTCGGGTCAAGTCCGACTAGTTGAGTACAACCGGGTCTTCTGCAAGTCACTAATTTAATTAATAAATAATTAAACATCTAGAAAGGTTAAGTCGCAACTTGGCCTAGTTTTTCTAGTTAGGACATCCCTATTGCTAGGTTTCCCCGGGCATGGCTAGTACACTAGTCAAGGCACACTGCTACATCTCCCGTGCCACAAATCCTAGTCGTCTAGTACTTCAAAACTCAACCATGGCTAAACTTATCTACCATAATAATTAACTAAATAAATATTTATAAAAAATCTAAAATTCCCATTTAAATCAAATAAATAAATAAATAAATATTTCAAAAAAAAATTCCGGGAAAGGGAGCTACATATGCATTTGCTGGTAGGTTAACTGAAGGGTAGGACTAGTTATGCAGTGTGTGTGTGTGTGTGTGGTTTCCACCCTCTTAGTGAACGCTCGTTGTACAGTCAATAGAACTTATGGAATTCTATTTGTATAAGATCCTTTTCGGAATAACCACTGGAGTGTTGAAAGAATGGACTGGCTGATAGAAAATGTTTCTACTCACCCTCCATAAGAGCTGGTGCTCTCTTTATATAGGGGTATGTTTGGATAGTAAAAGAGAAAAAATTAAAAAACTGCATATGCATGTAGTACGTACATATATATATTTTACATATGCCTAGAAGCTAAGGTATGAGTCTAAGGTATATATGAGTCTAAGGTGTTAGGATATGTTTTATTGATTGTAGTACATATATATATATTATATATTTTGCATATGCATGTAGTACGTACATATGCCTAGAAGCTAAGGTATGAGTCTAAGGTGTTAGGATATGGTTAGAAATTGATTGTCTTGGTTGGTAATGGTTAGGATTAGTGCTCTTAGACTAGTTTTGACCTCGGTTGACCGTTTTGACCAAAAGTCAACGAAAGTCAACCGAAAGTCAAACTTAGCCTAAAAGTGACCAGAATTAACCCGAAACCAAATCAGAGTTGACCAGTTGACTGAAAGTCAACAGTTGGTCAATATTACCCGATGGACCCGACCCAACCCGAGTTCAATTCGATCCTCTAGGCTTGGTCTTGGACTTCATACGTTGAACCCGAGATCGGGCCGGGCTTGGGCTCGGATTAGGCTTATGATTCATCTGGTTGGGCTTGGGTTGACCTCAAGCCCGACCCAACCCGCCCGAGTTGCACCCCTACACACGGTTACCATGTCTCTCTACTATAATATACACTAGAAAGTTCGGACACTGCAAATATCGATGTTTCTTCCATGTCTATGTCTAGTGAAGGATAATTGCCTAGACTTAGTCAACTTCATCCAGTTTGACTAGTTTGTCCAAGATATTGACTTAGTCAACTCAACTTCACCCAGTTTGACTAGTTACTGCGCTGAACATGTGTGTCCATCTTTGCAGAATTATTTTCAAATGGATATGAATTACTACTTGTGAAATCGTTTATGGATGTACAATCGTCGTCCTGATGATATGTGTGGTGTGCGGGTTGGATACATAGTGGGAGTAGAGCAGTTCCTACAGTTTGCTAAGGCGTTCCCTCAGTACATGGACAATACCAAAATTAAGTATCCGTGTGTGAAATGTCATAACGTGAAATATTATCCAGAAGTGGAAGTGACATATCATTTGTACTCGAGGGGTTACACGCCTAATTACTATCAGTAGACCGCACACGGAGAACTTGTGTCTTTAGCATCAGAGCCGGGGCCTTATGTTGAGCCGTATATGCATGCGGAACCTAATTTTGTTTCAGATAATCATGCATACGACGACGGGTGCATGAACATGGTTTTCGACGCTGCGGGGCCTAATTTTGTTCATGATGCAGCTGAGAAGGCACCGAATGTTAATGCTGCAAAGTTCATGGAGTTGCTGGAGAATACAAGGACTCCATTGTATCCTGGTTGTGAGGATCATTCACCGTTGGAGGTGGTTACAAGACTGTTGAGCATTAAGTCAGATTTTAACATGTTGCAAGAATGCTACAACCGAGTGTTGGAGTTGATTATAGAGATCTTGCCGGCGGGTGCTAAGTTACCTAAAGACTTCTATCAGTCTAAAAGGGTGGTGAGATCGCTCTGGATGGGATACGAGAAAATCGATTCTTGTCGCAATGGGTGCATGATGTACTACAAAGACGACAAGGACGAAGATGTGTGCAGATTTTGTGGTGCTGATCTCTATAAGACAACTAGTACAGGAAGGTCTACCGGTGCAAGAAGACCGACCGATTCAATGCACTACTTGCCTTTAACGCCGCGGTTGCAAAGATTATTTATGGTGAAAGAGACGGCCAAAAATATGAGTTGGCACATGCGAGAACAGATTGAAGGAGTGTTGGATCACCCATCTGATGGAGAAGCGTAGAAGCACTTTGATCGAGTGTATCCTGATTTTGCTTCAGATCCGCATAATGTCAGGTTGGGGCTATCTTCTGACGGTTTTACTCCTTTTGGTCTTTCGGGATCCAAGTATTCGTGCTGGCCTGTGATTGTCACTCTGTATAACCTACCGCCTTGGATGTGTATGAAGACTCAGTACATGTTTCTAACCGTTATAATTCCTGGTCCGAATAATTCCAAAAGAAATATTGATGTGTACTTACAACCTTTGATTGATGAGTTGAATCAGTTATGGGAAGTAGGCGCTAACACGTACGATGTTTCCAGGAAGCAGAATTTTCAGATGAAGGCAACCCTTATGTGGACCATCAACGACTTTTTGGCCTATAGAATGTTATCTGGATGGAGCACTCATGGCCGTCTCTCATGTCCATATTGCATGGACCGTACTAAGGCTTTTCGCTTGAAACACGGAGGAAAATCGTACTTCTTTGATTGTCATCAGCAATTTCTGCCAAAAGATCATCCGTTCAGAAGGAACATGAATGCACTTAGTACCGACGTTGTAGAGAAGGGTGATCCACCGCCAAGGTGGTACAGAACCACGATATGGGAGGAGGTTAGAGATTTTCCAAGTGTTATCGAAGATCCTACAACTGGGTACAAGTGCGATAGATTTGGTATAGATCATAACTGGACAAAGAGGAGCATATTCTAGGATCTGCCATATTGGAGTACCAATCTGATCAGACATAATCTTGATGTCATGCATATTGAGAAAAATATGTTTGATAACATAATTAATATTGTGATGGACGTAAAGGAAAAAACGAAAGACAATTCCAAGGCCAGGTTGGACTTAGAAGAAATATGCAAATGCCCTGCGTTGCATTTGATAGAGGAGAATGGAAAACAGTTCATGCCGAAGTCAATTTTCTCACTGCACAAGGAGGATAAAGTGAGACTTTGTCGGTGGATCCAGGGCCTAAAATTTTCAGATGGATATGTGTCAAATCTGAGAAGATGTGTCGATCCGAAGGAAAATAAATTGATGGGTATAAAGAGCCACGATTGTCACGTATTCATGGAGAGGTTAATTCTGATTGCATTTCAGAAATTCTTATCCCGGCAGTTTGGGATCCATTAACAGAGCTTAGCATATTCTTCAGGGATCTTTGTTCTAAGAAATTGTTCGTTGATCGTCTAGAAAAGCAAGAGAAGGACATTACGGTAACACTGTGCAAGCTAGAGAGGGTGTTTCCTCCTGGATTCTTCGACTCTATGGAGAATTTGCCGATTCATCTATCCTATGAGGCACGTATTGGTGAACCCATCGAATATTGATGGATGTACCCGTTCGAGCGATATTTGAATCACCTAAAAAGAAAGGTGAAAAATAAGACACCGGTCGAGGGTTCTATTTGTGAAGCCTATGTTCTCGAGGAGATTACAAACTTTTGTTCGATGTATTTCAAGCCTCATATTGCAACCAATAGAACGAGAGCTTCCAGAAACGACGATGAAGATCATGAATGTAATGATACAATACTGAAGGTATTCAATGCTCCAGGAAAGCCATCGGGTAAAATGAAGAAGAGATATCTGAACGATGATGAGCTAAGGGCTGCTCAGGTGTATGTATTACTCAACTGCGACGATGATGAAGTAGAAAAGCTAGAGGGGTAAGTAATTAATACGTCTATATTATTTTAATAGTGTTGATTATTATACTATTATATTAATTGAACGATGTTATTTTTAGCATATTTAATGATGATTGAGGTCAGGTAGGCCACACATAACAGAAGAAGAACTAGAACAAGAAATGAGGCGTTATTTTCCATCATGGTTGAGTGCATATGTAAAACTTGAGAACTCTGTAATTACCTTTCTGTATATGTACTTGAGAATGAGCTTAATTTATTTTTTTTGTGGTATTTAGGTCGATCGTACATACGCAAGACTTGAGAATGAGTCTATTAGAATGCTAGCCAAGGGACCAATTTATGCTGCAAAAATATGGCCAAGCTACTGTGTTAATGGGTTTAGGTTCAAGTCAACAACTTTCTCGATCAGAGACAACTTTGTGGATCTCGATTCCACCAAAAATAGCTGTTTGTGTATCAGATCTTCGAACTACAAAGATGTTGATGCGGGCAACGATTTCTATGGCATCTTACGGAAGATTGTGGAGCTGACATATAGTTATGGAATAGAGCCTGCTAAGATTGTGTTATTCAGGTGTGATTGGTTCGATCCGATTGAAGGTCAAGGTTGGAAAGTAGACAAGCACGGTCTTGTGGATATAAACTGTCGGCGTCGATATCAAGACTATGAACCATTTGTCCTATCAAGTCAGGCTCAGCTCATGTACTTCATAAGTTATCCTAAACGGGGAACAACAAGGTCGGACTGGTGGACAGTATGCAAGACCAAAGATAGAAATATCTTTGAGGTTGACGATATAGCTTATCAAGAGGATGAACTATCTCTTGTAACAAATATTATAGAAGTGGACACGACGGAAGTTCCTCATTACACATCTAATTGTGTAAAAGAAGTAGAATTATCTGAAGAGGAAGATGCAGATGAAAGTGAAGATGTAAAGGAGGAAGAAGAAGAAGAAGAAGAAGATGAGCTAAACGAACTAGATGAATTTTCAGAAGAGGATTAAATCTATACGTTTGTTTTATCATTATATTTGACACTTTAGTGACACTTTTATCATATAAATCTGTGACACTTTTATCTGTGACTATGATATTTTTCAAAAATCTGTGATGTCTATCATATAAATATGTATATTTGTTTTATTGTCATATGTTATTATCAGGTATGACTAGACAAGGAGGACGACGCAGAGGATATTATATTAGGCAGTCTCGTCTGCCTCGGGCTGGGGATGCAGATTCTGTACCCTCATCCTCATCTCCGAGTATGCCAGTGTACCGTTCTGTTCCCGATCCATTACCGGGATAGGGCAGTTCCAGCAGGTTGGCGACTCCTCCCTCGTCGTCCAGCATTCTTGATCCAGCGTCCAGCATTCCTCCCGCGTCCAGCATTCCTCCTGCCGACGGCTCCATGGGGAGAGCCGACGTCAAGCATATGGAGGACGGCGATCAGACTGATCCTGTCCATGCAGGAGGTGAGAGCGACACTTCATGCGCTCCTCCGGACGAGACGCGTATGGAGATTTGGACGGACGGGCCTACGAAGTAAGTTAATTAGTTAATATATATTTCTCAAATAATTATATGTACATATATATTCATAAAATTTATTATTGTATAGATATCGGCCTCCTGCAATACAGAGACAGCTGGGGTTATTTCTGAGGCAGAACTATGGTGGGCCTTGGATTAACTACTCAGATGCTCTCGCAGATAGGAAGGCCTTTTGGTTGGTCCACTTCAAGGTAAAAATTTGTTTATTTTTAAATTTTAATAATCATTTGTGTATATTATACAACTTTCTATTTTATTTCTTGTAGAGGACCTATTTCTATCCACCACACCGGGCGGCGAAGATAGAGGCCCAGTTTTCTGTCGTCGCAGGCAAGCTCATCCGTGATGCGATCCACGACCAGAAGTCTCGTGATCGCTCCGCAAAGTCGATCCATGGTTGGATCACGCCAGAGTAGTGGACTGCGATGAAGGCTAGATTCGGCGAGGCCAGGAACCAGGAGCGGTCTGACAAGGCCAAGGTGGCGCGGTCGAGCGCCAGTAAGTGGTGTGGTGGCTCCATTCCGCTGACGGAGCATTTTTGTCGTCTGGTACGTTTCCTATGACGGACATCATTTTATATATAGTTGGATTGAATGTTTAATACTAATAATAGATAATATATTTTAACAGGTAAAAAAGGGTGAGGACCCCAACATGGTGACCGTCTTCCTGATCACCCATTGGAGGGCTGGAAAGTTCATTGACGAGAGGGCGACACAGGCATATGTACGTTCTATTCTTTATATTAATTTACTATAATTTAGAAAACAAGAAAATAGATATCAATATAGACTTTAGCAAACACTTAGACGTTAGCAAACATTGTTCTAGGCCGAATTTCTTCGGCTACAAGAGGAGGCGGCTGCTGCTGCTAGTGTGCCAGCAGAGGGAGGGGCTGGTACTTCCTCCAAGCCGCCTACAGCTCCGTCGTCGGACGACCTCTGGATGACCACCGTTGGTGGTCTTCAGAAGGGTACGTACTACGGTACGGGATCCTGCGGCACCTATTTGGCTTCAGAGTCATCCCGGGCCCCCTCTGTCAGTGTGCAGTCTCCAGCTTCGCAGGCGTCATCACGAGCTCAGGATATTGGTCGTCAGATCAACGAGCTGCGTCGCGAGTTGCAGCAGCAGATTTCTGATCACCGTACCGCAGAGCGACGATCCGATGATCCGATGATCACCGGACGATTTGATACGGTCGAGCGTAGTATACAGGAGCTGATGAGTCTGCAGCAGGCTACAGCTACCAGCTTGCACACGCTCACCGAGTCTACGCAACGCACAGAGCGTAGACAGGTCGAGCTGGAGGGATCGTAGTGGACCATGTCTGCCTCACTCACTCAGGTACATACTTCGATTGAGGAGAGTACTCAGAGGATGGTGAGTACCCTTGTTGCGCGTGCTGAGCGACTGCGAGAGTTAGAGCAGATACGTCCTCCCGGTCCATCGACGGCGCCGACTCCAGACATTACACTGCATCCTACTGCCCCTACGGTGTAGCTCACACAGGAGCAGTATGAGTACATGTTATCTCAGATGCGTAGCAGGGGTCCTCAGTGATTTTATTGATTTTTTATGAGTTGTATGTATTAGCCCTATGGGTAAATTGTTTATTGGTACACTTTTGTTTATACACTTGGTGGGAGACTTTTTATCATCTTCCATTTTTATTTGACTCTATTGGATGTTTATGATGATGTGTGTATGTGAAGTGTAGTATGCAGGATTTGAATATATTTATGTTTGTGACGCAGAATGTGTCTGTGATGATGTTTGTTATGAGTTGTATGTATTGGCCCTATGATGTGTCTATGATGATGTTTGTGATGATATAAAGTGCAGTGTAAAGTGTAAAGTACAGTGTGCAGGATTTGAATATAAAGTGTAGTGTGCAGTGTGCAGGATTTGAATATAAAGTGCAGTGTGTAAGATTTCAAAACTATATTTTTTTAAATTTTACAGCATGTTAGCGACGGATTGCAACATTTGGTGACGGATTTACGATGCGGAAGTACGTCGCAAATATGTACCTGGACGTCGCTAACTGCGACGGGCTGTCGCTAAACGTCGCCTAGCATGCTGACATGGCAAACCTTGCCATGTCACCACATACGACGAATAGATGTCCCTATATACGTCGCTACATTGGTGACGTACTATAGATGTCGCCGAATGTCGCTAAGTTTGTGACGTTTTAGCATCGTAGACTATTCATCGCAACAGCGACGATTGGTGACGAACTCTTGATCTGCGACTAGCTTTTCGATGACCTGCTTATTCCGTCGCTAATTACGTCGCTAAATTGATTTAGCGACGTATTTTTACTTATTAGCGACGTTTTTGGACGTCGCTAATATGACTCATTCTAGTAGTGATATATATATATATTTTTTTCTAGTAGTGATATATATATATATATATATATATATATATATATATATATATATATATATATATATATAATATAGGGCTACGAACTGAGCCTGCGTGGGGCAGAATGAGGCGTCCGTGTAGCAAACTCAGTGCACGGTCGTCGTGCGACGGATCGGGAAATTGGCACCATTCGCCCACGGGTATAAGCGACATGCCGACCACGCGGCCCGTCGTGCGGCGATGCTGAGGGCGACGAGAAGACGTCCGCCATAAACGATCGCATGCTCGATCGTAAGGGCGTCGGCGATCGTCGCCAATATGCGCGTCGTGCGCATAGAACGGGCGGCTGGGCAGAATCAGTAGTCGCAGGCGACAAGGAATCAGTGGCCGTCGTACGGGCGGTCACCCTTGGTCATCGAGGGCGTCACTTCGGCGTCGTGGGCAAAGCGAGGTATTGAGTAACTGCCGTCGAAAGACGGTGTGCTGCTGAGCGGATCTCTGGAGCGCACGGAGTGCGCGGGGTGCGTGTGCACGGCGATGATGACAAGGCCAACGGACAACGTCCGGCACACGATTATACTGAGCCCGCACGCGTTGGAAAAAAAAAAAAAAAATATATATATATATATATATATATATATATATATATATATATATATATATATATATATATATCACTACTAGAAAAAAAAAAAAAATATATATATATATATATATATATATATATATATATATATATATATATATATATATTAAAAAAATATTAAAAGAATATATATATATATATATATATATATATATATATATATATATATTTATATATCTCCTTAGGTTACCATGTTCTACCTAATACTTGACGTACCCTATACCATGATATGTCATGATACCTTAATTCACTAAGCATCCCATATTTTACACCATACCCTGGGTACCTTACCTATACCCTATATAACATAACATGTATTCTAGTATCTTATTTCTATATGTACATATACCTATAGATACCTAGCTTTGATCCTCTTATGTCCTATGATATATATATATATATATATATATATATATATATATATATATATATATATATATATATATATATATATATATATATATATATATACCCTATTATAGTAGCACCCATGATTACATATGTACCCATGTATCATACCCATATCCTACTACACCCTTTGAACATGTGATACCCTTCTCTATACCCATGATATAGATATCTATACCAATAACCTATTTATGACTAATAATGGTATAGGCATCCATGTAGGAAATATCCTTGAAGGTATCAGCGTCTTAGATATCCTCACTTGGTAATAGGATACTAGGACACTAACCTATCATGGTATCTCCATACCCCACCTAGGATACTAACTATCTGACATGACACTACCTATAGATACTCACATGTATATTTTCTATACACATATCCCACTTGTCTTACCTACACATACCTTGCTATACTAGGCCTCAACTTGACATTCCACACCATGGTATGCTCTAGCGCTTACCTATATATCATGTCCCCACATTATGACATATCCTTCACATATATCTCCAACATATTACTTATATACACTCCCTCACACTCTCACACACATACACTTACTTATATATATAAACACACATTCATATGACACCCACCTATACATACACACACATAGACACCTATACAGATACACACATGTGGATATAGGTACACACACACACTTCTAGATACCCATACACATAGATATATGTGTACACACACATTGGTATATGCATACACACTCTCTCCATGAATTTCTCTCTAACTATACTAGCACACACATACACACACACATATGTGTGTGTGTGTGTGTGTGTGTGTGTGTGTGTGTGTGTGTGTGTATTACATATCATTGGAACACCTATATATGGTGCACCACACTAGTATCACCCTAATCTATGATACTCTTGCGATATGCCCAAGATACTTATATATCTAAAATATATGAACATGACTAATAGACTAATTAGAGTCTAATTAATACAAATCAAAGCTACTAACATGTGTTGTGTGGAATATGATATGTGTATCACAAGTGTCGAGAAAAAACCCCAAAGTGACTTTGTATCATAGCGTATCATGATACGACCTACTCGTATCCAATTGTGGACACGTATCTAGCCACACACAACCAATATAAGTCTACTTAGTCCTAATATACCAAATGACAAACACGTGGTCCACCAATCTAGAATTTCCATCAAAATGGGCACAAAACTCAATGTAATTATCAACATAAATCCTATTAGAGCCTATCTTCTTTCTATTGGTAGTCCTTAGCCATGGGATCCTATAGGTTTATTACATTACTTAGATTAGAAATTTATAGGGAAGTAGAATTTATACCTATTGGGAGATGGATTCCCAATTATTACTACCAATGGACACAAATGGAAAGTTGAACACAATTCTCAAGCCAATGTTTTACTACAAAAATACTGTTTACTATCGACGAATATTAGCGACGAAAGTTTTTCGCTCGCTATATAGCGACGAACTAGCAACTAATTAGCAACTGATGGTTTATGCAAAATTGGTTATTCATATACATCGCTACATTCATCACAAATCTGTCGGTAAGGTCTTACCGACCGATTAGCGACGGAAAGCTTCAGTTGCTGACCACGACTAAAACCCTCACAGTAGTGCTTCATTTTCTTTCTCAAAATTTTCAACCAAAAAAATTTCTCCCCAACCCGACCCCCTCGGCGACGACCCTCTCCAGTCTTCTCCTCCTCCTCCTCCTCCGATCTTTTCCTCGGTGACCTACCCCGTCCCCTCCTCCTCCTCCTCCTCCCTCGACGACCGAGCCCTGACCCCTACTCCTTCTCCCTTGACGACTGATGGCCCCCTCGTCCTCGTCCTCCTCCCTGCTCCTCCCTCGGCGACCGACGAACCCGACCCCCTCCTCCTCTGAAAGTCCTATTCTCCTTTCTCATTGTGAGATTTCTTAACCTATTTTTTTATTTCCAAAATTTATTTCAGTAAAAATAGGGTTTTTCATTTCCTGAATTTATTTCAGTAAAAATAGTAATTAAATAATCATTTCAGTTGAAATAGGGATTTGGTATTAAATCCCTATTTCAGTAGAAATAGGGATTTGCCTATGTTGTACGGATACGATTATGTTCGGTTACGATATGGATACTGTAACATCCAGTTTCTAAAATAAGGGTATTTTTGAAATTTTGTATTTATAAATATTATTTAATCGTATTTATTTCATATTATGATTTTTGGTGATTTTTAATTATTTTTAAGATCAATTTAAAACTGTTTTAAGTCATGGCTTATGATTTTGATGCCTTGCTAGTGTAACCTGAGAGACTGCCTAACCTAGAGCCTGACCATGTCATTAGGATGATTGAATTATTATTTTTAGCCTAGGGGTATTTTGGTCATTTGGCCTCTTTGAATTATTTCATGATTTATTGTACTGGTGATTGTTGATTTTGATTTTGACTAGCTGTGACTTAAGCGACTGTCCTAGATTTTGACCTTGACCTTGGCGACTTAGTTAATATGGTATGGACCCTAATCTAACTCAAGTTGGGCTTGGTTGACTTAAGTCGGCTAAGTTTCATGAAGAGAGTAGGAGGATTTTTGCATTGAACCATAGGCTAAGACTTGAGCTAGTTAGCTAGTGCAACTTGGCCCATGACCATTAGTCTAAACCCTAACCCTAATTTTCCACTTTATGACCAGTCACTAGGGCTCCCCCTTCCCTATAAATATTCTCCTCCATGTTCTTGCCTCTTTTATTAAATTTTTACAAGTTTGAAGAAAGAGGTAAGAGTCTTATTCCCCAATCCATAACTTCCTCATTTCAATTCCTTTTTGGCTCAAATCTTTTGCATTGGGTTCTAATTGATCCCTACTTTATGTTCATGGAGAGAAATCTCAGGTTTGAATCAATTTGGAGATATTGGCTAGCAAGGAGGAATCCCCCATTTGAAGCTTTTCCATGCAATTTGCACCTATAGGTAAAACTTTTTAAATTGATGTAAATTTTGGTTTTCTTTGCATGTAGGACTAGATCTAGGAGTCCCCTAGGTGTCCCTGAAATTTGGGTGAATTTCGTGTCCGTTTGGTGTCCGTATCGGACACGTGTCGTAGTGTAGTGTAGGTGTTTGTTGAAATGTCTCAATGGATTGAATGTTACTGTTTTTCAAAACAAATTACATGGTTGTGTAGCCCTATATATGGGGGTTAATTATATTTATGACTGAGCACGATTCTGTAGATTTTTCGTGTCCAAAACGGACACGTACCTCGTGCACGACACTGCGCACAGGCACCGTACAGTGTCCTGCTGCTCGAGTGTCCGAGCGGACACGACACGGCACCCCGACACATGAAATTTTGCGTATGGGTGCGGGCAATGACTGTCACTGTGCACACAAAATTTCAGGCCATATCATTGAGTATTTTGGGAGATATTCAATCGACACGGGTCGTGCACACACACACGCGCGCGTAAAAGCTCACTGATACGCACGAATTTCCTTGACACGTGGACACGAGATAATGTATCAGGGTTCTAGACCTCTAGACCTAGACCCCCTCTACCCTCTGACACGTGCACGTGACCCATGATTCACTGTGTCGTGTCCTAGACTAGTCGACACTTCAGCACGAGGCTTGGATTGCACAGTGTGCACTGTTCCAGGTTTTAGCTACTTGAGACACTTCGTGTCCAGTTTCCTGGACACGAAGACACCCCAAGACATGTGTCCAGTTTCCTGGACACGAAGACACCCCAAGACACGTGCACAAGTAGTGTTATGCTTACCAACCATGAAATTGTGTATTAACATGTTTTTCTTTGAATTTGAATTAGGTTTCATATGTTCTGATACACAGTAGACTGTTTTCAGAAATTCCGTTTGAATGAAGTTTAAAACCAATTTTCCCTGATTTTTAAATTGACCTATTACTTCATCTACATAGGTGTAATAGTTACAGCAATGTTTGATTCTGTTTTGGTGTAAGGAAATTGAATGTTGAATTCGAATATGCCATGAACTGTGTGTTCCAGTTTTGGGAAATTCAGGATAGTTTGATTGTTCTGAGAATTCATGATTTACATTGGGTTAACTTTCCCAAGTGTGTTCAGTGATGATCCTATCCACACCATGTATTGACCTGCATTAACTTGCCAATTGGCATTGCATATGCATTTGCTAATTGATTCCTGCACATAGTCGACACCCATTACCTGATGCACCTATTGCATTCACTGTAGGGCAAGATATCCTGGATCATTGCCTGCCTTGACACTTTGTTCTGCAAATATTTCTTGCATTCACTCATTGTCCTGCATCTGCATGATCCTCCAAATTCATGCAATGCACTTGGTCACATGTCCTATACCCTGACACTTTCATTATACACATATTTCATAATTCCTGAGTTTGATTACTTTGGACTGTCACATGCTACCACTTTGAACAATGTGATACTTACACTGCACGAATTTCTTCTTGCCTGCACACTGCTTCGACACACACACTTGTATTCATACTTTACTGAACACAAGTTCATATATGCATTTGGTTGCTGCAATGTGGAGTGTTGATTTGTGAAATGGACTTTCGATTTATTTTTGGATGTGTGACTGTCCTTGTTCCTGGAAACTGATTTGGGTTGTGATGTATCACTGTTTTCCAATTTTGTTTATTATGAATTATCAGTTAACATGTGTATATGAACCTAATTCTGAGAACTGTGGTTCATCATGAATAGTTTTGATTACCTGAAATGCATGACAGTGACTGGACCTTAGGTAGTCTTATGTGACATTGGGGGAGTCACTGTTGGCATCAGTAAATATTGAAGGGATTTGCATATCCCTGAGTGTTCAGACAGTTCAATTGTGTGCCCAGGAAATGTAGGGTTGTGCCAAATTGGTTTATTTGTGAGTGAGTAGTGTTTGAGGCCTGGGTTTGGCAATTGCCTTTTTGCTACTGCATTTGCTTTGCATTTGCAGCTGGCAGTGGCAATTTGCCATGCCAAGTGCAGCAAAGCACTTAGCCTTTGCAGTAGGCAGCAAGCCTTGCTTGCTCTGCAGAGGTTGGCTTAGTTGGCCTTGCACTGGCCCTTGTTGCAGTAGCAGCAACATTACCCCTGTCTTATGTACACGCAACACCCCTCTTGTTTACAGTTGAGTATATTTGATCTCTATATTCACATAATATGTTATTTTATATATGTGTGAGTTTAGCCCTATTTTTTTGAGATTTAAAGAGTGTGGGTTAGATAGGTACATATAATTATAATTGTATAGGATGATATTAGTTGGGATTCATGATTGATGGAGTTGTGATGAATCTGTTAATTAGTTTTAGTATAGGCTATAAAAGGTATTTGGGGAGTAGTCTGTTTCACACATATAGGATATGTGATAGGAGGAAAGGGTGCTAGCTTTAGATATGTATATATGTTATATGTATCAGTTATAGGGGTTAGTCTAGGAGATGTTCCAGATTTTGAGGGGTGTGTATGTGTTGGCTTGGCTTGCTTGATCCTGCATAGCATTGCTCAATACAGCAGCACTTTGGCCATCAGGACAGGATCTTTGTCCATTAGGCACATTTAGGACAGACCATAGGTGTGGACTTGTCATTACAGTCCAGATTTTTAGCATACATGTCCACCCACCATCTCATTCTCCATGTTCATTCATAAGTATGTGTGTGTATGAGAGGAGAGGTAAAGGATGTTGAGTAATAAATGTTTGAGGGAAATGGTGAAGGTTGTGAGTGATATAGGATAGATTTTGAGTTATATATATAAATATAGGTTATTGATACTTAGTATAGATATAGGTTGAGTGTCCTTGGGTGAGTGTTAGAATTGAGGGTTAATGCATACACCTTAAGGATATGTGGTATGGGTATTGGATAATAGTTTAAGGTCATGGGTCTAGGTAAGCTAGAGTGGCCTTGACATGTAGCATGTGTAGGAAATATAGGTAGTCTTAAGTATAGGTAATAGGATCACCTATGTGATATGTTACAGGGTATTGGGTATTGGCTTACATTGTGTTAAGGTATAGGTTGATATATGGGATGTTGATCTGGTATGACCTAGAAGGAGCCTAGTTAATCTTGTTTTGACTCAACAGTCGACCAAACCCTAGAATTGACCAAGGGTTGACCAAATAGTTCAAGATTGACTAGATGTTGACTTGGGTTGACCCAGAGTTGACCAAGTTTGACTTGGACCTAGTTTGACCTAGACAGTTGACCAGGTTTGACTTAGAGTTGACTTTGACCTAAATCGACCTAGAAATCATGTAGTTTACATTGTATCATTCATTTCCCACATTTTAAACTATTATAACCCATATTACTCTGTTTAGGACATTGTGACTCCGGTGCAGACATCTGATATTATATACTCTTTTCAGAGTATCAGGCGAGTACATTCTCTGATAGTTCTTTTATTTACTTGTCAATTACTGTACTTCAGTTCTAGTTAGCTGTATGTGATTCTCTGTTACAAATACGTATTTTTATTTCTGAATCCATGTATGCGACACACATACTTACTCGTCTTACCTCTATTATTCGAATCACCATACGAATCACTATTCGAATCACCCTATTCGTATCTTCATATGTTGGTTGGACTTGTATTCGTCTTATGTGTTAGATTATGGATTCATTTGTATTAGACTGGGCGGGGAAATACTTGATTAGACATGTGAACATTCCCACTATTCGAACCACCCCCTGTGAATATATTCGAACGATAGCCATTCCACACCCAGCCAGGTGTGTGATGTGCCGGATTACCCTTAGCCGTTTACATGTCTATCTAAGTATTTTAAAACACACTTGGAGAATTTATTCGAATCATTATTAGAACATCATGTGAATCACTATTCGTATCATCTTATTCGTATCACCTTATTCGATTCACCTTATTAGAATAATGATTAGAATTACATTCGACTCATCTTATATTAGACTCACATTGGGATTACACTCGACTTATATTGTACCATCTGAACTCATTATGTTACTCTAGTTCAGTTAGATCTTATTTTTACAGTCTTCTTTGCTATGTTTCTCTTCTTGTTTAGTTACCTTACTTTTATTGTACCTTAACTGCTTCTCTACATCACTACCTGTATAAAACTGCCATATTCATCAAATACAACTGTCTATAACTGCTTTATAGTTCTCTGTCATTTACTTGGAAATTCTTGATGAAATGTACTCGTTCCTGTCCTGACTGGACCTGTTAAAAATATTACAGATGACTGCCCTGAGGACGTTTGCCCTACTTGCCTTGGAGCAGGAGATGACTTAGCTACCTATGGCCCCGACACTCAGGAGTGATCGGGAGACTAGCTAGTAGACTTGGTTTAGTTTTCATGTTTTAGAATTTGAATTGTAATAACTTGAGATACGAGTTTGTATTTGAGTTTGTTTTGAGATATTATTATTTAGTAGTTTTTAAATGTTGTTGTTAGTCTTTAGTTATAAACTTCTGTATTATCTTATCGTTCTTAGACTGTGATTGAGATTCATTATATCTATACTTGTCCTCCGTTCGGAGTTGAGATTTGACAAGTACATTATATAATTGCGTGAGTTGTTGATTAGATAGTAACCTAGGACAGCGTTCTACCGCCGATACTGTGGCGTAGGCTGGACGTACCCACTTCTCGTACCCTTACTCTAGGGTGCGGGTCGTGACAGATACAGGCACCACTTTCCCCTACGTGTCTGAATGCTATGGACATAATAGAGATTTGGATTGAGGAAAGGGTACTGGTTTGGGGATTGCCCTGCATTCGATGTTAAGATTGGGATCTTTAAGAGTTAGGTGCTTTTCATCTCTTTATTCTTGAGGGTAGTTTCTATATTTTTAGGCTTGTCGATCGTAAGGGTTGTGATCTTTAAGCGTTGGGGTCCAAATTTTTAAGGGTTGGTCCAATCTGTATAGGCCTGTGCTCATTGGCAGCATGCTGGATAAGGGGGAGAGGTATCAGAGTTCCAAAGCTTGATGCTTCATGGTATTTAATTACAAATTAGCCTCTCTTTTTTAAAAATTAAAATCCTAGACTTCCTTTTAAGAAGTGTTAGGACAATGGATCATGCAACTGTCAAAGAGAACATAAGGGATTCATTGTTCATTCACCTGCTTCCTCTTCTTTTTATTACCATGGCAAATCACTTTCAACAATGTCTGTGGAGCCTAGGAGTAGGAGTTAACTAGAATTAGGGTTAGAATTTTATTCTAGGGTTAAATCTCAATGTTGTTAGAATAGGATACTGGTAAAGCATGAAGTGTCATATAGGAATCATGATATCTTCACAGCTAAAAAAGGCTTCATATTCTTATTTTTTATATATATTTTTGACACTTGCATCTAATCCATATTGTTCGATTACATATGGTATATGCAGAATCATTCACGTGTAAGAAAGCGATAAGTCGATACTTAGTTGACCGTTCGTGGGTGTACAATCGGAGACATGAGAGCAAGAATGGTTTGACTGATGATTTCAAGGCGGGCGTCGAGGAATTTATGAGATACACCAGTAGCCAACCTTATTTCATGGACAGGAGGCTCATAAAGTGCCCTTGTGTCAAATGTCATAATATATCATTCAAAGAGGTAGATCTCGTGAGAAAGCACCTCTACAAGAAGGGTTTCGTACCGAACTACAATGAGTGGACGGCTCAGGAGAACCTTTGGTTCTGCAATATCAATCCTCCTTCAATACGGAGGTGGAAGAGATCACTCTTGGAGATAACTTCGAATATCGGCATCAAAACTTGGCACGTGAGTTGGTATTTGATGCGGCTTGTGTCGGTCCAAGTTTTGATCTGGAGGATCCGAATCCTGCTGCAAAGGACTTCTATGATATATTCAACCATGCCGATACTCCGTTATATTCGGGTTATGATTGTCATTCTGTCATGTCGGTGGTGATGCGGTTGTTGTACCTCAAGTCTGATTTTAACTTACCGTAGGAATGCTACGACTGGATAATTCAGTTTGTTAGAGAGTTGCTGCCAAAAGGAGTGAAGGACTTGCCATAAAACCTATACAAGTCGAAGATGATGATACAAAAACTTGAATTAGGCTATAAAAAGATAGATTGTTGTCAAAATGGCTACATGTTGTACTACAAGGAGAATAATGATAAAGACAGATACATTTTCTGTCGCGGGGACCAATACAAGCCCATTTGGGACAAAAAAAATCAACTGCACGAGCAAGGTTACGCCCCTACAAATATATACAGTTTTTGCCGATCACAAAGAAGCTACAGAGGATATATATGTCCTCGAATACTACATAACACATGACATGGCATAGCAAAAAATGGAAGATGGATGAAGGAGAATTATCTCATCCATCCGATGGAGAGGCATGGAAGCATTTTGATCGATGTCATCTTGAATTTTCTGCGGAGCCTAGGAATGTTCAGCTAGCTTTATGTGGCCCTACAGTTTGTAGCAAATTATACAGATTTTGTGGCCCTACAAGGTCAGATGACCCAGGTGACCAGAGTTCTAAAAACAGCATGTCTGATTCCTGCTACCACTGTACTGGCTCCTGCTTCGACCTCAGCGCCTCTGGCACTGGCTCCTACTTCGACCACGGCGCCTCTTGTTATGTCGACGACTCTTGCAGGCGTTCCTTCCTAGGACGTACAGCGGATCATCAGTTTGGTCCTGGGGCAGATATATGCGTACGGATAGCCGCCTCTGCCTCCGCCACCTTCTCCACGTCCTCCACCATCAGTTTGATGTTTATATAATTTTTGGTTGTATTTGATCGATGAGTTTGTATGAACTTTAGGGAGCTTATGTATTGTGAAAAAAATGTGTATATGTACCATATTGCAACTGTTGGATGAGTTTGTATGGATTGTTCAGGTTTGGATATATATTGGAGTTTATTTTACTGTATATCATTTTACTATATATATATATATATATATATATATATATATATATATATATATATTTATATATATATATATAATATTTATATACATAGATGGGTCGTTGGGGGAAGCGAGCGGGACTCCGCGGCTCTCCACTCTTGGCGTCTCCGCCGCCCGCCGGGATACTGTGGCTTAGCTGGCCGGTCGGCCTGCCGGGGCCGGCGGTGCCGCTGCAGTTCTTCGCCCCCCTCGGTGGCCATCCCCCCTTCCTAGGATGGTCGGCCCCCGCCTGGCCCTCGCCACCGTGGGTTCCTTCCCCTTACCCCCTCCGCGCCGGACTCCATCCTCAGGGCTCCACCCTTCCCCTCCGGCACCGGCGTCGGCCCCGGCGCAACCGGGCTAGGAGCAGCCCCCCGCCGGGTGCTTCCCCGCACGTTGCGTCCTCTTCCCCTGCCTCGTCGGCGCCCCCCGCTGCTCCGCCACCCCCCTCCACGGCCGCGCCTGCTTGGCCGTGGCCTCCCGCGCGCGATAGGCCCGCCCCCTCCGGCGGCCCTGGTCCCCCTTCCGCGACTCCGTCGACTTCCACCTCTGTAGGGCCAGCCACCCTGTGGCCGCCCTTTGCTCCTCTAGGCAGGCCCTCGCCTGCATCGTCGTACCCCGTCGCTCCCCTCCCCGAGTCGCCCCCTTCTTCGGCTACGCCTGCCTCCCTGGACCGGCCCACGAAGACCACCTCGTCCCCCCCCCCCCCGGTGGAGATCCCCTGCCTCCGACGTCCGCTGCTCGGCCGGGCTCGCTCCCCTCCGTTCCGGTGTCCTCTCCGCCCTTCTTTCCTCTCGCCGCGCCCCTGCAGTGGCCCCCGCTTCCCTCGCCTGGGTCATCCTCGAGACTCCCAGCGACCGCCTCCCCCTCCGGCGGCTCAGGCGCGGCCGGCTCTCTCTTCTCCCCTCAGGAGTCCCCTTCCCCCCCCTGGCGGGTGGCGTGCTCCCCACGGGAGCACCCCCAGCTCAGGTCTCCCCCTTTGGCACTCTCCCCCCCATCAACGCCGCCCTCCGGTGCTCCCTCCGCCTCTTGACGGAGTCCCCCGCCTGCCGGCGGTAGGCCACGGCGACCGCTGGCGTCCCTCCCAGGTCTCCCTCGCCTCCTCCCCTTTCCCTCTTCGGCAGATCCCCCCGCCGGCCTCCTCCACCGGCCCCCTAGCCTCTCCCCTCTGGGCTGGCTCCACCGCCCCCCCTTCCCTCCGGCCTCCCCTTCTGGCTGGAGCTGCCATCCCCTCGCCTTTCCCCCTCCCTCCGGCCTCACCATCTCGCCGGAGTTGCCGCCTCCCGCCCTCCCCGGCGACCCCCCCTCCCCCTCCCGCTCCGCGCTCCCGTCCTCGTCGGAGCGCCTCGGTCTGCGCGCCCACATCGGGCCGTGGGCCCCCCCTCACGCAGTGTGCTGCCTGGGCCTGCGTGCCCTTGGGCAGTGCACCAACCCCCCCTAGGGTTCTGTGTCACCGCCTGTTGGTGACTTTGAACTTTCAAAAGTTTTTGTGTTTTTTTTTCTGTTTGGTTCTTTCCAACAGTATAAAAAAAAATTGTTATTGGCGCGTCGCGTCTGGACGTATGTTTAGGGTCCCACCCGCACTGTGTAGGAACTTGGGCTATCTCCCGGTTCCAACCCCTCTTCTACTGTTTCAATGAAGGCTGTAGCCATTGTCTTTAAAATATATATATATATATATATATATATATATATATATATATATATATATATATATATATATATATATATATATATATATATATATATATTGACAGGTTTGAGCAAAGCATGAACTATTTAGTCTGGCAATAATGACAAGTTTAGCGACTGACCAGCAACAGAATAGCGACGGATTGCTACAAATTTTGCAGGTTAGCAATTTCTTACCGACGGATAGCGACGGAAGTTCTAAAGGGCAGTGACTAACTAGCGACGAAAAATTCTGTCGCTGACGTGTTGTTTGATACTAAAAGCGTATCAGACGACTTAGCGACGTAAATATCCGTCGTTGAGCTTCTAAAAAATTTTGTATTTTTGGCTCACAAAGATCTGTCGGTATTTCGTCGCTAATATGTCGCAGACTTTGCCGACAGTTTATATTCGTTGCTAATCCATCGCTAATTTTGGTCGGCATATTCGTCGGTAATCCGTCGCTATAGCGACGAATTACCGACGAATTTGTCATAGCGACGTTAAAGCTATCGATGTACCTCTTCCGTTGGTAATCCGTCGATAATTGTTATTAGCGACGAAAATGTTGTATTCAGCGACGGATAAATCCGTCGCTAAAAACCAATATATTATAGTGTTTCCCTCCTCAAGTGCTCCTCTAGCAAGGACAAGCTCCTTAGCCTCCTTGGAATAAAAATGAGAGGGATGAGATTTGGGAATTGATGGATTTAGGATTTGCTTCCAATTTGGGATGAATTAATTAGGAAAGCAAAAGGAGGATATTAATGAATAGAAAGTTTTATATAGACTCCTATTAGGGTTAGGATTAGGTTTAGTAATAGATAATAAGACTTAAAAGTCCCTCCCCATGTCATGAATGGAATCTCTACAACCAATAGAGAATATTCTCTTCATTTAACTAAGGAAATGACTAATTAACTAGTCTAATCAAGATTACTCTAATTAATTGAACCAATGGTCAAGTCTAATCAAGATTACTCTGATACTCCTTATTTGAGTATCAGAGTGGCATTGGAAGAATTTTTGCCGCACTTTATTCGTGTACGCAGTAAAGCAAGAAAAGAAAAGGCCAAAAATCCGATCCACAAAACTTTTCGAGAAATTAGTGTTAGAAAACATTCTCACAAATCATACCTCATAAAATAGCATTACAAAGCTATCCAAACAGCATCAATGATTGAGACTGTTGTAGAGTTTTCTCCTCGAAATTTTGATCATTTTCTTGTTACATTGAAGTCATTTTTATTTTGTTATGCAACATTTTTTTTTTCTTCCCTTAATTAGCATCTTCTTGTGTCTTTGGTAAGCAGCCCTTGGGTCTATGATGATTTTTATTTTTCTAAATTTGAAGTTTTATACATGAAATTCTTTAATTCTTCATATATATTGTTCTTACTTTTCTCCAAAACTTATTTCCGATATTGTATTAAGAAATTTATTTCCAATATTTGCATTGGAGGCAATGATTTTGTTATGTTAATATATATACCTGGAACTATACAGAAATTGAGTAGTTATTGGTCCATACCCAAATGCCAACACAATCTAGGAATCCTGTATGATGAAGGATGTGATGGGCCTGACCTTGTTGCATGTGCTTTGATTTTGGTTGCGCACTTTAGTTTTTCTTTGTGCTCTTACCCTTTGTTTGGGCCTGACAAAATTATTGGTTATAACATACTTGTATTTTGGGTCACAAAAGGCCTACTTCTGATTTTTATTCTATTTTTCGTGCATGTCAAATGATGTGCACTTTCACATCTCTTCTATTTCAAATAATTTGTAGCCTCACATATCTTGCATGAAGTTAGTGTCTTTTATTCACATACGTCCAGGGATAATCCTAACAAGACTTTAGATTTCGACAACCCTCTCCATAGGACAACCTTTCAAGTTATTTGTTTTTCTTGGGGTCATTCCAACCAAAATCCAACTTAAATCTATATTTATATCTCAAGATGCCATCTAGTCGGCTATGACAACACAATCTCCCGGGCCGGTCTTGTTACTATTATACTTGTGGTCACAGCTCGTTTTTTATCATGTATTGAACTTAGAACATTGATTGTTGGTTATGGGAAGAATAATTGAAATATTGGAGGAAATTAAAAAAAACATACAAAAACAAAAACAACTCAAACAATTGGCTAGAGATTTTGGGCACTCCCTCATTAACTCAAAGAAAATAATTTGATCATCTAGCTAAGTTACTCTTGTACATCATTATGGAAAAAGTTTGCAAAACTAAGACCAAGCCCGGACCATTATAGGTCAAACTAACTCGGAGAATAGTGTAGTTCTGTTCAGAAAGGAATATGAAATAAAATTATCTATTTCAATCTTGATTTTTACATATAAATATTAATGTTATTAGTAGTTGGGACTCGCCAATGAAATTTGAGGCCAAAAAAAAAAAGTAAATGTAGAATAGGTTATATTTGTATGAGAATAGTAGGAAATGATAAAGTGAACTCCGGTTTCAAAGATTGTGTGGTCAAAAATTGATGTTTGAAAAATTGGAAGCGGGACTAGAAATTGATGTTAATTAGAACCAATATCATATATACTTGGTGAGGCTACACTATGAAGCGGGACTAAAATCTAGAAGAGAGAGAATTAGTATAAAAAATTAGGTATTTAAACACAGGAGTTTTAATTAAATTGTGAACAATCAACTATTATAAATTGACGTTATCAATATGTCATTCCAATTCGAGTATTTCTAATTATTATTTTTGTCTTTCTATTAAAATTATTTGTGATAAATTTATAAAAGATAATATTTCTGCATCCATTTTTCCTAAATTTCTAACTTTTGTACTGATCATATCTTTTCTAGGTTTTCGTCCCCCGTCAAATTGGTCTCGGAACAAGTGTAGTGAAACACAAACCCAACAGTATCCTCCTAAGAGCATCTCCAACCCTATTGTCTTGTTAAGTGTTGTGAGTCTTAGGTGGCTCCTATGTGGCATGAGCCACAAGACAATGTCTTGTTTATGTGGCAAAACTATATCTCAAAAGACAATGAGATAGAAAAACTCTCTCCAATGCAAAAGTATTGAGGAGACAATAAAAGGTATTTTTCCAACTTCCAATGCAACTCCTCCACTTCTTCAATTTTTTTATAAATATTTCTATTCATAATTGATGATGTAGAGACAAAGTCATTGTGAAGTGCATTGTCTAGATCTAGACAACCAACTTCACATTTTCCTTGCCATGTCATTGCCATGTCAACTTCATGTTTTATTCTACATTAGCATTGGAGAAGAATTTTTGGAATGAAAGTTTGTCATTCCTATGTGGCAACCATTTTTTCTAAACTCACAATAGGGTTGGAGATGCTCTAAATATGGAATCTGAAAAGTGATTTCCTTTTTCCTTTTTTTATGAGAAAAATTGAATTCATTCGTATAGAAAATTGTTGCAAGAACAAAGCCTCCATAGAGAGCAAAGTTTCTAGAGCGGGAGGAGCTTCCTACATCCATAACTTCAACTCACTTCTGGAGGACGCAATCTTGGCAAGATTATGAGTCTTTGTTTGTAGTGCGATACACATATTGGAAGACATATCTTATGGTGAACAAGGATCAAATTTTGCTTTGCTTCATCAACTACAGATCCGAGTTCTGCATATAGCGTATTAATGTTAAAATCCTAAGAAGAACTTTATAGTGGCTCAATTCATGCACTATCAAATTTGACTATCAAGAGAAAAGTTGGAGGTTACTTTTTGGTTGCACGAGTTTAAAATATATTACTTGAAACTATGAAAGGTTGGTGTACCTGTTCAAAAATAATCCTAAAACATGAAATCAGAAAAAGCGCATAAACTAAAAATAGGAATAGAGAGTAAAGGATTCGAGACACGTTACAAACGTTGTCTAGAATAGATTTCATCCTCACAAACCATACAGTAGGAGGTAATAATTGTTAGTCCCGGGGCTTGATCAAAGATGAAAAACAAATGCAATCGAGATCTGAGATGTCACACAAAACTTTGCAGTGATCAAACTCAAGATCTACGATGGTACAATAAATCAAATAGCCAAATTACAATCTGAAGGAGGGAAAAAGAGAAGAGAAGATCTCTCGTTCTTCCTTGCAAACGTGTTGCAATTGGGACAGAACGAGTTACAATAAAACTAGAGAGAGATGAGAAGAAGAACAATGCTGGGGTGTCAAAACACCGTTGCTCAAAGCAAGATTCGCCCCACACGATCTGCTTCCAGGAACCAGCAAGTTGAAGAACTTGTGGAACGCTCGAAGTCACCTCTGTTCAGACTCCTCGGATGGACTTGCAATGGCGGCAGCAACTCTCTCTCTCTCTTTCTCCCTTTTTAACTTGTAATTTTCGTAGTACCCACAAAGGAGGCCAGAAGAGAGTATATATAGAGAGAGAGTGGAAATCCTAGCCGCATCTTCAGTTATGATAAGATTGAATCAAATCACAAAAAGATAGCAACGAATTAATTCTAATCCCACAAAGATAAGAAATAAATTAATTCAAATCCCACAAAGATAGGAACGAAATTAATTCAAATCCCACAAAGATAGGATCTGAATTAATTGTATTGATTCATCCTTTCCATAACCGATTTGAAATCTGCACAGTCAGCGTAGTCCTCCATGCGGCAGCAACAGCAGCAGCCTGGCCGCATGGACCGCTTGGGCCGCATGGACCACATGAGCCGCATGGACCGTATGGACCGCATGGACCGCATGGACCGCATGAGCCGCATGAGCCGCATGGACCGTATGGACCGTATGAGGCCGCATATGAGCCGCATGGCCGCATATGAGCCGCATGCCGCATAAGACCGCATGGCCGCATATGAGCCGCATGACTGCTGACGTGTTAAGTGCAAAGTGCGCCAACAAAACGCCTCATGAGCCCATGAGCCCGAGCCCGAGCCCAAGTCTGAGTCCGAGTCCGAGTCGCTAAGCCCCGTTGGGGCTTAGCTCCAAGTGGAATAAATCCAAGAGAATGACAAAAGCATTAATGCTTAATCCTTGGAGCCTTATTCTTACCTCCTAGTAAAATCACCCACATGGTTCCCTCCTTAGGGTCACCATGCATCTCTCAACAACACACCCAAGTATATATGTTGAGATAACTCATGGTGCATTTTCGATGTGGGACTAAAATTTACAAGGCATGTTGAGAGCAAGCTCTCTTCATGTAAAGAAAGTACCAAAGAAAGCACCAACAATCCCCCACATATCACAACATATATATGTGTCCAGGGTTGAGTGTTCCCCACAGTAACTGTCCATTTTGCATTAGGATAGATGTCGCTGACGACTTGAATCTTTCCGCATGGGTTAAATAACAATGTGATACAAGAATGGACTACGCCTTGAATTCTGCACCATAATTGTAATTCTTCCCACTCACAAAGTGTAGTTACGTGTGCTTCTGGCTGCACATTAAAGGCCCTGTGCCAGCCTGGTTTCAGTGTATAATTTTGGGCGTCTACAAGTTTACCCTCAAGAGACGGCCTGATATCTCTTTCCATACACTATAGGTGAGTTCTTTATTAAAGAGATATGGCATGAAGCCTTGCGCTTCCTTGCGGTGCTACGCCGCTATGACATGGCCTGAAGCCGAGGCATTACCCCTACTTGGGAACCTCATCGTAGTGTCATACTACTGTAGCATGAGGTCACAAGCCTCTTTGTAGTGCCAAACTACCCAGCATGAAGCCTAAGGCTTCCTTACGGTGTTACGCCGCAATGACATGGCTTGCAATGCCGAGGCTTTACCCCTACCTGGGTACCTCATCGTGGTGTCGTACCACTGTAACATGGGGCCATCCTCCCCTTTGTAGTGCTGTCTACAACTCTTTAATTACGTCATACAGCATTAGGCTACTTGCCTATTTGCGGTGCTACGCCGCTATGACTTGGCTTGCAAAGCCGAGGCATTACCCCTACCTGGGAACCTCATGGTGGAGTCATCCCACTATAGCATGGAGTTTCACTCCTTGTAGTGCTGCTCTACCGTGCTTCCTGTAAAGCACACCAGACATTCACTCTGTCTGAGAACTCATTAAGGCGTTTAAGCCAACCTTCCACAGGATCTGTTTTTCCGCAGAAAAATACATAGTAGACAACAGTGGTTATGGGTCCGTATCCCTTCCATGTTCCATAGAACAAGTACCCACCGTTACCTGATAGTTTCCCAGTCAGTGATCCTCCTTTGAACCAAAAGTTAGATGCCTAGTAGATTTCTCTTTGAACTAATAGCATAAAACTTTTATGGTAGGATTACAAAGACACACTATCAGAATGCCTTTAAGCCCATTTTACAAGCTGTGTCATCGACCAACTGGCACTTGAGGCCCTTTGTGAACGGATCTGTCAGGTTCTCCTGACTCCGAACATCAACTACTGTAATTACACCTCTTTTGATAAGATCGTGTACTGCCCTGTGCTTCAACCGCACAGTCCTCTTCTTCCCGTTGAAGAGGTCATTTGATGCTACCGCCGCAGTCGCCTGGTTGTCACAGTATATCGGTATCGTCGGTATCTGAGCTCCAACCACTGAAAGATTATACATGAGCTCCCGAAGCCATTCTGCTTCATCTGCTGCAGTTTCGAGTGCATAGAATTCAGATTCCATGGAGGAACGAGAGAGTATTATCTGCTTCTTCGACTTCCACGATATAGCAGCTCCATCCAAGAAAAAAACATATCCACCTGTGGATCTCTCGCTTTCCACTTCTGAACACCAGCTAGCATCACTGAAGCCTTCCACTACTGTCGGATACCCGTTGTAGTGCAGTGCATATGTCTGAGTCTTCTTGAGATATCTCATAACCCGTTTTACAGCTTTCCAGTACTCAATGCCTGGATTGCTCGTGAAACGACTCAGCATTTCCACGGCGAAAGCTATGTCAGGCCTTGTGGCAGTAGTAGCATACATCAAACTCCCGATTACGCTTGCATACTTCAGCTGCCTGACGCTTTTCCTCGAGTTTGGCTTCAGCTTCTGATCACACCTGTATGGCGTATCGATCCCTGGAAGATCCTTATACCCATATCGTGTGAGCATCTTCTCAATGTAGTGAGATTGTGACAGCGCTACTCCAGTGTCTGTCCGGATGATCTTTATTCCCAAGATGACATCTGCATCCCCCAAGTCCTTCATACTGAACTTGGTTGAGAGGAACTTCTTTGTCTCTGTGACACAGCCTATATCCGTACCTAGGATTAGCATGTCGTCCACGTACAGACAAACGATGACTCCTCGTCCATCAGCGAACTTTGTGTAAACACATTTGTCTGTCTCGCTGACTCTGTAGCCGTTTGACCTAATAACTTTGTCAAACTTCTCATGCCACATCTTGGGAGCTTGCTTCAAACCATATAATGATTTTACCAACTTGCAGACTTTGTCGTCAAGACCTTTGACGACAAATCCATCTGACTGTTGCATGTAAATCTCTTCGGTCAGCTCCCCATTCAGGAATGCTGTCTTTACATCCATCTGATGTATCACCAACTTATGTATAGCTGCTAGAGCGATTAACATCCTGATGGTGGTCATCCGAGCTACTGGAGCGTACGTGTCAAAGTAGTCTATCCTCTGTTTCTAAGAAAATCCCTTGGCGACCAGCCTGGCCTTGAACTTGTCGATAGTTCCATCTGCCTTCATCTTCTTCTTGAAGATCCATTTACATCTAATAGGCTTTTCTCCTTCAGGTAGATCTACCAACACCCATGTGTTATTGGAGGTGATAGAGTCAAACTCGTCATTCACTGCCTCCTTCCAGAAGATAGCATCTCTGGTCTTCATCGTCTCATCATAGGTAAGCGGATCTGCTTCCACATGATAGGTGACAAAGTCATCTCCGAAATCTTTCGGTCTCCTCGCTTGCTTTGCTGACGGCTCTGCGAGTTCTGGTACAAGAGTTGTTTCATCAACAACAGCTTCTTCTTGGACTACTGGCTCGTATGAGATTTCAGTCTCATTTGCACCTACATCATTTTCCGGAATGTCCGAAAGAACAATGTTTTTGTCTTTTGCAAACTTGTCTTCAAAGTATTCAGCATCGCGAGATTCGATGATATGATTTGATTCAATATCAAGAAATCTCCGAGCATCACTCTTCTCGGCATACCCCAAGAAGATCGCCTTAGTAGTCCTTGTCCCCAGCTTCTGAATCTTCAGATCTGGAAGCTTCACATATGCCAGACACCCCCACACTCGAATGACATTCAAGTTTGGTCTGACTTTGAACCAGAGTTCATGAGGAGTTACGTCCGAAGTTGCATATGGCACTCTATTCAGAATGAAAGTGGCCGTTAATGCAGCTTCTCCCCAGTAGCATTTTGGAAGACCTGCAGTGAGCAGCATAGAATTCATCATTTCTGTTAATGTTCGGTTCTTCCTCTCTGCTACTCCGTTGGTTTGAGGAGAATATGGAGCAGTAGTCTCGCATATGATTCCATGTTCTTTGCAGAACGATACGAATTCATGAGACCTGTACTCCCCACCTCGATCACTTTTCAACCTCTTGAGTTGTTGTCCGGTCTGCCGTTCAGCTTCGGCCCTGAACTCTCTGAACTTCTCGAAAGCTTCGTCTTTGGACTTGAGCAAGTAGACGAACGCGTATTTTGAGAAGTCGTCGATGAAGGTTATGAAATACTTCATCCCGGCCTTCGTGGAGAAATGTTTGAAGTCACAGATATCGGAGTGCACCAACTCCAGAAGATCTGTGCTTCGATTGACCCGATGAAAGGGTTTCCTGGTGATCTTCGTCTGAGCAAACACTTCACACTTCTCCACCTTACCCCCACATTTGGAGATAAGTCCTAGACTAGACATTTTGTTGATTCTTTTACAATAAACATGTCCTAGTCTATTATGCCACAAGTCAAGAGAATAATCAGAAAATGCAACTGCATTAATGTCATCAAACTGGTTGACAAGTTGAATTTTAAACATTCCTTCGGTTTGATAAGCCTTCCCGAAGTATGTTCCCTTCTTGGACATAACCATCTGACCAGCGTTGATGTCCATTCTCAAGCCTGCGTTGCAGAGCAGGCTCCCAGAGATCCGGTTCTTGGCAATCACAGGAACATGCTTCACACCTTGAAGCGTCAGAGTGTTCCCAGAAGTGAGTTTCAGCTCCACAGTCCCAATCTCCAGAACTTCAGCTTGGGCCTGGTTCGCCATGACAACCTTCTCAGATATCGGTTGGTACGTGACGAACCATTCCTTGTCAGAACAGACATGGCAAGTCGCACCAGTGTCTATCCACCAGTCAGAGTCAACCCCCACAGTTGTGATCTGTCCGATCATAGCAACAATGTTAGAAACCAATGAAACCTTATTAGGCTCACCTTTCTCTGATTGTTTAGGCTTAGATCTGCATTCACTCTTGTAGTGGCCTTTCTTGCCACAATTGTAACAAGTCACGTGGGACTTAGTCTTCTGTTGCTTGAATGAAGGACCCTTCACTTTCAGATTAGTGAAGTCCTTCTTCTTGGGATGAGAAGCCGCCTGCTTCCCCTTGGGATCCCTCGTCTGCACCAGATTGGCTTTAGCCAACTGTTTGGACAGAGTGTCCACCTTCTGTTGAGAACGCATCTCGTCCTCAACATGGATCTCTTGAAGTAGATCTCCCAAGCTAATGTCTAGCTTCTTTCTGTGCATCCTTGCATAGAAGGTACTCCATCCAGCAGGAAGTTTTGAGACGATCCCTCCGACGACAAACTTGTCGGGAAGGGGTATCTCTTCGTCTTCCAGTTTCTGACGCAGCTTCTGAAATTCTTTCACCTGTGGTAACATGGACTTTTCATCCTCAAAGAGCAATTTGTGATATTTTTCAACCACAAACATTTTGCTCCTGTTCTTGTCTTCTTTATACAGATTTTCCATAGACTCCCATATGTCTCTGGCAAGTTCCTTCTTAGAATAGGATTCTGCCAGGGAATCCTCCATAGCATTCAGGATGAGAAGCCTGCAGATGCTATTTTCCCTTCTCCACTTGGCCTGGAGTTTGGTAGCCGCGTTGATGGCGGCAGTAGATCCAGTGTCTGGAACAGAGGGTTCTTCCTCCAACAGAACATGATCAACGTTTTTTAGTTGAAGAGTTAGGTACATCTTTCTCTTCCAGACTTGATAGTGCTCTCCATCGAACTTTTCCAACTTGCAGAAGTCCGATTGGAGGAGCGAAGCATTAATGTTTTCCATCTATACGGATCTTGCTTTGAGATTGTTAGTCCCGGGGCTTGATCAAAGATGAAAAACAAATGCAATCGAGATCTGAGATGTCACACAAAACTTTGCAGTGATCAAACTCAAGATCTACGATGGTACAATAAATCAAATAGCCAAATTACAATCTGAAGGAGGGAAAAAGAGAAGAGAAGATCTCTCGTTCTTCCTTGCAAACGTGTTGCAATTGGGACAGAACGAGTTACAATAAAACTAGAGAGAGATGAGAAGAAGAACAATGCTGGGGTGTCAAAACACCGTTGCTCAAAGCAAGATTCGCCCCACACGATCTGCTTCCAGGAACCAGCAAGTTGAAGAACTTGTGGAACGCTCGAAGTCACCTCTGTTCAGACTCCTCGGATGGACTTGCAATGGCGGCAGCAACTCTCTCTCTCTTTCTCCCTTTTTAACTTGTAATTTTTGTAGTACCCACAAAGGAGGCCAGAAGAGAGTATATATAGAGAGAGAGTGGAAACCCTAGCCGCCTCTTCAGTTATGGTAAGATTGAATCAAATCACAAAAAGATAGCAACGAATTAATTCTAATCCCACAAAGATAGGAACTAAATTAATTCAAATCCCACAAAGATAGGAACGAAATTAATTCAAATTCCACAAAGATAGGATCTGAATTAATTGCATTGATTCATCCTTTCCATAACCGATTTGAAATCTGCACAGTCAGCGTAGCCCTCCATGCGGCAGCAGCAGCAGCAGCCTGGCCGCATGGACCGCTTGGGCCGCATGGACTACATGAGCCGTATGGACCGCATGGACTGTATGGACCGCATGGACCGCATGAGCCGTATGGACCGTATGAGCCGCATGGACTGCATGGACCGCATGGACCGTATGAACCGCATGAGCCGCATGAGGCCGCATATGAGCCGCATGTCGCATAAGACCGCATGGCCGCATATGAGTCGCATGTCGCATAAGACCGCATGGCCGCATATGAGCCGCATGACTGCTGACGTGCTAAGTGCAAAGTGCGCCAACAAAATGCCTCATGAGCCCATGAGCCCGAGCCCGAGCCCGAGCCCGAGCCCGAGTCCGAGTCGCTAAGCCCCGTTGGGGCTTAGCTCCAAGTGGAATAAATCCAAGAGAATGACAAAAGCATTAATGCTTAATCCTTGGAGCCTTATTCTTACCTCCTAGTAAAATCACCCACATGGTTCCCTCCTTAGGGTCACCATCCCATGTGCATCTCTCAACAACACACCCAAGTATATATGTTGAGATAACTCATGGTGCATTTCCGATGTGGGACTAAAATTTACAAGGCATGTTGAGAGCAAGCTCTCTTCATGTAAAGAAAGCACCAAAGAAAGCACCAACAATAATCTATTCCGGATATACAACGAATTCAGACGATCAACGATACCGTACACCCGGTGGTGAATCCAACAAACAATTACAACCTTGTCGAAGGAAGAAAATTGACGGAGGGAAAGAATATTTTTGGTTCTAGATGATGGAAAAGAAACGCGGAAACCTTTCCTCAAACCGGAGAGTACCCGCGAGAGGACCGAGCAATACAACGCACGAACCCAAAAATAATCACACAAAACAATCCACGCAGACACAGAGAATTTTTGACGTGGAAAACCCTTGCGGAAAAAACTACGGGACGATCGGAGTCCAACCCTGAGAAGCCTCCACTAATGGAATAGAAGAATTACACCCTCTACAAACTCCTCCCGATCCAAATCGGATCCCCACAACACTTAGAAGCAAGAACAATAATTACAAGGCTACGAAGAACGAGAACGACGAGTAGAGATTACCCGAATCCGATTCTCCTTCGAAAAACACCTTCGATCCTCCGTCTTCTCTTCCAAAGTTGTAATGGCACTCTTGCCTCCTTCTCTCTCTCTTCTTGTGTTACGTTGCGTTATGGCGTAATGAATTAGGGTTAGGAAATCCCAATTTAACTCTCCAATCCCACAACCAACCTGGACCATTGGATTAGATCCAATGGTGAAAACTTACCCGAAATTCTGCTTCAGCCCCCGACGACACAGAGTTCGGCCAGAACTCTGTGTCAGACAAACAGCACTGGACGGCCAACTTCTGGAAGAGCCAGACCGAGTTCGGCCAGAACTCGGCCTGGGACCGAGTTCGGCCCGAACTCGGCTGCCTCATTCCAGAACCTCCCTCTGGGTCATCAACAGCAGCAGCGACTCCGCGTTGCCTACTTTCCGAGCTTCTTCGACACACGAATGGCGCTCGTCGCACTCCGGGGTCTTCTCCACATAGGTTGGGAACCCCACCCACTCTAACAAATCTCCCCCTTCACAACTATGGGGAGGATGTCGTCATCCCGACGATCTGCCTGCAGTACTCAAACTTTCCCCTTGGTAGAATCTTCGTGAACATATCAGCTCCATTGTCATCTGTATGAACCTTCTCAAGCTCCGCGTCCTTCTTCTCAACCACATCCCGTATCCAATGATACCGAGTCACGATGTGCTTGGACCGGCTATGAAACGTCTGATTCTTCACAAGGTGTATAGCACTATGACTGTCGTAAAGCAAAGTATACTGCTCTTGCTTCAGTCCCATTTCCTGCAACAGCTTCTTCATCCACAACAGCTCCTTGCAAGCCTCCGTCGTTGCAATGTATTCCGCCTCCGTCGTCGACAAGGCAACACACTTCTGCAACCGCGACTGCCACGACACCGCTCCTCCCGCAAACATCATCACGTAGCCCGAAGTCGATCGCCTCGTGTCTACATCTCCAGCCATATCAGCGTCGGTATACCCAAACAGCTTCGGCTCATCACCACCAAAGGAAAGTCTCCAACCAGCAGTGCCCTGAAGATATCGTAGAATCCACTTGACCGCACTCCAATGTACCCTTCCAGAATTTGAAAGATACCTGCTAACCGTACCAACTGCATGAGCAATATCTGGCCTCGTACACACCATGGCATACATAAGGCTTCCCACAGCTGAGGCATATGGAACCCGCTCCATATCTTCCTTTTCGTCCTCGGTAGATGGACACTGTTCCTCAGTGAGCTTAAAGTGAGCCGCGAGGGGGGAACTCACTTTCTTCGACCCGTCCATCCCGAAATGCTGAAGTACCCGATGAATGTACTTCATTTGGGACAAGTGTAGCAGCTTGGACTCTCTCTCTCGGCTGATCTCCATCCCAAGAATAGTCTTCGCTGCGCCCAAATCCTTCATAGAGAAGGCCGCACCCAGTTGGCGCTTCAACTCCGCTATCCTAGTGGCATTCCGACCCACTAATAGCATATCATCAACATAGAGCAACAAAATAATAAAAATCATCATCGGCAAAATATCTCACAAATGCACAATGGTCCGACGTCGTCCGTGCATAACCATGCTCCCCCATAAACGACTCGAACTTCCTGTACCACTGCCTCGGAGCCTGCTTCAGACCATACAAGCTCTTCCTCAACCGGCAGACCAAATGTGACTTGCCCTTCTCACAGAATCTCTCTGGCTGCTCCATGTACAACTCCTCCTCAAGATCACCGTGGAGGAATGCCGTCTTCACATCCATCTGCTCGACCTCCAAGTCGAGACTGGCTGCTAATGCTAGCACCACCCGAATAGATGAATGCTTGACGACAGGCGAAAAGATCTCATCATAATCCACGCCTTTTCGCTGACCGTAGCCTTTGACTACCAGCCTCGCTTTGTATCGAGGGCGAGTAGCATCATCTGTCTGCTTCACTCTGAACACCCATCGATTCTTCAAAGCCTTCTTTTCCTTTGGCAACCGCACTAGATTATAAGTAGAATTGGTGTGCAAGGAACTCATCTCCTCCTGCATAGCCTCCATCCACTCCTGCCTGTGTTCGTCTTCCATAGCCTCTGCAAAACTTTCGGGCTCTCCCCCGTCAGTCAGTAGCACGTACTCATCCGGTGAGTATCTCGTAGATGGTCGACGATCTCTGTCGCTCCTTCTCAGTGGAGCCACTGGTGCTGGCTGTATACCAACAGCCTCCTCCCCTTCAGGAACTGCCTCCCCGGCATGCTCATCCTCCTGAGGGACACCCTGACCACCATCAGCAGGCTGATGATCAAGGTTGGGAGCAACTCCATTTACTGGCTCCCCCATAACTGGATCCTCTGCGATGTCCTCTGGAAACTGCTCGAAGCGAAATGACTCTAACTCAGGCAATTCCTCAGCCTCAGAAGGCATCTCAAAATCCTGAGTGTTGGTCATGGTCTGATCCTCGACGAACACCACGTCCCTGCTTCTGTAGAGCTTTCCTTCCACTGGGTCGTAGAGTCTATAGCCAAACTCATCCCGACCGTAGCCGACAAAGACGCATCGCCTCGTCTTCGGCTCAAGTTTGGTCCTTTCGTCCTTCGGTACATGCACGAAGGCTTTACAACCAAACGCCCGTAGGTGATTGTATGACGGCTCTTTGCCGTACCATACTTTGTCAGGCACATCACCCTGCAAAGGAGCACTAGGAGACAAATTAATAACATAAGCAGCTGTGAGAAGAGCCTCACCCCAATAACTGCTCGACAAGTTTGCTTCTGACAGCAAACACCACACCCTCTCCATCACTGTCCTGTTCATGCGCTCCGCTACACCATTGAGCTGAGGTGTCTTTGGCGGAGTCTTTTGGTGTCGTATCCCCTGCTCTCTGTAATACGCATCAAAGGGACCGATGTATTCGCCGCCATTGTCGGACCGAACACATAACAACTTCTTGCCCGTCTCTCTTTCAACAGAGGCTTGAAACTCCTTGAAAGTAGGCAGCACCTGATCCTTGGTCTTTAAGACATAGACCCAAACCTTCCTGGAACAGTCATCAATAAAGGTTACAAAGTAAGAAGCACCACCAAGAGATTTTACCTTCATAGGACCGCAGACATCCGAGTGAATCAACTCGAGCAACGCCGGCTTCCTCGAACTTGGGTGACTTTGGAAAGACACCATATTTTGCTTTCCAGCTAAGCAGTGCGTACATTTCTCCAACTTTGTAGACTTGAGCCCCGGAATCACCTTCCTGTTCACCAAGTAGCTCATCCCCTTCTCGCTGATATGGCCGAGCCGCCTGTGCCACAACTCGGTAGACGCATCACTGACTGCGTTCACCTCCTGTGCCCCCTGTGCGCTCCCCTCCATATAGTAGAGACCGGACTTCTTGCTTCCTCTGGCAATCACCATCGAACCCCTGGAAAGCTTCCACTGACTGTTCCCGAAGAGACTGAAGAATCCCTCGTCATCCAACCTTCCAACCGACACCAGGTTGAAACGGATATCAGAGACATGACGAACATCCTTAAAAACAAGAACCGCACCCGTCTTCGTTCTCAAATGCACATCTCCAACGGCAACCGCCTTCGACACATCTCCGTTGCCCATCTTCAATACGCCACAGTCGCCAGTCGTGTAAGTGGCAAACAGTGCCCTATTGTGAGATACATGTGCTGAAGTCCCTGAGTCCACCAGCCAAGAATTGTCATCGCAGGCGAGGTTAGTAATGACCTCATCACCTACGACGATCACATCGCCTCCATGCATCGAGGCCGCCGCTGTAGTGTTCTCTTCTTGCTTTCCCTTGTCGTCCTTCTTCTCTCTCTTCCAAGCGAAACAGTTCCGCTTGATATGGCCCTTCTTACCACAATGGTAACACTCTGAGTCCTCGTAACGACCCTTGGACTTCCCCCTGCTCTTGTCTCTGCCACCACCTGGACCCCTGCTTTTGCCCCTTCCGCGGCTCTCTGAAACAAGTGCCTTTGAGTGGTGGGATGTGGATGAAGTGCCCTGAGAACGTCTCCGCATCTCTTCATTCAACACCCCGCTCTTGGAAAACTCCAGACTGACCATGCCCTCTGGAGCAGAAGCGATCATAGATACTCGTACGGTCTCCTACGAGTCTGGAAATGTACACAGCAGCCATAGTCCCTAAACTTCATCGTCGAACTTGACTCCCATAGAAGATAGCTGGTCAACCACGCCCTGGAACTCACTCAAGTGATCCGAAATAGACGCCCCATCCTTGTATCGCAGACCCATCATCGTTCGGATCAGGAATAATTTGTTTACCCCGGTCTTCTTCGCATACAAGGATTCCAGCTTATCCCATAACGTCTTCACGTGCTCAATATTGGCAACGTGGTTGTACACGTTCTCATTAACAAACTGCCGTATGTACCCACACACCTGTATATGCTCGAATGTCCAGTCCTCCTCGGATTTATCACTGGGCTTCTCGGATGCAAACACGGGTAGATGCAGCTTCTTGACAAACACCAAATCCTTCATCTTGCTCCGCCAATAATGATAGTTTGTGCCATTAAGATTCACCATGCGCACCGGCTTCGCGTCCATCTCTCCTCTCTGGTTTCTGTCAACTCCTGACACCCTTCTGAATTCCAGAACCTGGCTCTGATACCACTCTGATGGGAAAGAAACGCAGAAACCTTTCACCAAACCGGAGTGTACCTGCGAGAGGACCGAGCAATACAACGTACGAACCCAAAAACAATCACACAAAACAATCCACGCAGACACAGAGAATTTTTGACGTGGAAAACCCTTGCGGGAAAAACCACGGGACGATCGGAGTCCAACCCTGAGAAGCCTCCACTAATGGAATAGAAGAATTACACCCTCTACAAACTCCTCCCGATCCAAATCGGATCCCCACAACACTTAGAAGCAAGAACAATGATTACAAGGCTACGAAGAACGAGAACGACGAGTAGAGATTACCCGAATCCGATTCTCCTTCGAAAAACAACTTCGATCCTCCGTCTTCTCTTCCAAAGTTGTAATGGCACTCTTGCCTCCTTCTCTCTCTCTTCTTGTGTTACGTTGCGTTATGGCGTAATGAATTAGGGTTGGGAAATCCCAATTTAACTTCCTAATCCCGCAACCAACCTGGATCGTTGGATTAGATCCAATGGTGAAAACTCACCCGAAATTCCGCTTCAGCCCCCGACGACACAGAGTTCGGCCATAACTCTGTGTCAGGCAAACAGCACTGGACGGCCAACTTCTGGAAGAGCCAGACCGAGTTCGGCCAGAACTCGGCCTGGGACCGAGTTCGGCCCGAACTCGGCTGCCTCATTCCAGAACCTCCCTCTGGGTCATCAACAGCAGCAGCGACTCCGCGTCACCTACTTCCCGAGCTTCTTCGACACACGAATGGCGCTCGTCGCACTCCGGGGTCTTCTCCACATAGGTTGGGAACCCCACCCACTCCAACACTAGATGGATTTTTCGAGTTCTTTCTTTTCTTTGTGTTTTTTTCTCAGTGAGCTGTATTTTAACCCTGAACATGTTTAGGATTTCCATCCCACTAATTCCGTAACGAAATTACGTGAGAATAGGTCCACAGAACATCAACAACCAACTAAACTTAAAAAAAATAAAATAAAATAAATAAAAAATAAGTTAGAAAATTACCATGCGCAAACTAATAAACGCGTCACAAACGCATATAGGTTGGATAGGCTTGATCCCACACCCAACAAAATCTACTTAACTAATGAAGTGGGTTTAGCACTTTAAACAAAGGAGATTGGCCTCTCATATCTGATGTGGGACTAAAATAATTTCATCCATACTGAATCACATTGACAACTAGATGTTGCTTCTAAACAAACAAACCACCCAACAATTCTCCACATGATTCAATAATGGAGAAACAAAACATTAAAAGAAATAAAGGAATACAATTGAGGGAAGAAAAACAAGATATGGACAATCACATTGTGCAATATTAGAAGAAGGTGTTTTTCGGACTTGAATCTCCCCTTAGTGTTATACGTTTCGTCTCAAAAGTAACATGTCTTAGACTCAACATACACACACTATGGACATTTTAATTGTATCAACATGTTTGCACTGTTTGGTCATGTGCATGTACCAACCAATTATCCTCGTAGGTTTTACGACAATGGCATTTAGGCATAGGGCTAGATGCCTATGCTAACAGCCTGTCTTTGGCAAAGTACAAAAAAAAAGGTTGGTAATTATAGAAGCAACATATTTTACTGTTCACAAAGAAATATACAGATTTTAACATAACTTTTACTCTCCATAACATAATAAGACTAGGTAAATAACCTTCTGCGAGAATTTGGTCTTTGATCCAAAGTGGCCTCGTTTGGTTCGGAAAGAAAAGGAAAGAAGTCGATTCTTTCCTCCTCTCTTTCTTTTGAAAAATTGCAAAAAATTGTGAGGGAAAATAATTTCCTAGAAGAAAATTCTTGAGTGGACGGAGGGAACCAATTTTCTTTCTATTTTTCGAGAAATTATTGGATGGTCCTGGCTCACCACATGGGTAATGGTTAATGGTGAGCCCAGCCACAAATTTGTTGACATTTGGCATAAAAAATTAAATAAATGTAAAAAGATATATAAACAATATAGAAATTCACTTGCTTATGGAAAAAGAAGATTTTTTTTTTCTTTCAAACATATTAAAAAACTGATCTAGAAAATAAAAAAAATGTAGTGATATGATATATTATGTCTAAGTGTCAACAAATTAGTGGTTGGACTCACCATTCACCATTGTCACGTGGTGAGTCCGGACCATCCAATAATTCACCTACTTTTCTTCCTCTTGAGAATCAATTTTTTGTTGCTCTTCCTTTCGCATCTAAATACAGGAAAAAAGAATGAATTTTTCCTTTCCTAAGTTATTGATTCCACGAACCAAACATGGCCAGTGTCTACCTTGATATTCTGTTATGACCCTTTTTTTTTTTTCTTTTCTTTTCTTTTGGACTATCATGCTATCTGTTTTTATGCTATGCTATGTTTGGTTGCGCAAAAGTCGGAGGAACGGAAAGGAGAAGGAGCTAGAGAAAGTATGTGAGAGTGGGAGGAACTTTTCCTTCAACTTTTGGTTAGGAGAGGAGCACTGAAGAAAAAATGAAAGTAATGTGAGATAGTGCTTCCCTTTCTTCAATCAATCATCGACATAATGTTTAATGTGAAGAAAATGATAAAGATTGGGCTATCAACATTTGTTTCCCTATGTCTTTTACGTTAACGCGATAGAAATTGACAATGATAGATAGCAGTACAAACTTCTGTCACTGACAATTTTCTTCAATTTATTTGGCTAATCAAACACTGGTAAGTAACTATAACTACATTAAACATGCATGTAATAGACTAAAAAAATTCAAAAAAAAAAATCTAAATAACGAAGCAAACGAGCATAAAACAAAATTACAGTGAGCAAAGAACATATGCTTTATGCCTCGTTTGATACTCTGTAATGTAGTCGTAATCGTAATATAATCAAATAGAAAAAATAAATTTATTTTATTTGATTACATTGTGATTACGATTACATTACAGTGAACCAAACTGGGTCTTAACATCTCCAGTTTCTTGGCTAGAGCGACTAATCAAGGTCGTTCGCGTACACTTCTGTTCATAGACCACAATTTACTGAGGATCCTCTTAGGCCTGGTGGGAATGGAGCACAAGGCCTTGAACCTTGAAGAAGAGCTCCTCAGCAGTCCGTCGCGGTTCATCAGAAGCTCATCATCGACGTCGTCGTCGTTGTCACCTTCTGCCAGCTTCATCCTGAGCGTCGCAAGCTTCGATTCGGGGTACTTGAGGCCCGAGACGCTCCACCCGTCGTCCATAGGGTCACCGGAGCCCTTGCGTACGAGCCTTGCAGCAATATGATCCTTGTCGTCGTCGTGCATGGCGGACGTGGTGGTGGCAAGCAGCGCCCTGATGTTGCTGGGGAGCTCGGCCACCTGCCCGCCGGAGATGGCGGCGCGGGCCTGCTCGAAGAAGAGGACCTGAACAACCACCCTCAGTGGCAGAAGCTCGTTCTGGACAGCGTGCATGCAGGCCTCCGTGGACAGCTTCTTGCAGTTCAGGATCCGACATAGCCGCTTCCTAGCGCTTTTGTCAAGGTCCGGGTGTGCCTGATTTTTTTGTTACGGAAACAATCAAACACCATCATGTACTAAGAATTTAATATCAAAATGGGCAATGTACCTAGCTACAATTGTACGAATACGAATACAGATACGACACGACACAAAACGGACATGGTAGCAGTGACACGACACATAATTTGTTATGTCCTAGTGTATTTTGGTGTGTGGAGTGCCCGTGCTTCCTAGTGATGCAAGAAATTTTGTCAATTTGATTGTTTAGCATTGTTAACTCGGGTTATTCGGGGAGAGTGTTTGTGTCCGATAACATATGAATACACAATATCTACATATGGGTATTCGGAGAGTGTATGTGTCCGATAACATATAAATACACGAGAAAACACGGAAAAATGAGTATCCGATACGTGTCTCAGAGTGTCGGTGTCTGATAGGTGTCCAAGACTAAGATAAGAATGTCCGTGCTACATCAAACATAGTGAAGTTATTTACTTACTCTGAGGTATGTGTCGATAACTTTGTAAAGATCGTCGTGGTCGGGCCTGGCGAAGTCCGGCACAGCCTCAGCCAGCGCGATAACCTTCTCCATGGGCAAATTCGCGTCCCCGGCAATCTTCTGCAAGTAGCAATCGATAAGCTTGGCCACCCGCAGCTTGGAGCTGTGGGCGGCGGACGAGGACCTCCGGCCGTTCTCCTGCCCCTCGAACTCCACGTTCTCGGCAGAGCGCGACCTCCTCCTCCTCTCGTACCGGTGCTTCCCTCTCGGGGGGCTAGTCGGCGGGCTCTGTGATTGGAGCATGAACTCCTCCAGTATGTTCATCACTATGTCCACGTCGTAGCGCGTCCCGTCGAGACAGGACGCCGACGGGATGAGGAGATCACGGACAGTCGCTTCCTCCAGCTGAGCCCCGACTCTCCTGGCCAGCTCCAGTTTGGTGGGTTGAGAAGCGCCGAGGGCGTTGGCGGCTCTGAGGAGCCTGAGCAAGAAGCGGCACGACACCGCTCCCTTCTCCGACGGCAGCAGGCTGGCCAGCTTCTCCACCAGCAGCCTGTGCTTCTTCGGGACGTCCCTCGGAGACTCTTCGAGCGCCTCGTCGCGCCGGTGCCCGTCTCTTGGCAGCCACCGGCACGCGTAGGCCTGCACGGCCTCCCCGACGACCCTGCCAGGGACCGTCCCGGCCGACTTCACCGCCAGCATGATCCTCCAGTACAGGTCGATCCCCAGCTCGGACAAGTCCTCGGCCCACCACCTCTTGCCGGTGCCTGCCCACTCGGCGCGCGCCGGGCGAGCGAGGACCATGGACGCGAGCGCGTCCACGCAGCGGGACGTGACCCCGAGCTCCTCGCAGAGCGGGGCGTACCGCGCCGCGCCCTGCAGCACGACGAGCGCGTCCTTCCAGCGGCGGAGGACGCAGGACGTGAGGAAGACGTCGAGCTTGTCGACGAGGTTGCCCCCGCCGGCCATCTGGAGGTAGCTGGCGGCGCAGTAGACGGGGACCAAGTTGAGGGCGCTGATGGTCACGGTGATGCCGTAGCAGAACTTGGCGCAGACCTCGAAGGCGTCTGCGCCGCCGGGTATGTCATGCAATTCGACCGTAATCATCTCGTGCGAGTCCGAGTCCGATTCCGAGTCCTTCGACTTGGAGCTGCAGAGTGATTGTAGGCGCGAGCATTTGGAGAGTAGAGGGAACTGTATGTAAACATACCAACAAAGTTTAAGTCCCAACTGATATATTTTTCATCAGGCAAGGCAAGGCAGGCATACGTACCTTGTGTAGGAGATATAAGGTATTCTGGACTTGGATTTTGATGTCAGTCGAGACTTCCGACGACACGGACCTTCAAGAAATTAAGCATTGTTAGAAAGAGAGATGGAAAAGAAGAAGGGAAAAAAATACTCGTATTGCTAATAAGTGTAACCACCTTATAGCTTCAGCAGTGAAGAAGGTGTCTGGCCTGGTTCCGAGCTTCATGAACTTCATTGTGTTGAGCTCTTCTTGCACTTTTGAAACACAGAGTTACGAAAGCTCACTCACTCACCACATACTCGGTTGAGAGCTGTACAGGCTCAATTAAAGAGAGAATCGATGAGGAGGAGCCATTGGTGGTGAATGAAACAGAGGTTGAGCTAGTATGTATATATGTCTGTTTCACTGTAATTCATGGCACACCAAATTTGATTAGACAAGTGAAAGAAAGAAAGAAAGAAAGAAAGAAAAGCATGAAGAAAAGAAAAAAAAAAGAGGGAGGAGATTGAAATGTAATATGCCTAGTAAATCAAGAGATACTTTATGCAAGGATTAATTCTATATGCCAACCAATACTTTGTAAATGTTCTTGTATGGGGAAAGTGCATTTAAACCCTCCTTAGATATCACGAAAACACAATTAAAGACTTCCTGATTTGAAAAATTCACTCTGTTTCGATTTTGCTCAATTCATCCCTCCCGCTGTTAATAACCGTTAAATGGCCTAAAAAGACGATTTTACCCCTTCCTCACTCTCCCCTCTCTCTCCGGTGGTGGGGGCTGGCGGACGCCGGCGGAGGGAGGAGGGGGGGGGGGGGTCGGGGGGGCGGACGCTCGTCGGCGACGGGAGGAGGGGGGACGCCCCCCTCTCTCTCTGGTGGTGGGGGCGGGCGGGCGCCGGCTGAGGGAGGAGGGGGGGGGGGGTGGGCGCTCGCCGGCGACGGGAGGAGGGGGGGCGCCCCCCTCTCTCTCCGGTGGTGGGGGCGGACGGGCGCCGGCGGAGGGAGGAGGGGGGGGGGGGGGGGCGCTCGCCGGCGACGGGAGGAGGAGGGCGCCTCCCTCTCTCTCCGGTGGTGGGGGCGGGCGGACGCCGGCGGAGGGAGGATGGGGTCGGTGGGGCGGGTGCCGGCGGAGGCGGGGTGGGGTCGGTGGGGCGGGCGCTCGCCGACGGAGGAGGAGAGGGGTGGGGATCGGGGGGGCTGGGGGGGGGGTAGGGGGGCTGGGGGGGTAGTTTAGTCATTATTTTTATATTTTTTTTGAAAAAAATGTGACTAACGGCCTTTTTTAACGGCCACTTGACGAAAAGGGCCATTCTGAGCAAAAGCAGAATTTAGGGAGGTCCATACTGCTTAAGTTTTCTAAAAGGTCTTATTTTGCGAACGAGACAAATCTAGGGAGGGTTTAAATGCACTTTACCCGTTCTTGTACTTTAGGCAGCTTCCCTTCATTGAACAGTGACTTCAAAGCTACATTCTGTCATCACCAGGACGTGTATATGTTTTATTTAGTTACTCCCTCCCTCCATGGCCATGATTTCTTACTTTTTATTCTTCTTAGAATTGCTCAACCTACGTTGGTGGAAGAATAATATGGTGGTGGTCCTTAGATTTAGAAGATGTCTAGCTTTGTTTATCTTTGATTTTAGGACAATTTGCGTTACTACCCCTATGTTTCACACTTATAAATTACACGGATCATCCCTATACTTTATATTTTCTACATAAACTACTTATAAGACTGACCACCCCTATGTTTTATAAAATTTATAAAGGAGAAGGGAGTGTATTTATTTTTTGATTTTATGCCGGGCTTTGTATAATGATTGTCTCTTGTCAAAATTGATCTCCTTCTTGTCCAATAACTACCAAGTTTGTTCGTTCTTCCATCAACATTTTTTTTCCTAAGATCAAAGTTATTTCTCAGAAGATCTTACACTGGGGAGGAGGCTTCGAGAAAATATCAAGATAAGATATAAGTTGATGTAACATATTCTTGAAAACAAATAGCAAAGAAAACCAGAAAGAGAGCTTTTAGATTAGGATTTAGGATTACAGTTACAGTAATTGGGAAGAATAGTTGTCACTGTTTTTGTACTCTATTATTAACTGGTGTCAATTCCGCTAAGTATTTAACAAACAACTTGTTGCTTTTGATATCAACATGTTTTTATCAAACATGTTCGACTTACAAAAGTATCTTATGCATGGGTCATACCAACAATTTTTGTTTAACTTCAACATTACAGAACCTTTCCTTCATATACCCGATACAATGATCAAGTCCTCGTACATACTGAAACCAAGTATGACTGATGTCATTTCTTTTGATAAACAACTTTCAACCATAATCTGCAGGATCAGCCGATACCGATACAGTTTAGCATGTCCCGATAGTTTAGCATGTCCCGATCCGATACCGACTGATAATGGTCGATACTGATGTTGGGTATCTCTTTCCTAGTCAACTCGGCAGAGAAAATTGACGAAAAAGACCAATTGACAAGGGTGTAAAATAATAGTAAGATTGTAAAAGCATGTAAATTAGGAAAAAAAAAAAAACTTATTTAGCGCAAGTAAACCAATTAGCAAGGTGACTTATTTTTTTCATTTTTAAAATTACTAAGAAACAACACAGAAAATATTTCAAACTATCCCTAAATGTATAAAAAAAAATTGTATAATTTATTAATAATTATTTGTTTTCCGATACCTAAAAATCCGATACTCCAGTCCGAAACCGTTGATACTCAAAGGAAGCGTCCAATACAAATTCCAATATCAATACTGCGAACCTTGTTCTAGCCATAAACTCGTGATAACTTACATAGTTTGTAAATTTAACTTTTGATAAGCTCCAGCAATACCAAATCCGAGTACAATCGATGCTGCAGAACACAAGACATCAACCCAACAAGATGATGAAGGAAATCACAGATTTTCCAAGCTGAGCATGATTGGAGATGGAGAATGCAGTTGACATGAGATCCTAGGCTAGGGCTAGATGGTAGACCAAGAAGAGTCAGCTGCCTAGTGGATGTCTCCACATATTGGTGGAGGCCTTTAACTTGGGTTTTCATGACGCGAGGGGGGGGGGGGGGGGGGGGGGGGGGGGGGGGGGGGGGGGGGGGGGTGGAGGAAGGAAAAGTCTTGTCTGGGTCCAGGAAGGATAGGTAGATGTTGGCTATATTGGAAAAACAATAAACCTGCAGGCAAAGGGGACCATCAGCTAAATCATGAAGGGCTTGCAATATTTATCAGGGCAGGACAGGAAACTATGGGAGGGACATTATAACCTGGTCCTAAGTGGAAGGATTGACCCACCACCCATCATGCCAACCCTAAATCACTCATGGCAGCATCTTTCCAATCCTTAAGTGTGCAATTAGTTTAAGCTGTGCTGTCCAAGTTTTATTTATTGTGAACAATGTTACTTTTTTTTTTGGGGGTTGGGGGGGGGGGGGGGGGGGGGGGGGGGACCTTTGGTTTCCTAGGGACTAGATTAAGGGAAGACTAATTACATGATTAAGGGCGACTCTCCGTCTCTATGTCAGGTGGGTCAAGTGTGATTAACGCAGGTAGATCAAGGATTTTGTCATGCAATGTATGTTTTGAAGTAATGCTCGAACCACGAGTCAATAGTCAACCTCGGGATCCACCTGATGCACTCAATCCCGATGAGATCGAGTCTTTTACCACTCTGCAGCTCATGTCGTTCGGTATGATATTGATGTTTCAAACTTAACCTGAAAATTCAAACCCCTTACTTAGAACTAGGTAAGAGAGAAAAATGTAACTCCAAGGAGTAAGAAAATCCCACTAGCTTTAGATGCTCTTCTAAGTACATCTTAATGGGGCCAGTATTACTACTATAATGACAAATAAGCTACTTTTTTTATCATTGTTTTAACATACAAATTGAGTACAAATTAAATTAAAAACTTATATAAATTTATAAAATATTAATAAAAAATTGCTAAGCGGGTCACTTATTAAGAACAATCATTAGAGCCCATACTACCTAAGTGACCCCTAACATCCATAACTGCTCCCTGTGAAATTTCAAACTTGGAGCCCCATATTTCACAAGAAAACTCAACTACCTTAGACCTTTCAGTCTGATGCTTGCATTAGTTTGCATATTAGACTTTGTAAATGATTAATCACAAACTGAAATGCTGACAAAATCAAGAAATAGTATGCATGTAGACAGCAACACCAGACAGGACTCACTGGTCCTACTCGGAACAGCCCGACTTGGTCCAAAACAGGGATTCTTTTTCAAGGGAGTCACCTATTAAAGAATTTAAGGAGTTCGTATCATAACAATTTTAAATCACAACGGAATATCATACTACATGAGATCTTGTACAAATAAAGTAATAAGTATTGTATGCCGCAACTGGTTATTGATCTACAAAAAAATTGTATCGATCGTAATACAAACATTCTATGATTAGTAAAGGATTAGCATCTAATGATATTTTTTTGCCAATTTGAATAAGAACACACTTGATCTTGGGGTGGTCACCTTCCAAATCCCCACCTAATGCTAGGATAAATCATTTTGACCTTTAGCTACACCTAACCCTTCACATTATAGCTTTGAGAGATCTTTGATTCCTCCTTCTGAGTATTCTTGCCTTTGGGAGAGGGTACCAAAAGGCTTTGATCAAATCTTGGTCAAGGCTTCTGAGCTTACTAAATTTTCTGAGTAAGAAAAAAAAGGTATGTAATGTAATGTAAGAGCACAAAAGTTCTTGAAAGTTTCAAGAAGTGGTACTGAAGTGCTAAAGTGACAACAAAGAAGTAGCCACTAGCCACAAACAGTTATATAGCAAGAGATGCTGCTGAATCAAATCTGCAATTGGAGAGTGAAGCTAAAGACAGGTATGTGAGGAATGATATATACCCCAGCTAAGGTTGAGTAGATAGATACAAGTAAGGAAAACAATTGAAGCAGATACTAACTCCGCGGCATTACTGTTCCTGCCTCTCGCTTAAACTTTTACCAATTTGCATACCGTTACCTTGTATTGTTTTTATTAGCAAATCGCTACTGTCAAGTTTTCAGCACTTGGACTAAACTACTTTGGAAATTTTACCCCTAATTAAAAGAAAAACAAAACCCATCTATATCCATCCTTTTTCTTCAAACCCTTCTCTCTAGAAAAAAAAACTACAAAGTTCCCATTGGGCAATGTTAGGATATCCTAAAAAAATATTTTGAACAATGTGAAGCTGAGATCTAGAGAGAGAAAAAGAGAACTCGTCAAGAACCAAGGGAGTGACCGAAGAAATTAGCCATCTTACAAACTCTTTTCCAGGAAGAATCGTGTGTTATGGAACCCATGGGCAATGGTTTGCTCATCATTTTTATCATCATCAATCATCTTTTCACTTCCACCTAACATATAAGTATATAACATGGGTCCATTCCTCCACCATCTACATATTGATTATGCTAAAGTAAACTAATCAATATTGGTGATCAAACTTATGTTATATCACTTGAACCATTAGTTTAGTGCAATGGTCGATTCTTTCTGATTCGAGCTTTTCAACTTTGATATCATGAGCATAAATTTTTGTGTTCATCGTGGCACAAACTTCAAGACATGAACTTCGGAAAATCTACTATCTTAAGCAATGGATCACCCAAACTGATTAGTTTAGTAGAATGATCGGTTTTCTTTTTAGAACTTGAGCTTTCCATCGTGATTAGAATCTTCCAACTGTATAATTCTTGTTGTCTTAATGGAAACTTAACGTTATCAGATTTGATATGTAGTACTGTGTTAAGCCCATCTTTTAAGTACATTCTCGGGCCATTTTGGTCCTTAAGCTCCTCTTGCTTCCAATTTACCATGCCTAATTCCTCTTCACTAGCAACATATGTATGTTATGCTAGTTGTGCTGCTCTTATGTGACACAAATTGACAACTCTCCGAATGGATATTGTGGATACTTTCCTAGTTCCACAAATTTTAAGCACTCAAACCAATTTGATTCATATAGTCGTGTCCACAGGATAACAGAAAACTTGAGCTCCATGCACATTTGTGGGGAAGCACGACAGAGCTTGATCCAACCCTAGCCATAATGAACATGAACCTAAGATAAGTAGACCCAAAGAGTAGATTATGGATTTTTGCAAATCTATAAATCCAAAGGTCCCTACCAATTTTTCTCTAGATTTACCTCACTAGTCTGATTCCAAAAGAGACCAAGGGACATAAATCACATGGACATACATATAGATGAGCTAGAGATTGCTATTTATACTTGGTTTTTTTTTCTGTCAGTCTTTTCTCATCATACAGCAACACATACTGAAATACATGTACTTTGCCCACAGAATAGTGTGAACTATAGTACTATACTGTCTTGATGCTTTGCATAGTGACAATGTAGGGGGACCCTTGCTTTAAAAACCCAATATGTCCATAGTAACACAACCAAACTTCCTCAAAAAACAGTATTGTGAATATGTTAGGGTTTGCCATTTACCTTAACCAAGTAACTGTGGAAAGACGTCATGGCCGTCTCGTAGAGCTCTGGAATGTGCGGGGTGGTGTGCGTGTGGGGTGATGATGACAAAGCCAGTGCGGACAAGATCCGCACGAAGGGTCCGAAATGATATGACGACCGGCTAAAAATCGTGTGCGGGGAATGTTGAGAACTAATAAGGGATTTAGTCCCACATTGGAAAATGTAATATGAAGAGGAGCTAGACTTCCTATAAGTAGTTGAGTAGCCCATCAATAAAATACACACAACAATTATTCTCTACATGGTATCAGAGCCATAACGGAGAAAAAAAAAATTCCTCCCCCCCATTCCCCACCGGCAGTCCCCCCCCCTCCCTTCCCCCAACACCGACGCCCCACCCCCCCACCCGACGCCCCCCCCCCCCACCCGACGCCCCCCCCCCCCCCCCCGACGCTCTGTCTCCCCCCCCCCCCCGACGCCCTGCCCCCCCTCCCCCGACGCCCTGCCCTCCCCCCTACGCCCGCCCCCTCCTTTTTTTTTCTTTTCGAAAAAAATTCTAATTTTGAGAGAGAGATTATGTGGGTGGTTTTTCGACGACGGATGGCTGTCAAATGCTTTATTTGCACCTTCTGTTCCTAGATTACGCCCTCCGGAACAACAAATATTTTATTTGTTTTCCGTTCTCGATCTGCAAATTAGGATCTCCATGCGTGTGCCGGTGTTGGCCATGTTAACCGCGCATTCGTAAGGTCTCTGTTGACGACTTTACACGAAGACGACGACGACGAAGCCGACGAAGACGACGACGACGACGACGAATCACAGTTGAAGACGCCATGGATTCGATCAGTGGTAAACTGACAGCAGACGAGATGAAGGCCTTGGTTGATGATATTTTATCAAAGAGATTAACCGAGGTGACCCCACGTGTGATCCATACTGATGTGGATCCGTCACCCTACAAAATGGAGAAGCTGGACAAGCTGGAGACGAAGTTGGAAGGAACGTCCAATTACTTGAAATGGTCACGACAGGCCATGCGGACGCTGAAGGGCCGTGGCTTGGTTGGCTACGTCAATGGCCAAACCAAGGCGCCAGATGATCCCTCCTCCAAGGAGTTTGCTATTTGGGAGATTGTCAACAATGTTGTGGCTGGATGATTGACGGCTTCCTTGACCGACCAGGTGTCGGACAATGTCGAGGCGATGGAGGCTGCTGCAGATATATGACAGACTTTGAAGGATATGTACTCAGGCTCGGACAATCCTATGCGGGTCTTCCAACTGAAGGATGAACTTGATAGGGTGGTCCAGGACGACCGCACCATCTCTGAGTATGCAGCACTGTTAAAGAAGTACTGGTCTGATCTGGATCACTATGATCCTCTTGGGATGGAAGATGCCCAGGTCAAACCAGTATTTGCGAAACATTTCCAAAAGTTCTTGGATTATATTTTGCGTCAACGGATGATGAAGTTCTTGAAGGATCTTAACCCTGTGTTTGAGCATAGAAGGAATATCCTCCTAGCACAACCCATGCTTCCATCCTTAGAAGACGCCATAGCTGCCATGGCACAAGAAGAGGCTCGCTTAAAGTTGATGCCCAACAAGGGCTCTTTCTAGGGGGAGCAAGCCGCTGTTGAAAAGTCTGCGCTTGCCGCCTTCAATCAGCCTCCCTCTGTGGCCGGTGTTTACCACAACTGTGGTGACTCAGGGCATTACATCAGGTTTTGTCCAAAACCCCTGCACAGTCATTCAAGTGATCGTGGACGGGGGTCGCGGCGGACGTCGTGGTGGCAGAGGCGGTTATGCTGGTAGAAGGAAAAATTATTCTGGCGGACACAAAGCTAATCTGGTGGAGGAAGGGGACGACATTCACCTGGCTGAGTTAACCCCTCTTGAGAAGGAGTTCCTTGCGAAGTTACGCAGCACGAAGCTGGGTTCGGACGGCAGTCATGGGGCGTCATCTACCTCGGGGGACCACATCACTTGCTTTGCCCAAACCAGCACAGGTATACCTGCGCGTGCTCTTGCAGCAGTTGTCCACCAACCAGGTTGGATTATGGACTCTGGGGCATCTCGCCATGTCACGGGGTCCCGCGGTGAGTTCCAGGACTATACTTACCTACCGACGCCGGAGAGCATTCAGACTACTGATGGTAACTCCAGCCCTGTTCTGGGTAAAGGCACTGTCGCATGCACCCCTTCTCTCACTCTCACCAATGTCTTACATGCTCCGTCTTTTTCTGTCAATCTTCTTTCTATTAGTGCCATTATTCTTGATCTTAACTGTACTGTTTCCTTTGACATTCCTACGGTGACCTTTCAGGAGAAGGGGACAGAACAACGACTAGGGAATGGCACATGGCATAAGGGGCTGTGGTACTTGGACAGGACTGGACTGGACAAAGCATTGGCATCTCTGGTAGCCGACACACCACCGGAAGATACACGATGCAGTATAGAAGATGAATTGCTCCTCCACCACCAGCGTGTCGGTCATTCTTCTTTTAAAGTTATTAGTCGCATGTATCCGTCCTTATACAAAGGGCTAATAAGGAGAAGTTATTTTGTCATGCTTGTGAGTTGGGTAAACATACCAGAAGCACATATGTGAGTTCCGGTAGTAGAAGTTCGGCTGCATTTGATATGATACATTCGGACGTATGGGGCCCTTGTCCTACAACCGGTATTAACGGTTTTCGATGGTTCGTCACTTTTATTGATTGTTATACTCGCGTGACATGGGTGTACCTTCTGAAAAATAAAAGTGACGTCTTTGAGGCGTTTCACGACTTTCATCGTCGGGTAAAAACTCAATATGGCACTAAGATTAAGTGCTTACGGTCTGACAATAGGACGGAGTATACAAATAAGATGGTTGCTGAGTATTTATCCACTCATGGCATACTACACCAAACTTCTTGTGCCTATACACCGGCACAAAATGGTGTGGCCGAACGGAAGAACAGACACCTGTTGGAGGTCACACGGACGATGATGCTGGCTATGAATGTTCTGAAACACTTATGGGGACAGGCGGTGTTAACGGCATCTTATCTCATCAACAGAATGCCATTTCAGGTATTGGACTGGAAGACACCGTTGGAGATGCTTACTGGTGCTACCACGTACACTGTTCCACCAAAAGTATTTGGGTATGCCTGTTTTGTCCAAGATAATAGGCCAGGAGTTGGTAAACTGGATCCTAGAGCGGTTAAATGTCTTTGTCGGGTACACGACAACTCAGAAGGAATACGCATGTTGGAGCCCAGTTGAGCGAAAGATATTTGTGAGAATGGACGTTACCTTCAGAGAACTAGAACCATATTATAGTTCGGATGACGGTTCGGCGTTTGTTGACACACCTAACACAACGGATGTCAGATGTGAGGGGGAGAAATTAAGTCCATCTGTGGTAGTCGGATCGGTCCCATGCCCGGTCGTGGAAAACTGGACGAAAGGGGGAGAAAGCAGTGACTCCGATACAGAAGATGAAGAAGATACATATGTTAAACAGGGGGAGCAGCAGACAATGGAAAATGAGCTCCAAGTCTACAGAAGGAGACAACAGAAGTCCAGTACCTTGCCTGTATCGTGCTCTGTGCCTTCTGTACCAAGTCCCTCGTCTACTCCTGCTCCAACTCTTGATGATGTTGCCCCCGCACAGAATCAATCTGATTCTGATGCGGATCTCTCTGACTCTGATGGTATGATCTCTCCACCACCTATTGCTCCCTTAAGGAGATCTTCTCGCATCAATGCGGGTAAGGCTCCTAGTCATTTTGATGATTATGAACATGATATTGCCAATTACCTGTCTTATTCTAATATTTCTTCGAATTATCGAGCCTTCATCGCATCATTAGACTCTACTTCGTTGCCCGAAAGTTGGCAGGAAGCAAAAAAAGATCCAAGGTGGAAAGCTGCGATGATGGAAGAACTTGGGGCACTGGAAAAAATAAGACGTGGGAGCTGGTTCCGTTACCCAAAGAAAAGAAAACTGTAGGATGCAAATGGGTGTACACAGTAAAGGAGACGTCAGAAGGAAAGGTGGAACGATACAAGACGAGGTTGGTTGCAAAAGGATACACACAATCATATGGCATCGACTATGATGAGACGTTTGCTCCAGTAGCGAAAATGAGCACCGTAAGGACTCTGGTCTCCATTGCAGCAAACTATGGGTGGAAGCTATACCAATTAGATGTGAAGAATGCCTTTCTCCATGGGGACCTACAAGAAGAAGTGTACATGGAACTTCCGTCAGGATACTATGCTACATAATCAGACGGAGAGACGTCGCATGGAAAAGTGTGCAAACTAAAGAAGTCGCTATATGGGCTCAAGCAATCTCCTCGAGCCTGGTTTGACAGATTCAGAAAGGCTGTTACAGGCATGGGATACTATCAAGCAAATGCAGATCATACGGTCTTTCTTCAGCATGCAAGAGGCCACATCACTATACTTGCTGTATACGTGGATGATATAGTAATCACAGGTAATGATGAAGCCGAGATTGCTAAGCTGAAGTCAAAACTCGCAAAGGAGTTCGAAGTGAAGGATCTAGGAGCGATGAGGTACTTTCTAGGTATCGAGGTGTGTGAAGGCGAACAAGGAATTGTTCTCTCACAGAGAAAATACACACTAGATCTGCTGAAGGAGACAGGGATGCTGGGATGCAAAGCTGCAGTCACTCCAATTGACCAGAAGTGCAAGTTGGGAGCAGAAGCAGGAGAGCCAGTTGATCGTGAAAGATATCAACGACTTGTAGGGGGATTAATTTATCTGGGACACACTCGCCCTGATATTTCATTTGCGGTGAGTATAGTAAGTCGCTACATGCATGATCCAAGAACGGATCATATGGATGCAGTATTTCAGATCTTGAGATATCTGAAAGGGACGTCGGGGAAAGGGCTATGGTTCAAGAAGAATGGATGTATAGAAGTTGAGGGATACTGCGATGCAGACTGGGCGAGCTGCATAGACGATAGAAGGTCTACCACGGGATATTATGTCTTTGTAGGAGGAAACTTGGTCTCATGGAGAAGCAAGAAACATCTGTGGTAGCACGGTCTACAGCTGAAGCAGAATACAGAGCAATGGCTTTAGGAGTGTCGGAGTTGCTGTAGGTGAAAGCGTTGCTGACAGAGTTGAAGCTGGACAAGGGAGCACCATTACGTCTTCTGAGCGATAGTCAAGCTACAATAAGTATAGCTAACAATCCAGTTCAGCACGACAGAACGAAGCACATCGAGATCGATCGATTCTTCATCAAAGAAAAGCTGGAACAAGGGATACTGAAGATTGATCATGTTCGCTCAGAAGAACAAGTGGCAGACTGTCTGACTAAGGGTCTTAGTTCAGTAAGTCTGTCGAAGCTATGTAACAAGATGGGAATGATTAATATCTATCGCCCATCTTGAGGGGGAGTGTTGAGAACTAATAAGGGATTTAGTCCCACATTGAAAAATATAATATGAAGAGGAGCTAGACTCCCTATAAGTAGTTGAGTAGCCCATCAATAAAATACACACAACAATTATTCTCTACAGGGAACACGATTTAACTGAGCCCGCACGTGCTTTGGAAAGGGGAAAAAACCTGTGGAACTTTCTAAATGTAAAATTGGATACATTATTTGAACTTTTTAGACTTTTATAAATATTCAAGAAAAAAATGTAATTTCCTTAAAGTACAATTTCATTTTTTCTTCCTGAGTGTACGGCCTGAGCTAAGTGCAAATTGTCATGAATAAGAGACATGTGCGTGTTGGAGTATAGGTATTTGTATGGATTATATGCTATGTTGAAAGGACAAGGGGTAATGGTCTACATATCCATATTATGTCCATATCCGTATTTTTTTTATTTATTATTATTTTTTTTTTTTCGTATCAGCATTCATATTCATGTGAAATAGGGGCAATATTGTACCAATCTGAAAAATGACTCGCGTATCCATATTGTGTCCTTAATCCATATATGTATCGATATATGTGTCCATATTAGTGCAACATAGATTATATGTATAGTTATCTTTGTGTATACATTTGCCAAAGCATATTTGTGGATCCATGAGGAAATATTCCCCCTCCTCCCATTGGATTGCACATCTAGCTAGGATCCACCACAACCCAGAAACAAACCCACATGGATGCAGCCCTAGCAGTGCTGGTGGTTGCACAGCAATCTTGCCTGCAGTCCTTTCCCATCAGCACAGCACATTTTGCATGCACTGTACCTCTCACGCTCAGTGGACAACCGTGTGTAGATCGGTATATGTCTCGAATGATCTGTAGACAGTGACAAGGACTAGGGAGAGGGGTGGGCTCCTCCTCTTGCCTTTGCATCTATGGCAGACCATCATGGTCAGCTTCAACTATTTTCTGCCTGTCATATGAAAACAGATACGAACCTTAATTTCCGCCTCAACCAGCTTGATTTCAGACTATTATTTGGGTAGAGTGGACGCTCCGAAACCGGTGTTGTGTCCGTGTCGATTGTGATGCTTGTCGGGTATGACACAGATACTCGGAAATACATTGAGACGTACCAAAATTGACGTCTTCTTTGTGTATGCGTAATGTAGGTGCCGGAATTCTCAAGTACCACTCTGCAGTGGCTACTACCTTTACCTGGCTTCGCTCTTTCATCTCGGTTTCTATTGTCACGACTAGTAAAACTATCCGAATATTCACCTTTGTTGACATGAATGGATTTCGATATGGATTCGAAACACATCATTTTTGTAAAATATTTAGGATATAGGTACTGTATGGATACAATTTTATATACACATGAATGCATCTCTATATAAGAAATTATCTATATTTATGCATGTTTCATATATTATAGCTGCCAAAAAGTTTTAGAAAGGATACTCAACTATAAATAAATGTTGTTTTCTTATATGGATGTCTTTATAAACATCTCAAATCAGTGGATTTTGAGAGTTTCTATTATTTTCTTCCCTTTGTACCCTCATCAGAAAACATAAGTATAACTAATATCTAAAATAGTCTAACATCCTATTTCCTACTTCTCGCCTTTGTTCATGGAGTACTCATGGAATGTGGTACCCTCCACAAATCAATTATGAATTACTCGTGTTTAATTTGCAGCAGTTAATAATTTCTTTTGTTATTGTTTGTTTCCAATTACTAGTAATAAAAAGTTTGTTGCTATGTTTGCGGTTGTGTATGCCATTTTTACAATTTAGTCTTTTGCTTATATAGATATATAGGTAATTTTATTCTATTAAAAAAAATTGAGAATCACTTGTTAATGAATATATTACCAAGCATGCTTGCAAATCCGCTACTTCAAATCACCCAAAATCGAACTCCTCCTAATGAGCGCTTTAAAAACACCTTGAAACCGTTACCCCCAACAATTGACAGCAGGCCCTAAGATAAACATTGCCAAATGCATGATAAATAACCATATCTTCAGATTTCAGCACATGTCGAAGAATACTTGAATCCTGGGTGAACCTTCAAGAACCAAAGTTAAAGACTGTGACAACTGAAGGCCTGTCTACATTTGAGTGCTAATCGGTTTACTTCATTTTCCCCCCTCTTTTTTGGTTTATTTCATCTTGATACTCAGCTAATTTGGAAATACCACTGCATCATCATCTGGAGAACTTGCCACTATTCAAATAAAAGTCATTACACAAACAGTTCAATCATGTCAGCCAAAAGAGGAATAGTGTGCATAAAAACTCATACCATTGAAATACTCTGGATTTGTAATCTGAAATTGCGAATTCTCTACCAATATCCAAAATTATACATTCCACAAACAAATTTAAGAGCACCACCTCTTTTCTTCCTCCCTATTGAGAAACAAAATATGTTTGATTCAACTGATAGCAAACAGACAGGTCAGTCTCTCAGATTACATTCAGAGGTTACATATTTAAGGATCACGAAAGATATCATATGATTAAAGATCCACCCAAAATACTAGCTTGCACCTCTGGTCCAGTTTCAACTCTGTACAGGGAAACGGTACTTTATTGGCACGAGCCCATGAACCCTCCGGGAAAGCAAAATGCAGCCTTGGTCAGTGATCGTCAGAAAGCAGTCGCATCCAGTATAGCGCAGCTACAGTCGGTCGAGCCAACTCGTGATACTGTCTTGTGAGCCAAACTGCAAATCCTGTGGGAGAAGCGTACATGAAAGAATGCTTCTATTAGTATCACTAGAAAACTAGCAGAGAAGTTGGTTAGGTCTGAAGTAGCAGAGAGATCTTACAGCAAGCTGGAAATCTGGAGGTGTGTCCATTTCTATGTCATCTAGATCAGGAAATCCATTAAGAATGCTGGCGCTATTGAACATGTCAGTGCCTTCTTTTTCTAGGTTTGTACAGTTGAAGCGTAAGGACGATTCTTCAGCAGCAGCATAGCTATCAAGCACTTCATTGCAGTGCAATGTTTTGTCCAAAACATTGGGATCCGGTTCTTCAATAGCTTGAGATTCTCCTGCCCACCACAAAGCATTGGCCCCTCCGTCCTTGTGATGGACAATGGATGAAGGTTTCTCGTATTCTTCATACAGACCGTTCTGAGAACATATGCATGCAAGATGAGTTTCTATTACTTGGATGCACATTAACCGGAAACTCTGTTTGGGCTCCAATACCATGTTGAGTTCCATGTGTCCGTAGGCGTTGGTGTAAATGAATAAATCTCAAGAAGAGATTAATTTCTTCTTCCAAGCCTCCCATGCCTACTACCTTATGAAATTCAACATGGTATCAGGGCTTGGTTTCATGAAAAACAAACATGCTCCTAAATCTGGATCAAGTTAAATGAAAAAGAAAAAAAGAAAAAAAAAGACGAGACTCATACCAGCGGTAGCAAGTGATCTAGATTCTTTTCAGGAGCTTCAGGTGAGAGGGAGTGCTCTTTCGGACGTGGTGTGTTTGTATTAGGGGTTCTTGGACCAACTCCAACTGTCGATACATCACATAACTTCTCGAGTTGGTCACGGTCAATTCTATCTATTTGCTTCTGATTCTGCTGGAAGAAAATCTTCGAAACAACCAGTTCTCCATCCTTTTCCTCTTCGTCGATCCCAAGATGGTACTGATGCATCACCCAGTTAGCTTTATCTGGTTTGCTGCCTTTTTTTAAACTTCTATAGAGAACCATTATCTTCTTCCAGCCTTTATGAACACCATTCTCTATCACAGGCTTGGTTTTACCTGTCTTATGCCACCTCACTCGCTCCTCAGACAAACTATTGCATGGTCTGTGGATCTTGCGACGTTTACGTTTGCCAGTTGCATAAGCATTGGATGTTCTATGGAAAAAATGGACACTGTTTCCTTCTTTCTTGACGCCTAATGCATAACATAATATAGATGATTAGAGTGTGAGGAGAGTGTACACTTATTCTCAATATGAGAGGGGGGAAAAATGTCATCCTAGTGCATCTCTTACCAGGAAGATTTTCAGGATGTGTATAACAAATTCCTTGGTCTTCCTCAAGAGTTGGAATAAACTCATCAATAAAGATGTGGGCCTTTGAGTTTCCCAGCCCAACTTTTCCTGCCAAATGATTTAGAAGCTCAGCATCAGTTGGATCAAACTTTACACCAGCAGGAAGTCCAGGCCATTCCAAAGTAACCTGTCAAGTGATAAGGAGAAATAAGTGCTTTCAGTCTCCATTTTTCTGCAGACAACTTTCATTGGTCTTGCAGCTGCTTAGATTTTTCCATATCATGAGGCGTTCTCTTGTTGACAACAAGAAAGCACAGCACATAAGTGTTTAGTAACTTGACAGATCCAAGAGTAAACAAGTTCCAATACTTACATACCTATTTGGGCCGCGAGTTGACTAAAAGGGAAATCAGTATTATGGGCCTAAACTCACACCTGCAGATAAGGGGATCATGGTGTGTTAAATCAGTAAGAGATCTATATACAGGGAAAGGGGTCACTGCCTTGTGGCTTGGCATGGGCCTAAATGCACACTGGCTATGGGAATTAGGGTATGTTTGAACAACAGTTGACCTAAATTCATACTGGGCATGGGGTTCAAGGCATGTCAGCTTGTCAAGGAACCTACATTGGGAACGAGGATCTATTGATCTTAGAAGAGGGAAAGCTAAAGACGAGGAAACTCAAGATGATCTCAAACTCGTATCAGTGAAAGTGATGATTCTAGTTGTGGCAAGCTCACAAGTAGGCGGCAGATTGTTATGGATTTGGGTTTATATCTTAAGTTTTTCTCTTTGCTTCTTTCGGGACTTACTTTTAGTTGGGTCTTTGTTTTGTTAACTCTCTTCTCTTTCAGCCTAAAAAAAATAATAAACAAGTTTCAAGCAAAATAAACCCAAATAGCAGTGACAAGTAGAATTAATACTATTGGTAGAGAGAACAGTAAGAAACTAAACTGCAGGGATGCTCCTCCATGGGATCGTCCCGTGTACCTATCCGTGTCTACCACGTATCAGACAATGATACTTCATTTGTTGTATATGCTCGTGAACAACTACAAAGTGCTATGAACGCCTTCCGGTGATTGGAGAAGTCCGAGAGGAGCCGAAGCAGTGATACGGGACTCAAAAGAACCAAGAGTATCAAGGCGGCATACCAATTAAGTGAATTTTCATTCCAGCAAGTTTTGGGCACAATTTTGTGCACACTAAGCATATTGCCGGTAATAACAGCAGCATACTGCAGGTGTGCCGTTGGCTCGGGTTTATGCTGAAAATGGAAACGATTCATTTGAGGAGCTAGCTTCAACGGTCCAAATTGCTTCTGACTTTGGGAAGGTTAGGGATCCTATTTAAGGTCTTTCGAGCCCTAATGCTAGTTGGCTTGAAGATTAAGATATGCTTGAGAGTTCTTGAGAAAAGAGGGCTTTCTTAGGATTTGCTAAGGGGGCCCTTAAGAGAATCTAAAGAGAGAGGTTGAAGGAGAGCTTGTTGCAGATCTCGTAAGAAAAGGATTTCGTATTATGGTTTATGTATGTAATCCTTGTAAAATTCTCTCTCTTGTTGATTCAATAAGTTATTTCATCCCTTGTCATGTGGATTATAAGGTGAAGCTTGACTACTGAACCATATTAAATATCGAATGTTTGTGTGTTTGTTCTTGTTGCTATTGTTTGAATTATTATGTCTTGTTCTTGTTATTCGCATCGTCGTAAGGTTATATGTGTGTGAACTTATGCATGTCACACAACATTCATCGACACACCTCAAATATGGTTGGAATGATTTGTACAAGGTTACAAAGGTTCCAAAGGGGTCCAAAACATGGTTGGAATGACTTGTATCATCATGATCAAGCTAAACATATATCGGAAAGTAGCATTTCCTTTGAAACGGGTCCTTTCAAGGCTTTTTGTAACCTAGTCAATATCCAAAACATGCATAAGCATAAGTTTTTCATAGTAGACGGAAAGGAAGAAAGCGAGCAAATCCACAAATTCCTCATCCTCAAATCAGGCCTTCCTGGGGTATGGTAGTCCCAACAAATACACTTATTAGAATGATTTTTTTGGTATCCAGAATAACACAAAGCCAACCCATTTCATGAATAAAATGTGACCAATTAACCAATGAACAAAACTACTTGTTGCAAATAACATCTTTTGCACTCCCTTTGTGCTTGTTCTTCTTTGAAACATACTCTTTTGCGCTGGAATCCGAAGTCAACATTTGCTAGATATAGTTAAGATATAAATCACAAATATATAGATATGTATTCATGTGTATATATAACTCTATCCATGTCATACCCGTATCGTAGATTTTTAAAAGTGTCAAATTTTGAATCTCTATCATGTCCATATCAGAATATATCATGCCTAATTATGCAATCTAGGTGATAAATGAGCATCTTATTTTATTACATTTTAGGCTGATACCAAATTGTTGGAATAGTTCTATGTCGCATCGTGTCAGACACAATATTGCACTCTAAAAAACAAGAGGACATGCCACACTAGGTTTCTTATCCGTATCGTGTTTGTTTCGTGTCTGTGCAACATAGATTGCCCGTGACAGTTAATTACCATATTCACTTAAGCACTGAATGTAGTAAATGTAATCATGTAAAGACAGTGCAGTAAGAATCAAAAATCAGTATATATGCTCTACAAATGTTGTTCTTAGAGCATCTCCCATGCAATTGTGAGTTTGGAAAAGAAGTTGTTGCCACATAGGAATAACAAGTTTTCATTGCAAAAGTCCTTCTCCAATGCAAATGTCAAATAAGTTGTGAAGTTGACATGGCAAAGACATTGTGAAGTTTGTTGTCTAGTTCTAAACAATGCACTCGACAATGACTTTACCTCCACATCATCAATTATGAATAAAAGCATTTAGAAAAAAAAAATGAGGGAAGAAGTTGTCTTGGAAGTTGAAAAGTAGATTGTATTGTCTTCTCAATACTTTTGCATTGGAGAAGATTTTTTTTTTCCTTCATCTTGTGTGAATATAATATTGCCACCTAGGGAAGACATTGTCTTGTGCCTCATGCCACATGGAATCACATCACATTACAAGACATTAGGGTTGTAGATGCTCTTATATTGCTCAAGATAGCTAAAGTAAAGTAGTCTTTCAATGGATGGAACTTCCAGAAAGATATCAAGCTATCTGTTGCAGAAAAGAAATGACTTCAACATGATCATTATCCTGTTATTCAGGTCCAAGAGACATAAGAACATGAAATTAAATAACCTTGATCATGAAAATCCAAATAATACCAGGAAAATAATAGCAAAGAAATATTGACTGGAAACTTACGTCGCTATTATCAATAAGTTGTTTGCAATTGGGGCATTCACGATTAGCTTCGGTCCCGACATCTTTGATCTGATAGTTAGAATTGTGGGTAGCATTCTTTATTTTCTTTGCAATTCCCTTACCATTAATAAGCCACGCCCTAGAGCAGCAATGCCAAGTAAAGAAGTATTTAAGTCAGTACAAGAGTAATCAATCATTGCCAATTGGCAAAAGCATCTTGGGAAACTCGGTATGGAGAAAAAGACAAAGCATGGAGAACCTGACTTGGAGATTTAATATACCATCAATAATTGATATCTAAATATTATCTGATAAATCACTTTCTGCATAATATAAAAGCATACTCTAGAATTGCATAGTTCTAATAGTACAATACACTATATCCATCATTAAAAAACAGAGAGTTCAACTGATTTAACAGATAAACCATACACAAGGAGAATTACCTACCTACCTATACCAACCCACGCACATTAGTAAAATAGGTAGGCAAAGAGCCTATCCATTTGGTCACATTCAAAAACTACAAACCTAGATGATCATGTCAATTATTTTTGAGAAATGTGGGAAACCCACCCAATCTACTAAAAAGTGTTAACTAAACACAAAAGTCATCCATACACAGAAGTCCGGCACAAAACATATCCAAAAGAAAAATAAAACCCATAGTACGAGTTAATTTCCCCATGCTTACTAAAGCACTGGATGTCAATGTTGATGCCAGCAACTACAAGACCAAAACATAATACATTTATAAAGTGTTGTCCAGATAGAAGTTCAAATCAGAGTAAAAATTCCCACTAATGTCAAACTTTTTATAGAACACCTGATGCTAAGTATTGAAGCTTATTAGATATTAGTGCAAATACAAGTTCACACCACCTACAGTGTCAATCTAGTTTGCATGGACACATGCACGGACACAGATCAGATACGGACACAATATGAATTCAGAACAGAAACTTTAGAACATTTGAGAATATGGGTACGACATGAATACATATACACATGAAAATATATCTATAATTCTACTTACAAATTTTTTACTTAACATCTAAATATTATCTTGATTTAAGCATATCCTTTTTAGGATAGTAACTAGGTTTCAAAAAGCTCTAGAAAGGATTTGCTTCAAAGATTTTTTTTTCTCAGGTCTACTTCTAATGACCATGTCAAATCACTTTCAACCATATTTTGCCCCCTTTTGAGCCTAGATATGGGTGGGTCATATCCTACATAAGTGTCAATAAAGTATCCCAGCAAATAGGGACGGATACGGATACAGACAAGGAATGTTGGCTTTGGATGAATATCCATGCAACAGAGTTGTCAATGTTAACAATTATCCAACATATTCATTTTGTCATATTCCAAAAGCTTAAAGTCACCAAAATATGAACCCTAAATATTGTGATATTGATGTTAGCATCCAATGTGATAATATACAAGGCCACAAAACTTAAATAGAATTGAGTAGAATATTTTACTTGTTTATTATTGAGGTGGAGCTACACTTATATAGGAGAGGCTAACCTCTCTCCCTATTATTCTACTCGATGTGAGACTAAAAGCTCATTAATACTCTCAACACTCCCCCTCAAGATGGACGATAGATATCAATCATCCCCATCTTGTTACATAGTTTAGAGAGACTTAATGAATTAAGCCCATTAGTAAGACAATCTGCAACTTGTTCTTCTGAGCGAACATGATCGAGCTTTAGTATTTCTTTCTCTAGCTTATCCTTGATGAAGAACTGATCGATCTCGATGTGCTTCGTTCTGTCACGCTGAACTGGATTGTTAGCTATACTCAGTGTTGCTTGGCTGTCACTCAGAAGACGCAATGGTGTTCCTTGGTCCAGCTTTAACTCTGTCAGTAATGCTTTTACCTACAACAATTCTAACACTCCCAGAGCCATAGCTCTATATTCCGCTTCAGCGATTGATCGAGCTACCACAGACTGTTTTTTGCTTCTCCATGAGACTAGGTTACCCCCACAAATACACAATATCCTGAGGGGTCACATCGGATGACTGATTCTCGTAAAGAAAGGAAAGCTCATGAATAATCCCTTGAGGAAGACTATGATTCTGGTTTACTTCCATTCAACTCGACTATGGATCATGAAGGTCATTTTCTATGCAACATTAACAAAAACCATACCTTTCATTGTGATCTTAATGAAGTTCTAGGGACTCATAGTAGTAACTAGTCATCTCACTGTACGTTTACAAAATCTACTCTTACTAGTAAGGTCTAGCATCCAAATCCCCCCCAAACTCAACTGTTTGGTTCATCATTCCATAAACAGAAAATAGAAGACTGCACAACTACAATGTATATAATAAATACTCTTCATAGAGTTAAGACCCAGCGATTGCACCATAACTCCAAACCTGCCGTGAGCCAACCTTTGACTGTTGCCCTTAGGTTTTGATCCCAGAATACCACCTCTACTCCCCTCCCAACACCGTCAAAGTCCTCAACCACTCTGTTGCCCAAACCTCTGATCACTTGTGGTGAGCACTGAAAAAGCTGCCCTGTCACACAAGTGGCTGTCAACGAGTGGGATTAAGTAGGGATCACATTCATTTAAACCCAACATGAACCGAAAATATCTTGGTTTCAGATTTTTGTACTCGAACTAGACCACAATTAACCAGAGTTCTGTTTTTAACATGCACATTAAACACTTTGTGAACTGGTTTTATATATGCACTCACTTCGCTCATGTTTCCAAAGCAAAGCCCTTATGTTCTTTTTGATAGTGTCAATGAGCGCTTCCTTGCATGATCCGTTGTTCTAACACTTCTCAAACGGAAGTCTAGGGCGATTTTAATCTTAAAAAAAACAGAGGCTAACTTGCACTTAAATATCATGAAGCATCAGGGCACTTTGATACCCCTCCCCCCTTATCCAGCACACTGCCAATGATAGGCCTATACAGATCGGACCAACCCTTGAAAATTTGGTCACATCAGAAGATGTTACGATCGACAGGCCTAAACATATAGAAACAACCCTTGAAAATCAAGAGACGAAAAGCACCCAACTCTTAAAGATCCCAATCTTAACATCGAATGCAGGGCAACCCCCAAACCAGTACCCCCTCCTCAACCCAAATCTCGATAATGTCCATAACATTTGGGCACATCAGAAAAAGTTCAAACCTACCCAAATTAAAATCATTCCACACTATGTTGCACGAACACGTACGGGAAAGTGGTGCCCGTGTCCGTATCGTATCCGAACATAGCCGTATCCGTGCAACATAGGCAATTACATTGTACCTAATTGAAAATGTTCGTATCCCTGATCGTGTCCTTATCCATTTCCGTATTTGTTCAAAGTAGATTCGGATACAGGTAAATACAAGCACTATGTTGTACGTCGGAAAAAAAAATACGACACAACACAATATGAACACACAACGACACTGGCCTCAGGCATCCTTTTTCGTTTTTGAAGTGTGAAGACCAAATTAATACGTTTCAAGTAGTTTTCCCAAAATGGAAAGATCATCAATCGATGGGCTAAGTCACGAGAATCAAAAGTAGTAGACAGTACAAATTTAGAAACATTTGATATATTTGGTACCTAGCCATTGGCAGAGACTTAGTGTCAAGCTCCAGCTCCAGCTCCAGCAGCAGCAGAGTGAATGGGAATGGGAATGGGAATGGGAGAAGTGTCTGGGTTTTTATTGGCTCCAGTTGTTTCTCTGTATTTTCTTCACTGTAAGCAATTACTTTGAGCGGGAAAACGTCTGTGACGCGGACGGTCGGGATTTGTTTGCAGAATTCTTGGTGTACGGAGCTATGTTTTCCTGTCGGAGCAGTGACAACTTAGTGGGATGTGTTTCTTGCTCCCCAAGCCAAACGTTTTGACTGATTAAAAAGTGGCCATTGAGAATCTTTTAGATAATCATTGGGGATTACTATTGGTTTTTTTTAGGTCATTCTTACACACAGAATATTAGAGGGGGAAGTACATTTAAACCCTCCTTAGATGTCACAAAAATACAAATAAAGATTCGTTGATCCGAAAAAAATAGTCCGTTATGAAAATGCTCAAATCATCCTTCCGATGTTAAAATCCGTTAAAAATCGTCTTAAAAGACGATTTTGTCCCTCCCCTCTCCCTCCCTCTCTCCGGTGGTGGGGGCGGATCCTGGGGGTCGGCGATGGCCGACGGAGGAGGGGGAAGGAGGGGGTCGGGGGGCGGGTCGCTGGCGGAGGGAGGAGGGAGAGAGGGGGGAGGGGGGCGGGTCGTCGGCGGAGGGAGGAGGGGGTCGGTGGACGGGTCGTCGGCGGAGGGAGGAGAGGGGGGTGGTCGGGGATGACCGACGGAGGGAGGGGGGGAGGGGGATGACCAGCGGAGGGAGGAGGGGGGGGGGGTCAAGGGGTCAGGGGGCGAGTCGCCAGCGGAGGGAGAAGGGGGAGGGGAGGGGGTCGAGGGGCGGGTCGCCGGCGGAGGGAGGAGGGACGGGGGGGGGGGGGGGGGGGAGGTCGGGGTCGGGTCGCCGGCGGAGGGGGGGGGGGGAGGGGGGTAGGGAAGGGAGGGGCTGGTAGGAAAGGGTGGGGGATAGTTTAGGTAGTTTCTATTTTTTTTATTTTCAGTCTTAACGGCCATTTTAACGGTCATTTAACGGATAAGGGCCATTCTAAGAAAAACATATTTTTTGGGAGGTGCAAACTGCTTAAGTTTTCTAAAAGGTCTTATTTTGCAAACGAGGCGACTCTAGGGAGGGTTTAAATGTACTTTACCCAATATTAGAATTTGAGTTCGAATACGAACAACGTACAGTTTGGATTTCGAAATTACTATTCACATATGCTAATAAATAGTGATTTCGAGATTCAAATTCTAATATAACTCATTTTCGAGATCTAAATCATAATATTCATATTTAGTGAGACCATATTACTAAATATCCCTTTTTATATATTTTTTTGCTATTAAAGAATCCAAGTGTATTAATTATATTTCAATCATATTGGATAACAAAATGTGTTGTTTCAAAACCTACAACGTTCTTTGTCAGACAGATGGATCAAGATATAAGGTCCTCAGACAGCATATAGGCTAAGGGGCTGTTTGGATAGATATAACTCTTTGGAAGTGTGAAAGTGCACTTAGATCATGATGAGTTGTAGGGCACTTGCAGCAAGTGGCACTTACCAAAATATGTTTGGATAGAGTACTTTTTTTGTGCTTCAAGAGGAAGAAAAATTGGTTTGGTGTTTGGATAGTTGTTGTAAGTAAAAAATCTAGGTATGGTTACCCCCCTAATTTTTTTATATAAATCAGCTCTCTCTCTCTCTCTCTCTCTCTCTCTCTCCCTCTCTCTCTCTCTCTGTTATATTTTTTCCCCAAAAAAATCACATCTTTTCCCACCACCATCGCAACCACTCCCCACCACCACCACTACCTCCTTCTTTCTCTGTCGCCACGTCTCCCCCCCACCACTGCCACTACTCCCCACCACCTATACTGCCCCGTCCTGCTCAGTCAATCGGATGAATCGAAACGCCGACGACATTCGGAATTAGCCATGCAACGGCCTAATCGAAGTCCCATTCGGTCGAGGCGACTCCTCGCTCAAGTGGGTGGCTTCGGTGAACTTGCCTTAGCTTGGCCTTCGCACTAATAAAACAAAAGTTTTCAAAATGCACAAGTAGGTTTGATAATAAAAGAGACGAATCCACGTAGCTAAGGGAATAATTCCAACTTGGGTCAAACTGAGTTAGAACATGAAAAAAGGTCCCACGGTCGGCTTAGAAGTATTGTACGATGGATTTTAAAAATAACACTCGGTCCTTCGTCTCGTGGCTTGGGAGAAGAAAAGTTGGTCTTCGCCACAAAGCTATGAATTACCTAAGTCATAGGCGTCGTCCGCATAAATGCTTGATATATAGGGACCCTAGAGGGGGGTGAATGTAATGTCCCGTCCCGCGCAGTCAATCGGAGGAATCGAAACGCCGATGGCGTTCGGACTTAGCCATGCAACGGCGGCTCGAAGTACTGCTCGGTCGAGGCAACTCCTCGTGTAGCTCCCCTTCCCGAAAATTTGAAAATAGTTTATCTTTTTTTTTATTATATTCGAATGGTATATACACCATTACGATTTACTAAATTTTTGTTATTATTATTATTATTATTATTATTATTATTATTATTATTATTATTATTATCATCATCATTATATTATTGAGGATTGTATTTATATAGAATTATTTACTAATATTGGGTATATGTATATACTTTGTTATCAAATAAATATTATTATGTGGTCATATTTATACAAATACGCTCGACACTAGGAATAGAGGCTATTGAGAGTTATTTTGAGTTTTGGATGATATTATATATGAATATAAGTAATGGTTATATATATATATATATAATAATAATAATATACATGTATAGATATATAATAATATATATACATAGATATATAATAATATACATGTATAGGTATATAAAATATATATACATAGATATGTAATAATATCCATGTATAGATATATAATATTATATATACATAGGTATATAATAATATACATGAATAGATATATAATAATATATTTATTAGTTTTAGGTGAGCCTACACAACTTGGCGGATTTGGGACCTAATCCCCATCACCCTTGCTAGCCTGACTTGATGTATGCTTTAATATACAAAGTTTAGGTACAGTATAGTGGTGGGTGTTTGGCTAGTATAAGTAAAGCTATATAATAGAAGAACCCAATTCGTGGACCAGCCCATACGCGCCCCAAACTGGGAACTCAGAACCGATTTTTCCCCCTTTAGTTCGAGCTAACAGCAGTATTAACCATATATATATTTGTAAAGAGCCGAGGGAGAGAAGTTCATAGACGGGAAACCCTAACCTAAAACCCATCCAGACCTCGCACGCCACCCTATTTCCGGCGCGCCGCCTCTAGCCACCTGCGTGCGCCACCGGCGATCGCTGGAGCTGGCCGCGAGCGTGCCACGCGCGTGACAGGCGCTGATAACACAGCAGCAAACGGCGAAGAGAAGGCTGACTTCGCGGTACTGGTTCTCCACGATCGTTCGATCGTTTCCAGAATCGTTTTCTCTGGTACGTACCTAAACCAACCCCCTTTATTGTTGTTCAAATAGTTTGTAAGTAGCTTCCCTCAGTCGTTCGTATAAATCGACCCAAAGTCGACGAAAAACCGTCCCAAGAACAGAGATTAGAACAGTCCAAGAGCCCCTGTTCGGAGATCGTTTTCGATCGATCCAGTACCCTATTAGGAATTCTACTTGAACACATGTTTAGATAACATATAGGAGATCAGAAACTAGTTCGTAGGTTTGAATCTCATAAACCGTGTACGGATTAATCGACCCTCGAAGATCAGGAAAAACCTGTCTCCGAAATTGTGAAAATTCAATAAAAACGCTCCACACGACGTGCGTCACGCCAATCCGGACGATGTGGTCGCGTACCGAAAGGATCGAAAGCTGCGTATCGGCTTCGTGGTCGTGTGGGATTTGACGGAATTCAAAGTGGTCGCGTGTGCGCGACGAATTTGATGCGTATCCGTCGAAATTCCCCGTATCGTACACGTTGCAAATTTCTCAATTACTTTGTGCACGTTCGTCGGATCGAGACGAAACTTGCGCCAACAGGACCGTATCGTTTTTCTGGTCCTGTATGCCAAGTTTGGTCCAATTCTGAGACAGTTGAATCCGACGTCGTTTTGCGGGCCCCACGGACCCACTCAACGGGTGATTTTGTGCACGGCCCGTCGGAATCCAACTCTGGACATACGGTTGGGTTTGTATCAGAAAACTGGATCCGTAGACATATAGCTTGACGACTTTAGAGACCATTGACTCTGGCACGCTTTTCGGTGCAAAGCGGGTTCAACGGCGGACATCGCTTTTGCCCGAAATTATCGTTTTGTCACTGTGTCCAGAATTGGACTTAAGGACAGGTAATCCTAGCTAATTGGACTATTCTGAGATCATTGGTATTGTCTATTTCAGCTTTCGGGGACTGTTGTACGGGTTTTGACTATTGTGGCATTTTGAGTGATTTGGATCATCGGTTTCACCAGCACAGGACCACAGGCGAGTACAGTTTATTGTCTGCATTTCGATATTGATTTTTACTATATTTCATTGATTAGCCATTGGTTATGTGATTATTTTCTATTAAAATTGTTGAGTCGGGAATGGGAAGTACCAACGATGTGTGATCTGACCTTAGACAGTGTAGACAGTGTAGACAGTGATTCATTATTTCTTGTAGACAGTGTAGACAGTGATCTATTTATTTCTTGTAGACAGTGTAGACAGTGATTTATTATTGCAAAGTAGACAGTGTAGACCATGATTATTACTGTATTTAAATTGTGTAGATCGTGATTATTATTTTGTAGACAGTATTTCTTTATTGCAATATTTTTCTGTAGACAGTGTAACTTAGACAGTGTAACTTAGACAGTGTAGACAGTGTAACTTAGACAGTGTAGACAGTGTAACTTTAGACAGTGTAGACAGTGTCGCATAATTGTTCCGAGACCGATCACATATCAAAGGTACTTCTAGCAGTTGGAGAAAGTCTGTTGTGTCTATTTATTTACTATTGGTTTTCTATATTTCTTGTTTATTTTCAAACCTCATAATTGATGTCTAACCTTTGTTTTATAGTCATTTTCTTTATTGAAATTGCATTCAGTGGATTGTGCTCGTTCCATTCCTTACTGGAAACCAACATTTTCAGGTTAGCCGTGGATTCACTTAGCTTGGGGAGTGACGGAAACACTTGCAGACAAAAGCCTAGAGACTAGCTAGATAGTTGATTTATAGTCATTCATTTATTTGTACAAGTTTATATTTTTCTGCAAATGTAAAACTTGTGATCATTGTAAATTAAATTAATGTTGTGAATGAGCAGTATTTGTGATTTTGATCTTCATGGCCGTGACAGCGTTCTATCGCCGACACTGCGGCGTAGGCTGGCTTGGACACGTCTCGTATTCGTTTAAAAAAAAAAAAAGGGTGCGGGTCGTGACAAGTTTTTGTGGTGGCCCATGCAGGTCTGTCTTCGCAAATCATGCGAACTCGTGATAGTACTTAAGTTAGTTGTACTATTGCGAGCCTGCGACTAGGAAATGCTCATTCACGAAATTAATTTAAGAGAGTGACTAGGACTAGGAGTCCCTTACACAAACTTACCGATGGGTAGTCTAGGCCATGCAATGTAGATAAGGAGTTATTAACCTTAATAGTTAGCAGATCCCAATAGGTACACTAGTATCCCTTGATATGATGATGTAATCTAATTTGGATAGATTATTCCCTTGGTAAGGCAGGGCTTCATAGAATTAATGATCTAGACTTGATAGATTATTCAATTCATTCTCTTGCCCCCTTGGATATCGTCACCATATCTTAGTCTGAATTGCCCATTTAAAACCCTATTTTGCCGTAAGGGAATAGTTTACAATTCCTGATTCGGTTATTCAAATGCAAATCTCGAGGGAGACTGATCCAAAAAAAAAAAAAAGAATTCCCATGGTTCGAATACACGTGAAAGAGATACCAGAATGTTTGTAGTTCTTTGTCTTCAGTTTATTCCTCCCTGTGCAACCTGTTATTTTAAAGATTGTGACTGATAGGACAAATATTTATGTCTTATTTCCTAGTCAACTTGTCTGAATCTCTAGAAGCTCAGGGATTTATTTACAGATATAGTTACGAGAATGTTAGTTAACTCATACTGGCAGGACAGCAGCGCACTGTCGCCATTTATTTAAATTTTGGAGACTAGGGAATCACTGCAGCCAGCAGCGCACTGGCGAGACACAACCCCTAGAGGAAAAATTAGTTTAAGAAAATATAGGTGATGGAATGTTGCCAAAACTATGGCTAGTGGTCCTCTCTTGATCGTTGATACCCTCGAGCCAATATTGGGTAGAGTTAAGAGGTATTAAATTTTGTATCATGTTGAGTTACGAAACCAAGGGTTTACCCCAGCCAGAGTATACAGGCAAGACGTAATCCGCGGTGAAATGACTTCAAACATGAATACAAGTTTGGGATACCATGGAGGATAGGACAGTGCCCTGTATATTCTATAAGATCCGAAGCCAATAGTAGTGGAAGTTCTGTGAGATTGGGTAGCGTGTCTCCCGATCTAGCATTCCGTGGTCCTTGTGACCTATCGACGAGGATATTGTTTGACGTCAATAGGTTTACCTAGAATATAGAGTTTAGAGATTCATAACCCATTAGTCGCCAAGGCATTATGGATAAGAAGATAGTAGGATAACCGTGTAAGCAAGAACGCCGGGTAAGGTTTGATTCTCACAAAACTCAAACTACTTGTAACTCCTTTCAAATTCTCGCGTACTTGTAATTTGACTATTTTGACCAATGTTGCTATCACAGCCTAGTTTTGCAAGCTTACTCTTTATCGAGCTTGATTCAAGACATATGTTTATTGGGGACGCCCACTAACTTATTGTCTAATCAGAATCAGTGTATTATGGTCTGATCAACCATGATGCAATTGGTTCGCACTTTATTTAATTACCCTACGTGGATTGAGATATAGATGTCCCTAGGGTCTCATCCACGACTGCATTGACAATTCCTTTTGAATTATATGTTCGCCTTTGAATCACGAAATTGTATTCAGTAACATCTCCATTGAATTCTTTATTATTTTGTCTTTCACCGATTTGGAAAGACGAAAGCTCGTGATGGTAGAAGATACGGAGTGTTCCCATGGCTATGATAATGGTAGGCACAAGTGTAGCTACCATCGGTCAGTCATATGATTGAGTTACTCGTTCCCCCATCGACCCTCAAACTACCTTTGAGACTTTCGAGCCATCTGAATTTGAGAATGATTAGGGTTTTACCCTTAGTCAGAACGCCAACCTAGGAGACTATCTATTCTCAAGAAACCAAATGTTGAGAGTCTCTAATTATTTGCTGGAAGCTTGCCTTAACTAGCAACCCTTAAGCCTTGAACCAGCCTTTCCTCGACCGAAGCCACAGTTAGACATGAAATGAGTGGACAATAGGGTAATCATTTACCATGACACTCATCCCGAGATTGGTTTCCAACAAGTATTACTCTAGTTATGTAAATTTTATTATTTAGACCTAACTAGTGTTGGAACACCATAGTCACTAGCTTAGCCAATACCATAGCTTAAACCACCCTGTCATATTAGGATCTACCAGTTGACAACAGTAATACACGATCACTACGACTCTTGTGACAATAGTCTGGTAGGTTCGACACCAATAGAAGTTCACGACCCAATCGTTAGAAACCTTTTACCTTAGAGATGGTTACCCCGTCAATAACTCTTGTATACTGTGGATGAGTAGGTCAGTCTATTATATATAGACCGTGTGTCATCGTACACACTCGTTTTTTTTATTTATTGAGGAACGACCCTTGACTTGACTAATATCAACCGTATCCCGATACACCGTACCTTATTCTTTATTAACTAGAGTCGAGGTAAATATTCGGACTTTGAATTTTTCTGACCCCATTTTTCCTAAAATCCTGTCCTAGCTTCTAAGGTGGGTAGACTATAAGCCTTCTAGAATTTTTAGGACATACGAGGATTACCGATTGATTAGAATAATTTTCTATTAAGATGATAATTAGTGTCTCATGGACTCCCACTTTCCATCTAAATCATTTTGTGTCCCCGATCGTGTCATTAATATTTGGAGCACGAGACCAGCTGTTGTCTTCCAACAAACTGCATATGTAAGATCTAGACGAGTCCACCTTCATCTAGGCATATCATGTCCCACTCAAGCATGTCCTATTGTACCCTATCTTTATGGTATGACTTTCAGGTTGAAAAGGACTAGCGGTAACCCTTACCATAGCACCTACCCGTTATACATTTCGACTTTAATTAGAGACTCAACCTCGACTCAATTCTTTCGACCCAATATATGGTTGTAGTCGACTCGGAGCCCACTACGCACATACCACTAGTGTGCTACCCAAATGAGGCCTCATGTGCCACTTAAAACTCAAAAGTCACTGAAGGCGCATTTTGGGCTTGAGGGACCCAGCTAACCAACTTGGCTGGCAACTAGCTCAACCACTTGGGTTAAAACCTAGTTTATGTCACCCAAACCTAGTAGAAATAATTTTATCATTGAAATCTTGTCCAGTCCATACAAGATTGAAATCCAAGATTCCTCCAGCCAACGATTGATGTTCAATCCGGGAACCTGTTAAGACCACAAACTTGATTCCTCAAATTCAGCCCTATTTTGGAATGTTGATTAGAACTCCGAGGATGGAATTTTCGTATTGCACTGATTGCAAACCCCTCTAAGAATAAGGGTTTCCTCGATTTAGCAGGTGACTGGACTAGAGTGGCAAATCTAGCAAATAAGTCAGTGGTTCGTAGACATTCTTTCTATCTGTGCCATTGGACTTCTACCGCTCTGGGAGCTTCATATTCGCTCTCAATTATTTTTCTTTATCTTCCTGACCATCCTATTGTAGAGTGGCGAATGGTCATACTTATTACAAATTATCAATATTTTTTAACTACTTGTGTAAGTTGTCGCTTGTTAAATTTGGGCTGTTGATAGATACGAGAGGATTATAGATACCATATGTCCTAGATATTCTGGAAGAGTTATTAGCCACTAGTTAGAAAATTATAAGATATTAGTGACCTGTGTTTCAAGGGAGTAGTGTGACCAAAGGTGGGTAGAAGCCCTCGATGACTCGTAGTTACGGAATGGCCAGTAGGAGGTATAAATATTTCTGAGAAATTAAACTTGAGGAGATTGTGTAATATTGGATTTTATCCTCTTACCTTTTAAATTTTAGACGTGTATAAGTTAGAAATTCGAGGACGAATTTATTTTTAAGGTGGGTAGATTTGTAGCTCCCCTTCCCGAAAATTTGAAAATAGTTTATCTTTTTTTTATTATATTCGAATGGTATATACACCATTACGATTTACTAAATTTTTGTTATTATTATTATTATTATTATTATTATTATTATCATCATCATTATATTATTGAGGATTGTATTTATATAGAATTATTTACTAATATTGGGTATATGTATATACTTTGTTATCAAATAAATATTATTATGTGGTCATATTTATACAAATACGCTCGACACTAGGAATAGAGGCTATTGAGAGTTATTTTGAGTTTTGGATGATATTATATATGAATATAAGTAATGGTTATATATATATATATAATAATAATATACATGTATAGATATATAATAATATATATACATAGATATATAATAATATACATGTATAGGTATATAAAATATATATACATAGATATGTAATAATATCCATGTATAGATATATAATATTATATATACATAGGTATATAATAATATACATGAATAGATATATAATAATATATTTATTAGTTTTAGGTGAGCCTACACAACTTGGCGGATTTGGGACCTAATCCCCATCACCCTTGCTAGCCTGACTTGATGTATGCTTTAATATACAAAGTTTAGGTACAGTATAGTGGTGGGTGTTTGGCTAGTATAAGTAAAGCTATATAATAGAAGAACCCAATTCGTGGACCAGCCCATACGCGCCCCAAACTGGGAACTCAGAACCGATTTTTCCTCCTTCAGTTCGAGCTAACAGCAGTATTAACCATATATATATTTGTAAAGAGCCGAGGGAGAGAAGTTCATAGACGGGAAACCCTAACCTAAAACCCATCCAGACCTCGCACGCCACCCTATTTCCGGCGCGCCGCCTCTAGCCACCTGCGTGCGCCACCGGCGATCGCCGGAGCTGGCCGCGAGCGTGCCACGCGCGTGACAGACGCTGATAACACAGCAGCAAACGGCGAAGAGAAGGCTGACTTCGCGGCACTGGTTCTCCACGATCGTTCGATCGTTTCCAGAATCGTTTTCTCTGGTACGTACCTAAACCAACCCCCTTTATTGTTGTTCAAATAGTTTGTAAGTAGCTTCCCTCAGTCGTTCGTATAAATCGACCCAAAGTCGACGAAAAACCGTCCCAAGAACAGAGATTAGAACAGTCCAAGAGCCCCTGTTCGGAGATCGTTTCCGATCGATCCAGTACCCTATTAGGAATTCTACTTGAACACATGTTTAGATAACATATAGGAGATCAGAAACTAGTTCGTAGGTTTGAATCTCATAAACCGTGTACGGATTAATCGACCCTCGAAGATCAGGAAAAACCTGTCTCCGAAATTGTGAAAATTCAATAAAAACGCTCCACACGACGTGCGTCACGCCAATCCGGACGACGTGGTCGCGTACCGAAAGGATCGAAAGCTGCGTATCGGCTTCGTGGTCGTGTGGGCTTTGACGAAATTCAAAGTGGTCGCGTGTGCGCGACGAATTTGATGCGTATCCGTCGAAATTCCCCGTATCGTACACGTTGCAAATTTCTCAATTACTTTGTGCACGTTCGTCGGATTGAGACGAAACTTGCGCCAACAGGACCGTATCGTTTTTCTGGTCCTGTATGCCAAGTTTGGTCCAATTCTGAGACAGTTGAATCCGACGTCGTTTTGCGGGCCCCACGGACCCACTCAACGGGTGATTTTGTGCACGGCCCGCCGGAATCTAACTCTGGACATACGGTTGGGTTTGTATCAGAAAACTGGATCCGTAGACATATAGTTTGACGACTTTAGAGACCATTGACTCTGGCACGCTTTTCGGTGCAAAGCGGGTTCAACGGCGGACATCGCTTTTGCCCGAAATTATCGTTTTGTCACTGTGTCCAGAATTGGACTTAAGGATAGGTAATCCTAGCTAATTGGACTATTCTGAGATCATTGGTATTGTCTATTTCAGCTTTCGGGGACTGTTGTACGGGTTTTGACTATTGTGGCATTTTGAGTGATTTGGATCATCGGTTTCACCAGCACAGGACCACAGGCGAGTACAGTTTATTGTCTGCATTTCGATATTGATTTTCACTATATTTCATTGATTAGCTATTGGTTATGTGATTATTTTCTATTAAAATTGTTGAGTCGGGAATGGGAAGTACCAACGATGTGTGATCTGACCTTAGACAGTGTAGACAGTGTAGACAGTGATTCATTATTTCTTGTAGACAGTGTAGACAGTGATCTATTTATTTCTTGTAGACAGTGTAGACAGTGATTTATTATTGCAAAGTAGACAGTGTAGACCATGATTATTACTGTATTTAAATTGTGTAGATCGTGATTATTATTTTGTAGACAGTATTTCTTTATTGCAATATTTTTCTGTAGACAGTGTAACTTAGACAGTGTAGACAGTGTAACTTAGACAGTGTAGACAGTGTAACTTAGACAGTGTAGACAGTGTAACTTTAGACAGTGTAGACAGTGTCGCATAATTGTCCCGAGACCGATCACATATCAAAGGTACTTCTAGCAGTTGGAGAAAGTCTGTTGTGTCTATTTATTTACTATTGGTTTTCTATATTTCTTGTTTATTTTCAAACCTCATAATTGATGTCTAACCTTTATTTTATAGTCATTTTCTTTATTGAAATTGCATTCAGTGGATTGTGCTCGTTCCATTCCTGACTGGAAACCAACATTTTCAGGTTAGCCGTGGATTCACTTAGCTTGGGGAGTGACGGAAACACTTGCAGACAAAAGGCTAGAGACTAGCTAGATAGTTGATTTATAGTCATTCATTTATTTGTACAAGTTTATATTTTTCTGCAAATGTAAAACTTGTGATCATTGTAAATTAAATTAATGTTGTGAATGAGCAGTATTTGTGATTTTGATCTTCATGGCCGTGACAGCGTTCTACCGCCGACACTGCGGCGTAGGCTGGCTTGGACACGTCTCGTATCCGTTTTAAAAAAAAAAAAAACGGGTGCGGGTCGTGACACCTCGCTCAGGTGGGTGGCTTCGGTGAACTTGCCTCAGCTTGGCCTTCGCACGAATAAAACGAAAGTTTTCAACGCACTATAGGCTTGATAATAAAAAAGATGAATCCACATAGCTAAGAAAATAATCTCAAGTTGGATAGATTGAGTTAGAACATGAAAAAATGTCCCACGGTCGGCTTAGAAACGATGCACGATGGCTTTCAAAATGACACTCGGTCCTTCGTCCCGTGGCTTGGGAGAAGGAAAACTTCGTCTTCGCCACAAAGCTAAGTATTTGCCTAAGTCATAGGCATCGCCCGTATAAACGCTTGATAAAGCGTACACGGTCCCATCGTCCAAGGCTTGGCATAGCATTTGCTCAGCCCACGGGTTAAGTTACATTACACTGCTTGTGGCATAAGTCTAGGCACCCAAATAGCTTGGTTGTTCAAGGTCGAACGCATACACGGCACGTTCCTGCGATGCGAGGCTCGACGCAGCCTTCGGTCGTCAAGTTTTTACGCGATTAAGTTAAGCTAAGTTATGCTAGGCTATCTAAGTCATTCTAAGCACTGTTCCATGTTTTCAGCGATTGTCAAAATTACTTGGTTTCACGATCGTAAGGACCGTCATATGAAGTATGACTTGGGTGGTAGTGTCGCATAGAATACAAGTTGGCTTAAGGCACGATGTCACAGACATAGTGTTTAAGGCACGAACTACGGTAAGTTCAGGATGAGTTTAGAAAAGGGCTATCAAATAGACGTTACTGAGTTGAGTAAAATGATAGGGCAATAAGGAAGAATGCTCGTAACCATGGATCATCGAGGCGGTTTCAAATGTTAGAAGTCTTGAACTTTGTACTGAAAGGATGGTAACATTGGAAGAAGAATGACTATGTGAGACGTCAGTTCGAGTCGAGTCTTGCATGGTCATGGACAACTTGTCGACAAGGACGATGGTTCCTCGAGCGGCAACCCGGGGCCACGGGACCGACTCGACCTAGGAGAAAACAAGGTATAGTCGTGCAAGGATAATAACACAGGTTAAGCGGGGGCTTGCAACGGGACTAGCTACTTGCGTTGAAAGTACTTCGATTAACAAAACTATACGTCCAGAATAGTTTGTAATGCTAGTGACCTTTCATATAGATGGGTTGGCACGGACGGCAACCCGCAGGTGTGCCTTGTCACGCCCCGATCCCGGAGGATCGAAAACTAGCCACTGGGCGTGATGCCGTACAAGTCTAGATTGCACTTGTACAAGGCAAAACCATTACAGTTCCTGGTAATTCTCAGAAAACATCGACAATGCAGCGGAACTAAGCAGATAACTTGAAGTCACACAATTTATATAGAAATGTATCTCTTTATTGATAATCAAAATGGATTACAAGACTTGCAGCGGAATACAGAGTTTACAACTGTTTACAAGACTTTTGAATAGCCAACTGAATGTATACACTTGCCCTCTAGGCTACAAATGAATATACCGACTTCTTTACAATAAACTTGCCAATATGGCTACAATCTCACTGGTATGACTGAGTTCCCATGTTCCATACATTATGTCCCGTATAGCAGAAGACATCGTCTTGCAAGAGGAGCTTCTGCACACCCATCCGATTCATCGATGCCAAGCACTGACTCACGGGATTTCCCCTAAGCAAACACCTGTAATATTGCCCACAACGTGGGTCAGTACATCATCAATGTACTGGCGAGCGGTGCTGGCCCAACTCACCTAAGAAGACAGCACTAAGTAATCATGTTATAGAACATTATTAACAGTGATCTTTCTTGTTGCCTTAGGGTCAATTTCATGTTATAGCCGACAAGAAGTAAAGCATGCAAATCTCATAGCCAACATAATTTAAAGCATACAGTTATCACCCTTTGGTGATTCTTACCCACGGTCGTATAGCCATCCCTGTACAATTATAATACTTACTCTGCCTGCACAATACATTGTTAGGATCAATATCATGATTCAATATGATTATCACCGTTCAGGTGAATTCTTACCAAAGCCGACGTCCTTCCCTGTATTTGAGTAATAACTTACTCTGCCTGCATAAGACATCATTAGCACCTGACCTATCTATATGAAGGTCACTGGCGACACGTCATCCTGGACCGTCTTACAGATATACAGCGCCCTTGCAGTGCAGGTAGCTAGCCCCACTGCAAGTCCTGTATACCGTGCTAGTACATCAGCACTGCCACTACTTCGGCACTGGTTTCCCCTAGGACGAACCGGGTTCCATGGCCCAGGAATACCGTTCGAGAAACCACCTTGTCGACAAGTTGTCCATGACCATGCAACTATATGCAACTTATCTAAGAAGAAAACATATAATGCATGATAAGGAAAACTAAGCAAAAACCATCATTCTCATCCATCTTGCCATCTAGCCATCTTGCCTTGAGCCAACGCTCATATTATCACCTGCCCATCCAGGGTCTTAGCATAATCAACATTCTACATCGGCGACGGGATAATAGAATGTTGTTACCCAAAGCCTTGCCACATCTTTCCAACCAACTCAATGTACTCACCGTCCAGTTCCTGGGACTTAGCATCTGTTAAGCAAACATTCATTCGAATGCAAAGCAAGCATACTCACTGCCCAGTTCTTGGGTCTTAACATCTGTTTGCCAACTATTCATTGAGCCAAAGCTCGATATACTTACCGCCCAAATATTTGGGACTTGCCTTCACCTGTCATGCAATTCATCGCAATATCGCACAAGCATACATTTCATTTAGCCACAACAGTTTACGTTCAGGTGATTAATTATCTTTCATTATCTTTCCAAATTCCATGCAAGGTGTTATTGAGCAACACAATAAGAAACATAGCAAACTCATCCTTATTTTAAGCGTGAAGCTAAAGGATCTTTGAAGGGTTCAACACTACTCACATTCATAGGACGATTCCCGCCACGATCGCATAGACTTCCAAGCGATCCTTCACATATTCCCAAGTCCAACAAGGCTTCATCGAACCAACCATCCATCATAAAACATCTTGCGGGTCGGGGCACTACAATATATACCACCCAGAAAAAGTTTCGTCCTCGAAACTTAAAACAGAACTCATCCCCAAACTTCAACCAACTTTTCATGAAAATTCTCAACGATCAACTTGCACCATTTAAATATTTCTCCGCAATCTCTCGATTGATTTCCAGTAATGTTCCGTCTCGTTACAGCATCCCAATTAATTTAGCATAGTTTACCATCTTTGATCTTTCCTCCAACACTCGTGCAAATCCTTAGCACATAATAATCCTTCCCGTGGCTTCGTTTGAATTCAGCATATCACTTAGTTGGAATCATACACATATTTTAGGCGTCCCCGAAATACATGCACTTCAGCCAAGTTTAGTGATAGAGAAAACGAACGAGCTACGGTCTAACTTCTCTTCCGAACATCAGTAATTCCTTTCGAGCATCTTGTATAATCCCACTTGTTTTATTCAATATCCCAACCAACTGATAACACAATAGATGTTGCCAATTCCAACTCGATAAATATTCCTCAATCGATACCAACGTTTTCCAAAGTATTCAGACTTAGATGTATCAAGTATTCCTTTCAAGTTCATTGTCATCCATGCCACCAAAGTTGATAAATCCCATAGCCATATTTCATTTTCGATACCCCGACTCTCGTCGGTCAAATCTTGTACTCATTATCGTTCGCCTCCATACACTTTGTTTGCAACTTGTAAATTTCCCAATCGTGATCCATCTTCCAAGTTGTACCATTCATCAAATTGTACCACAATTCCACTCTAGCAACTTTTCTTGCTGTACTCCAATATTTTCTCGTATTGATCAAGCCAACATATTTATCCTCTCGCATAGTCAACTATCATATTCCAGCAACATTAATCTCGAGGGTCATTCCTATTCATATTCGCATCTCGCCGATCTCGGCTACATGCACTATCCAATTCCGTCATTACACTTATATCCTCAACTCTGATTCGATCAATGAAATTATCCCAACTATCCCAAAGCACTACCAATAATTTTCGTACCTCAATATCAATCAATCAAATCCAACTAGTCCCAACAATTTCCAGCAATCTAACAAAGGCAACCAAATTTCAAAACCAACATGATCCGTCATCCCATCCAACATTATAACATCAATTTTCCCAAATATCCATTCCATTCCAAAGCCTACTTTCCAACACATCTTATTCAGTCCAACTATACTCATGCAACATCAATAGGGACATCCTACGGTTTTCCAATAGTCAACTTAGCATACAATCAAGTCTCTACGGTCAGCTAATCTAAGCTAAACCAGACATTCAGCTAACCCATATGAGATGAGTAGCTATCAGGGGCATACTTATCTCTTATCTTAGAGGCAACCAATTCTCAACATAGGGCAACTCTATGGTCTGACCAACTTAGGGACATGGGATGCCATCCCAACTTATGAACTTATACCCAACACGGACAACTGAAGAACATAGCCAACCAATCTGAGACTTAAGCAAGCAACCAACAATCTAGACAACAAACTGACACTCTAGGCAACTAGCCAACAATCTAGGCAACCAACCGACAATCTAGGCAACTAGCCAACAGTCTAGGGTCAAGTCTTTCTACCCGTACTCATACTCGAGTCATACCCAACGAAGTCTCATTCTAGACTTACCCGCAACCGACAAAATCTATCCGACAATTCTATCCAATAATTCTATCCCACAACTCTATGGGCCAATCTCGAAGCTATCATATAAAACTCCTCAATCGAATATCCAACTTTCAATTTCCGCTTGCATAGTCATAGCATCACTTGTTCAATCCTACTTGCATCCTTATATCGTACTCAAATTGTCTATTAAATCGGGTCAACTATTCTGAGTCATCATCCGACATTGCTATCTCAATAGTTTATCACTTACGATCTCCTCCTACGATCTCTTCGCGACATATTCGTTTCCCACATTCTTACGTCATCGATACGGTCTGTACTCCTTAACCAACAATATAGGCAAATATAAAAATTCGCATTTCTTTCGAGGCATCCTTTATAAATTTTTCTAGCACCAACACGGTCATCTCTTAGCAATTCACGTTAACCATCAATATTCGTTTTACATCATCTCATTATGATTCCATAAGAAAATTTACTATTCAGGTACCGATCCAATCTCTATGGCACCAATCATCTAGCATTCTTACTTCAATCATCCAATTGCATATGACATAGCTTAATTAGCTAAGTCATAATCTCACAATTCTATATCCCACCAAACTTGTTATTCCTGCGACAACATCATCTATTGACAGGGTCTATTACATATCGCTGCACCTCGATACTTATTTGTATTCCAGCCATTAGTCAAAGGTCATAACTTGTTAATTCGGGACGTCAATTTCCTTCAAGCACACTGCACCACGTGCTAAGATCATCTATTCCACAAGCCCATTCTCTAACTTTTCGGTCGTCGATACAACTCTCTGTATCTTCTAAATCATTCGCAACATCCCGATAAGCGTCTAACATTACCATCAGTTCTATCGATATCCAACATGCAATTTCTTATACTCAATTCCAACATCGTTCAATATTCGGTCCATAGTTATTCCCGCAAAATCATTCGATAGCAACACCACACTATCGTTACCAAGCCTACAATCCTTCTACCCAACTGATTCAAGTACTCGCCTGAATCTGAAATTCTTTTCTTTCCCAACCAAGGCATCCATTTCATATTCTCAATTCTCTTATTACCCAACTTAATGCTAACCGACAAGGTTTAGCGATGGTCCATCTGAACACATCAAAATCTCACAACGGGTCATCCAACTTAACAATCAAGGAACATGCCTAGCCAACATGTATCAATCGTATGCTCAGCTACGATTCGATACCACCCAATACCATAATAGGTAAGGCAATCACAAAATCACAATACATCAAGGGTCAAGGAACATCTTATCACGACAAGGGTATATGCAATATACCACTCAGAGCTCAAGCCATACCCAACACAATATTCCCTCGCATCAAACCAACGTCCAATATGGACAATCCATCCTGCAGTGGTTATGCTGACCACAAATATCGACTCAAGATTCTGTCGATTCCCATTCACTGAAATCCATGCACATTCTGTTCCAACATACCATGCCATCACCCACTGTCGATTGCTGCATAACAATCGATTCAAAGAATCCCACACATAAGACACCCAATATACATCATAAACTTACGCATCGCATCATTGTTATTCTTTTTGGTATCTTTTAGAAATTCAACAAAGCACACATATCACAGCCCACATATTTAGACTTATTGTATGGAACACCCAGTGAGAGGTTAGAATGATCAACGGACTTTCAGTTAAGGGAACAACATAGAATAGTTTGGGAGCAACACAGAACAATCGCAGAAGCACTATGAATCATCATAGAGGCAACTTTGATTTCATCGCGGAAGCAACTTTGAGTATTCGCGGAAGCAACTTTGATTCACCGCGGAAGCAACTTTGAATAATCGCGGAAGCAATCTTTGAATCATCGCGGAAGTAGCTTAGAATCATCTTAGTAGCAACGTTGATTCGAAACAAATCGAATAGGAATCCAAGGACGTAAAGCCGTGCTCTGATACCATTATGTCACGCCCCGATCCCGGAGGATCGAAAACTAGCCACTGGGCGTGATGCCGTACAAGTCTAGATTGCACTTGTACAAGGCAAAACCATTACAGTTCCTGGTAATTCTCAGAAAACATCGACAATGCAGCGGAACTAAGCAGATAACTTGAAGTCACACAATTTATATAGAAATGTATCTCTTTATTGATAATCAAAATGGATTACAAGACTTGCAGCGGAATACAGAGTTTACAACTGTTTACAAGACTTTTGAATAGCCAACTGAATGTATACACTTGCCCTCTAGGCTACAAATGAATATACCGACTTCTTTACAATAAACTTGCCAATATGGCTACAATCTCACTGGTATGACTGAGTTCCCATGTTCCATACATTATGTCCCGTATAGCAGAAGACATCGTCTTGCAAGAGGAGCTTCTGCACACCCATCCGATTCATCGATGCCAAGCACTGACTCACGGGATTTCCCCTAAGCAAACACCTGTAATATTGCCCACAACGTGGGTCAGTACATCATCAATGTACTGGCGAGCGGTGCTGGCCCAACTCACCTAAGAAGACAGCACTAAGTAATCATGTTATAGAACATTATTAACAGTGATCTTTCTTGTTGCCTTAGGGTCAATTTCATGTTATAGCCGACAAGAAGTAAAGCATGCAAATCTCATAGCCAACATAATTTAAAGCATGCAGTTATCACCCTTTGGTGATTCTTACCCACGGTCGTATAGCCATCCCTGTACAATTATAATACTTACTCTGCCTGCACAATACATTGTTAGGATCAATATCATGATTCAATATGATTATCACCGTTCAGGTGAATTCTTACCAAAGCCGACGTCCTTTCCTGTATTTGAGTAATAACTTACTCTGCCTGCATAAGACATCATTAGCACCTGACCTATCTATATGAAGGTCACTGGCGACACGCCATCCTGGACCGTCTTACAGATATACAGCGCCCTTGCAGTGCAGGTAGCTAGCCCCACTGCAAGTCCTGTATACCGTGCTAGTACATCAGCACTGCCACTACTTCGGCACTGGTTTCCCCTAGGACGAACCGGATTCCATGGCCCAGGAATACCGTTCGAGAAACCACCTTGTCGACAAGTTGTCCATGACCATGCAACTATATGCAACTTATCTAAGAAGAAAACATATAATGCATGATAAGGAAAACTAAGCAAAAACCATCATTCTCATCCATCTTGCCATCTAGCCATCTTGCCTTGAGCCAACGCTCATATTATCACCTGCCCATCCAGGGTCTTAGCATAATCAACATTCTACATCGGCGACGGGATAATAGAATGTTGTTACCCAAAGCCTTGCCACATCTTTCCAACCAACTCAATGTACTCACCGCCCAGTTCCTGGGACTTAGCATCTGTTAAGCAAACATTCATTCGAATGCAAAGCAAGCATACTCACTGCCCAGTTCTTGGGTCTTAACATCTGTTTGCCAACTATTCATTGAGCCAAAGCTCGATATACTTACCGCCCAAATATTTGGGACTTGCCTTCACCTGTCATGCAATTCATCGCAATATCGCACAAGCATACATTTTATTTAGCCACAACAGTTTACGTTCAGGTGATTAATTATCTTTCATTATCTTTCCAAATTCCATGCAAGGTGTTATTGAGCAACACAATAAGAAACATAGCAAACTCATCCTTATTTTAAGCGTGAAGCTAAAGGATCTTTGAAGGGTTCAACACTACTCACATTCATAGGACGATTCCCGCCACGATCGCATAGACTTCCAAGCGATCCTTCACATATTCCCAAGTCCAACAAGACTTCATCGAACCAACCATCCATCATAAAGCATCTTGCGGGTCGGGGCACTACATGCCTTTGGATTGAGTCGAGTGGAATAGGTGCACGATCAGAAGACAATGTTTGGGCCTAAGATTTGGCTGTAACGTAGACACCGTGCTTCGGCACAGGATATAGTGTCGAGTCTTAAATTGTTGGCATAGAGTTGCACAAGTTGGATTTGATTCGTTACGAGTTTAAGTCAGGAATCGTCGTAAGGCAAAGTTGGTTATGTGACACTAAGTTCACAAGTCTTGATTTGGTCAGTTGATGATTAAAGCAGCAAGGGCCGCAAGACGGCAATATGGTTAAGTCATTCTGAGTTGCAAGGTACGACCTCAATATGGACACATGAATAGGTCTTATGATATGACTACGTTGACGGCACAATGGACTTGTAGCACGATCACATAGAAATTGGGTACTATCGTACAGTTGCATCTTTGAGTAAGGGCCGAAAGGCAAACACGACTTGATAAGTTGACATTTTTAAGGCACATGATGGTCTAGAGACACAAAATAGGCCGAGAGTCTATGTCCTAAAACTGATCTTAAGGCAAGAGTAGAAAGACAATCGTAAAGGGATTATGTTGCACAAAGTAAATGAATATGTTGGTTTTGTATGGGTGGACGAGGAGCTCACACCACCAGTACAGTTGAGTACTGACACCCACACAGTTTTCATGTGCAGGAACAGTAGAAGCTCGTTGGCGCGGACCTCACTTAGATGCGTAGAGGCATGGAATTCTTTGGCGTTTAGAGGCGCACGGCCGCACGGAGTCTGGACTTATATGGGACATATGTATGGACATCGCCTATCCGAAGCTTCCGTTGGCCTACTCGAATTATATTAAGAGATAAGAGAGAGCAGAGTGACTTGTAATGTGAGAAGAGTGAGCTTGTGTAATTATAATCTTGGCCTTGTGCCACATTGTAATCTTTGTTTCAATATCAATAAAAGAGTATTTGTATGACTTGTATTTTTCTTCAACGTTTTCGCTTGAGACTTCCGTGCGACGACCCTGTCGCTTAGCCTGTAATCGACCGTTAAGGAACCTGTCTTACGTGAGCGCAATCTAGGCTCACGCGGCATCACACCTTAGCGAGGACGATCGCTCCTACGGGAGCGGGGCATGATAGTGAATAGGGTCAAGCTAACTAATCAAGCACTTAGCACAAGCTAATGGACAATTTAAAAATATAAATGCAAGAGAAGAAGCAAAACAATACCGACACCCGATGTATCTTGGTATCCTCCCAAGGGGCACTCAAGTCCCGGAACTCTCTTCGGCTTTAATCCACTATTATCGTAAATAGTGTAACATGAGTTTTCATACGAAGGCTCACCACTTCTTACACGAGAGCTTTAATCTGAAGGTCTCTCCGACTTTAACCGAGAGTTTGGATCCGAAGACTCTCCAACTTCAACCGAAAGTTTGGATCCGAAGACTCTCTAACTTCAACCTTTTACAATAGATTTTGATCTCCTTATACAACAAGATGAAGATCTCACTTTTCAACTCAATAACTCTAACACAATTTGTGGATGACAAATGAAAGCTTTGTCGAGTTGTTTATGGATAGACTTTGGTAGTTTAGAAATTTTTAGGCTCAAAGCATCAACCTTGAATGAAGGAGTTCAAGGTTATTTATAACCAAAGTATTGAAAAGAGCTCAAAGGCAACTATTCAGTCAGCGATCGGTATACCGTCGGTACGAACCTGTATACCGTCGGAATACCGGTCTGGAATTGCAACGGCTAGAAATATAGCCGTCGGGATCATTAAATGTTCAAAATCCGACCGTTGGATTTTTAATGTTACTGAATCGGTATACCGTCGGTATAGATCGGTATTCCGTGGTATGCCGATTTTGTAGACAAAAACTTTCTGTGAACAAAAATCGGTATACCGTCGGTATAGACCGGTATACCGTCGGTATAGACCGGTATGCCGATTTTCATCCGAAAATGATCCTGGACTAATTTCTACTCTAGCTTTCAATTTTGTCATCCATTTCTTGTGTTTATAATTATTCCTAAGACTCATTACAGACTCCAGACATACTGTAGCAGGTGCAGGCTTCTTTATAGTCTTGAAATGATGATGGCATGGCATGGCTTCTTTTCTTGATAGACGTTGGCTTCTTCTTTGACGACAGCTGTCCAAAGATATCCAGTTTGTGAAAACTAAATACCTTTTAGGGGCTTTGCCTCCAAACCCCTACGGGGTGCGCTGCCCCCTCGACCTCCATCCGTTGACCGGGCAACGAAACCTCCGAGTGCGTGGCTCCGGAGATGTCGTCGGGTGGTTCAGAGAAATCTTCTCGAATTCGTCGTCTTTGGCCCACCATGATTTCTTCATTGCATATGTCTATATTGATCTTGCTTATTACTTTTCTGTATGTACATGTTAGACGAACAAAGTAATATACATGTAACAAATATAATAAGATAAAGCATAGTAGGACAATGCTAAGTTTAAGTATAAGAGCTATAGTGATAGCATAAATATTAGTGATATCATAATGTTAAACTTAATTGAATAACCATAATCAAAATATAGTTTTGATTTTGGTAGCTCAATTAAATTTAAGATATATATAATGAAAACTCATATCACTAATATGTAAAACAATAAGCACATATCACCAAAGGTATAAGTATAAATAGAAATGCTATAGTGATAGTATGAAGATTAGTGATAATGAAATGCTAAACTTAATAGATTAACCATATTTAAAAATATGATACAATCATTGGGCCAACATATAAAGCATGCACGATTCAGCGTCTATGGCTTGGCATAGCCTTTGCTCACCCTACGGGTTAAGTTGTATCGCACGGCTTGTGGCATAAGTCTAGGCACCCAAAGAACTTGGTTGTTCAAAGTCGAACGTATGTACAGCACGTTTCCATGATACAAGGCTTGACGCAGTCTTTGCTTGTCAAGTTGTTGCACGATTAAGTTAGGCAAAGTTATGTTAGGCTATCGGAGTAGTAGCAAGCACGGTCCCACGAGTTCTACGGCTGGGTATAACCACATAGTTCTACGATCTCAAGGTCCGTCATATAAAGTATGTCTTGGGCGGTAGTGTCACACAGAATGCAAGTTGGTTTGAGGCACGATGTCACGGACTTAGATTTTAAGGCACGAGCCACGGTTGATTCAAGTTGAGTTTGGAAAAAGGGCTATCGAATAGTCGTTCCTGAGTTGAGTAAAATGATAAGGCAACATGGAAGAATACCCACGACCATGGGTCGTCGAGGCGGTCTTAAATACTAGAAATATTGAATTTGGTCCTAAAAAGATGGTAACACTAGAAGAAGAATGATTGTGTAAGACGTAAGTTCGAGTCGAGTCGTGCATGGTCATTGGACAACTTGTCGACAAGGGAAAAGTTTTCTCGAGCGGCATCTCCGGACCACGGGATCATTTTGGCCTAGGAGGAAACACGGTATAGCCAAGCTGGAAGTACCGTTCAGGTTATTCGAGAACTTTCAGCGGAGTTCGCTACTTGCGCTGAAAGAGTCGCCGAATAACAAAGCTATAAGTCCAAGATAGCTTGTGGTGCTAGTGACCTTTCATATAGATGAGTTGGCATATAGCGGCAATTCGCATGCATGCCTTTGGATTAAGTTGAGTATTGTGTGCACGGTATCAATGAGTCGAGTTGAATATTTGCACGATCAGAACACAATGTTTGGACCTAAGATTTGGCTACAACGAAGACACCGTACTTCGGTACGAGATGTGACGTCGAGTATTAAGTTGTTGGCATAGAGTTGCATAAGTTAGAATTGAGCCATTTTGAGTTTAAGTCAGGAAGCGTCGTAAGGCAAAGTTGGTTAAGTGACACTTTGTTGATCAAATCTTGATTGAGTCAGTTGATAATTAAAACAGCAAGGGTTGTGAGACGATAATATGGTTAAGTTACACTGAGTTGCGAGGCACGACCTCAATATGGACACACGAATGGGGCTTATGATAGGACCACGATGTTAGCTCAACGGACTTGTAGCACAGTCACATGGAAATTGGGTACTATCGTATAGTTGCGGGCCGAAAGGCAAGCACTACTTGTTAAGTTGGCGTTATAGGCACGAAGATGGTCTTGAGACACAAATAGGCCAGACGTCTATGTCCTAACACTGATACTAAGGCAAGAATAGAAAGATAATCATAAAGGATCTATGTTGCACAAAGTAAATGAACATGTTGGTTTTATATAGGTGGGCGAGGAGCTCACTCCACCAGTACAGTTGAGTACTGACACCCACACAGCTTCCATGTGCAGGAACAGGTAGAACCTCGTTGGCGCAGAGCTCGCTTGGATGCATCGAGGCATGGAGTTTCTTGGCGTTTCGAGGCATGCGGCCGCATGGAGTCTAGACTTATACGGGACATAATGTATGGACATCGCCTATCTAAAGCATCCGCTGGCTCGTTAAGCTTTGTATTGAAAAATGAGAGAGAGAGAGCAGAGTAACTTATAACTTGAGAGAAGAGTGAGACTGAGTGATTGTAATCTTGGTCTCGTGCCCACCTATGTAATCTTTGTTTCAATATCAATAAAAAGAATTTTGATTGACTCGTGGGTTGTTTCAAGTTTTTGCTGGTATTAATCAATATTTCTGCTTTGAAACTTCTGTACGATGACCCCGTCGCTTAGCCTGTAATCGGACGTTATGAAATCTGTCTTGCACGAGCGCAATCTAGGCTCGTGCGGTATCACGCCTTAGCGAGGAAAATCGGTCATACGGGACCGGGGCGTGACAGATTGGTATCATATATAGCACGGGTTTACGTCATTGGACTTTATTTCGATTCTCTCAGTTTTGAAAGCTCGATCATGGACAAAAAAAGTGTACACACTCTCTCGTTGACCCTTGGGATATTTCATACAATAAGTATAATATTTTCAAAAGCTCGTATAAGCATTCGATTGAATGGGATCAATATGCGAAGGCCTTTGTGTCGAACTGTGTCGGACTTGAGTTGGAAGGAAACCATGCTAAAAGTTAGCAAATATTGTGCGTACCTGAATGACCTTACACTGACAACAACGAATTAGTGTACGAGACCGAAGTATAGTCCAAACGGGATGGCCATGCACACAGCCTTTCGGCTAAGTTGTGCCGAGTACACAAAGCCTTATATTGAGTATCATTGCTTAAAAGTGTAGTCTTGAAGTTTGATAAGATAATTCGAACAAACTAGGGATGACGCACACGGGATTATGATTGTGCAAGTATGAAATACAAAATGATTGAGTAGGTGAAACTGAATCGAAGAAAAGTTATAAGGTGTAGCGAACAGATGACTTGATAGAGGAAATCCATATGAATCGTATACGAAAAGTTAGCACGATCGGATGATAGCGTGCATGGGAATGATTCGAATATTAAGAATGACTATAAGGAATTGGGATAGATGTAAGTCGATGACTTGTGTTACCATAAGACAACGTGAATTGAGGAAAGATGTTGCTTGATGACTTAAGAGATAGACGGATGAACATGTGTGATTAAGGGTTTGAATGAATTGATCATGAAAATTGTTCGAGGATAATGATCGAATTTGATCTTAAATATTGAGGAGATTATCCAGTTCGGACAATAGCATTAGTCGTACGAATCGGAATTCGTTGCAAATGAAGATCGTCAGGTTACGCATATCAACGATGGTATTGAGGCGTATCAAAGATCGATATGAGATAACTCAGGGGTACTCTGAGTCAGGAAATGATGATCATATAAAATGTTATTATTTTTATGGATGCTATGCTTAGGAATTTTGATTGAAAAGAATATTTGGATGAAAGAAAAGTATCTTAATTTCTTCGACGATAGCCACAATGTCGACGTTCTTGTCTTGTGCGAATGCAACACCAGCCTCGCACATACATCACATCGAATTTGGGGTGATCGTTCCGCGTGAGCGCTGACATGGTAATTTATGTCGCGGGAATGATCGAACTCGAAAGATTAGGGCATGGCAATTTGTATGCTTCGACTTGTGGTTTGATACGAAGGTGAATTCGAGGATTGGTCGGACTTGTGATTGATGATTAAGTAAACTTGAGGATTGAGTTCCAATCTGCGTATCGAGAATGAATTAGTTTAGACTTAAAGCAAGAGTTACGTCCCGATGAGAACGATTATCCTGCGGTGGGTTGCATGGTGATTTCATGTCCACCGCGGATAATCAGACTTGCATAAGATTGGGGCATGACATATTGTTATGCTAGACGACCTCATGATCGATTTTGTGAATTGTGATAAACGACTTAGGGAATATGAAATGAGAATTATGGTTTAGTGACAAATCGTCTCGTGGTTAACTTGACTTGGATAGGTAGACTATATCGAATGGGTTCAAAGAGATAGACTATACGAATTGCTTGTTTGGACGTACGATAATAATATATCGAAGAATTGGTTGAACATGACTTACCGACCGTAGGATGGCTTTGCTGAACGACTCGGACCCCTTGAACTAAGCGTTACAAGTGCGAATAGGAATCTATGCTAGAAGTTTGGAAATCGGATTGATGCGAACTTGGGTAGACAACACCGTATTATTAACTATGGTTTGACCTTAGGATTGGGGTCAGTGTTGATATTATTGTTTGGGAACTATGATTCCAATACTGATGATTGACTTAAGACTAGAGAGAGATGGCCTAACGGTTAGGAAAGACGTCCATGTTTTGAGAGTTAGTATCGTACGATCGATCTTGAGGATTGATATGATTGAATATCAGTATTGGTGGATAGAATGATTCAAATTATGAGGACACCACTCGCGAGTCTTGGCTAAAATGCATATATTTTAGGGACGCTTGAATATGTGCACGATCCGACTCGAGTGGAAATAGCGAAATTCTCTATCACGAGGCTTGGTTGAAATGTATGTATTTTGGGAACGCCTAAAATATGTGCATAATCCAACTAAGTGATACGATGAATTCAAAGTGAGACTAAAGGAATGGAAGGGTATTGAGAGTTTTAAGGAAAAGATTAAGGGTAGTACGATCATTGCTCGGATTGAAGAAACACATAGGAGTAGTGTGTGCGAAAGTTATTGAATGTTGGATAAAGTGATGAGTCGATGAGTAAGTGCACAGTTAGTTTTGAGGACGAAACTTTTTCTGAGTGGTGTATGATGTAGTGCCCCATCTCGCTCAGTCAATTGGAGGAATCGAAATGTCGACGGCGTTCGGACTTAGCCATGCAACGACCTGCTAAAAGTCCCGCTCGGTCGAGGCGACTCCTCGCTCAGGTGGGTGGCTTCGGTGAACTTGTCTCAGTTTGGCATTCGCACTAATAAAATAAAAGTTTTCAAATGCATAAGTAGGCTTGATAATAAAAGAGACGAATCCACATAGCTAAGAAAATAATCCCAACTTGGGTCAAACTGATTTAGAACATGGAAAAAGGTCCCACGGTCAGCTTAGAAGTGTTGCACGATGGCTTACAAAAATGACACTCGGTCCTTCGTCCCGTGGCTTGGAAGAAAGAAAGTTGGTCTTTGCCACAAAGCTATGAATTAGCCTAAGTCATAGGCATCGCCCGCATAAATGCTTGATAAAGCATGCACTATTCCAGCGTCTATGGCTTGGCATAGCCTTTGCTCACCCCACGGGTTAAGTTGCATCACACGTCTTGTGGCATAAGTCTAGACACCCAAAGAACTTGGTTGTTCAAAGTCGAACGCGTGCACGGCACGTTCCCACGATGCAAGGCTTGATATAGTCTTTGTTCGTCAAGTTGTTGCACGATTAAGTTAGGCAAAGTTATGTTAGGCTATCGGAGTAGTAGCAAGCACGGTTCCACGAGTTCTACGGCTGGATATAACCATATAGTCCTACGATCTCAATGTCCGTCATATAAAGTATGTCTTGGACGGTAGTGTCACACAGAATGCAACAAAGATACCGTGTTTCGGCACGAGATGTGGCATCGAGTATTAAGTTGTTGGCATAGAGTTGCATAAGTTGGAATAGAGTCGTTTTGAGTTTAAGTCAGAAAGCGCCGTAAGGCAAAGTTGGTTAAGTGACACTTTGTTGATCAAATCTTGATTGAGTCAGTTGATGATTAAAGCAGCAAGGGCCGTGAGACGACAATATGGTTAAGTCACACTGAGTTGCGAGACACGACCTCAATATGGATACACAAATGGGACTTATGATACGACCATGATGTTAGCTCAACAGACTTGTAGCATGGTCACATGAAAATTAGGTACTATCGTGTAGTTGCGTCTCTGAGTATGGGCCAAAAGGCAAGCACAACTTGTTAAGTTGGCGTTATAGGCACGGGGATGGTCTTGAAACACAAATAGGTCAGACATCTATGTCCTAAAACTGATACAAAGGCAAGAATAGAAAGACAATCATAAAGAATCGATATTGCGCAATGTAAATGAACGTGTTGGTTTTGTACGGGTAGGAGAGGAGCTCACTCCACCAGTACAGTTGAGTACTGACACCCACACAGTTTCCATGTGCAGGAACAGGTAGAAGCTCGTTGGCGCTGAGCTCGCTTGGATGCGTCGAGGCATGGAGTTTTTTGGTGTTACGAGGCACACGACCGCATAGAGTCTAGACTTATACTGGACATAATGTATGGATATCGCCTATCTGAAACATCCGCTGGCTCGTCAAGCTTTGTATTGAGAAGTGAGAGAGAGAGGGAGCAGAGTGACTTGTAACTTAAGAGAAGAGTGAGACTGAGTGATTGTAATCTTAGCCTCGTGCCCACCTATGTAATCTTTGTTTCAGTATCAATAAAGAGCATTTTGATTGACTTGTGTTTTGTTTCAAGTTTCTGCTGGTATTAATCAACATTTCTGCTTTGGGATATATATGCGATGACCCCTTCGCTTAGCCTGTAATCGGCCGTTATGGAACCCGTAATACATGAGCGTAATCTAGGCTCGTGCGGTATCACACCTTACGAGGACAATCGGTCCTACGGGACCGGGACGTGACACCATCACCGCCACTTCCTCCACTATCTCCACCACTGCCACCACTCCCCACCGTCGCCGCCACCAAATCATCTTTCTGTCGCCACGTCTCCCCTGTAATGTCCCGTCCCGTTCAGTTCAATCGAAAGAATCGGAATGCCAATGGCGTTCGAACTTAGCCATCCAACGGCTTGCTAGAAGACCTGTTCGGTCGAGGCGACTCCTCGCTCAGGTAGGTGGCTTCGGTGAACTTGTCTCGTATTGGCCTTCCCACTAATAATACGAAATTTTTCAATGCACAAGTAGGCTTGATAATAAAAGAGACGAATCCACATAGCTAATGGAATAATCCCAAGTCGGGTCGATTGAGTTAGAAAATAAACAAGGCTCTACGGTCGGCTTAGAATCGTTGCATGATGGCTTTCAAAATGACACTCGGTCCTTCGCCCCGTAGCTTGGGAGAAGAAAAAGTTGGACTTCGCCACAAAGTTGTAAATTAGCCTAAGTCATAGGTGTCGTCCACATAAATGCTTGATAAAGCATGCACGGTCCCATCGTCCAAGGCTTGGCATAGCCTTTGCTCGCCCCACGAGCTAAGTTACATCGTGTGGCTTGTGGCATAAGTCTAGGCACCCAAATAACTTGGTTTTTCAAAGTCGATCGCGTGCACGGCACATTCCCTCGATGTAAGGCTTGACGCAGCCTTTGTTCGTCAAGTTGATGTACGATTAAGTTAGGCTAAGTGATTCTAGGCGATCGAAGACATTCTAAGCACTGTCCCATGTGTTCTACGGTTGTCGATATCACTTGGTTTTATGATCATAAGGCCTGTCATATAGAGTATGACTTGGACGGTGGTGTCGCATAGAGTTCAAGTTCGTTTAAGGCACGATGTCACGGACTTAGTGTTTTTAAGGTACGAGCCACGGTTGATTAAATTAAGTTGGAAGAAGGGCTTTCAAATAGTCGTTCTTGAGTCGAATGAAATGATAGGACAAAAAGAAAGAATGCTCGCGACCATGGGTCGTCGAGGCGGTGTCAGGTGTGAGAAGTATTGAATTTGGCCCTGAGAGAGATGGTAACATTAGATGAACAATGATTGTGTGAGACATCAGTTCGAGTCGAGTCTTGCATGGTCATTGGAAAACTTGTCGATAAGGTAAAAGTTTCCACGAACGGCATCCCTGGGTGCCATAGGACCGTTTCGGCCTAGGGGAAACACGGTATAGCCGAGCTCGGGGTACCGCTCAGGTTATTTAGAAACTTTCAACGGAGCTCGCTACTTGCGCTGAAAGGGTCGCCGAATAACAAAGCTATAAGTCCAGGATAGCTTGTGGTGCTAGTAACCTTTTATATAGATGAGTCGGCATATAGCGGCTATCCACGTGTATCCTTTGGAATGTGTCGAGTTGAATGTGTGTACATTTTGGAAGACAATGTTTGGGCCTAAGATTGTGCTGCAACGTAGACACCGTACTTCGGTACGGGATGTGGTGTCGAGTCTTAAGTTGTTGGCATAGAGTTGCACAAGTTGGATTTGAGTCGTTGTGAGTTTAAGTCAAGAATTACGGCAAGGTAAAGTTGGTTAGGTGATACTAAGTTTCACAAGTCTTGATTTGGTCAGTTGGTGACTAAAGCAGCAAGGGCCGTAAGACGGCAATATGGTTCAGTCATACCGAGTTGTGAGGCACAGCCTCAATATGGACACACGAATAGGTCTCATGATACGACCACGTTGATGGCATAATGGACTTGTAGCACAGTCACATGGAAATTGGGTACTATCGTGTAGTTGCATCTCTGAGTATGGGCTGAAAGGCAAACACGACTTGATAAGTTGACATTGTTGACATGAGAAGGGTTTAGGTAAGGTATAAGTGAGTTGCTAATGCAAGGAACAAAGATGGTCTAGAGACACAAAATAGACCGAGAGTCTATGTCCTAAAACTGAACCTAAGGCAAGAGCAGAAAGACAATCGTAAAGGGATTATGTTGCACAAAGTAAATGAACGTGTTGGTTTTGTATGGGTGGGCGAGGAGCTCATACCACCAATACAGTTGAGTACTGACACCTACACAGTTTACATGTGCAGGCACAGGTAGAAGCTCGTGGGCGTGGAGTTTGTTTGGACGCGTCGAGGCACAGAGTTCCTTGGCGTTTCGAGGCACGCGGTCGCATGGAGTCTGGACTTATACGTGTAAGCCCCTGGATTTTAGGAATTATTTTAAATTTTATTAAAGGAATTATTTTCAAGAGATATTTTAATTATAATTATTTTGATCATTAAACATACTTTTTCGTGACTTTGATTTTTGGAGCGCAAGGGATGTCAATCTCTCGAAACTATGATTTTTGATCTAGACAAGTTTATCTTCATGTTGACATATCATGTCCCGCTCAAACTTATTCTCTTGTGCTCTATATTTGCATCGCAGAACTTTTTGGTCAATCAGGCCACTTGATCATTTTTATTTATTATTAATTTCCCACTTTTATCTTTGATCATCATATGCACGTTGCCGTGACTTTTAATTTAGGAGCACAAGACTAGTCATTTTCTCAAAACCAACTTGTCATACATGATCTACTCGAGACACTATTTACCCATGACCTTCGTGTTCCACTCAGACACCATCTTGTACTTTATTTTTATCATACAACTTTTCGGACATTTGAACCAATCTCGATTTATCCCACGAAATCATATTTACTTCCAACTTGAATTGGAGACACCATTTTGCCCCAAACTTGTCGACCCAAGATATGGACACGGCCCATTTCGAGGCTACTACACGCGTGATACTTGTGTCCCATTCATTTGAGTCCCTACATGCTATTCAGTTACCCGTGATCGTAAATGACTAAATTAAATCATTTATTGCATCAAGCCCGATTTTGACCAGACCCGACTCAATCGAATCCAACCCAATTTTATGTGATCCCTCTCATGACTACCCGTACACCCCACACAAATTTCGTCCTTCATTTGTGTAGATTTTTTTATCCTCTCTCTCTCTCTCTTCATAAAAATCTCATTTCCTCTCTCTTATATATATGTATATATAATATCTCTCTTCTCTCTTTCCTCCTTAAATCACTCCACCACCTCACCCCCCCTCACCATCACCACCACCAGCACATAACACCCCAACCCATACTCCCCCTCTCTCCTCTCTCTTCTCAACAGCCTTCCTCTACCCCTTTTAAACCGACAGCTCCCGTCCTCTTCATTTTCATCACAACCATCATCTTCAGCACCCACACCATCATCTTCATCACCCACACCATCTTCCCTTCACTACCCCCACTAGACCGACCACCCCATGGCCTAGCAGAGCAGTAGCCCCCCCATCTCGACCTCGCCACCAACACCATCATCATCTTCTCTACCACCATCACCATCATTCTCATCCTCTTCCTCCTCTCATTCTCCTCCTATTTACCCGAGTCGAACCCGTGCTCGCGCCCGTGCAGCTGCTGCCGGACTTCATGGCACCGCCGCACCACCCCTTACCCTCGACGAACCTAGGGCGGCCCTCCCTCGCCGTCTAGGCCGTCGGCCAGCACCCCGCCGACGGCAGCACACGCTGCTGCAGTTGCTGCCGCGCATTGTTGCTGTTCTGCGTTCGTAACACCGCCGTGCACACCACGCCGGCCAACGTCGACCATCCATAGCTCGAAGCCCCTTCGGTGAAGTCCTCCTCGCCGTCCTCCTCCTCTCCGATGTGTAACAGAGACGATTCGTGCGTATCGCATTGAATCCCGTCGTGACGCACGAGATTATGAAGACAGAAAGTGTACTTCATGGCAGCAACTTCGTGCGTATTTTCTGGATAATCCAACCGTTGGATCATCGAATTCTTCCCTCAGTTATAATCTCGGTATATATCTCTTCACTCCTCTCAAGTTTCATCCATTAATTTTGTCGTTTGATACATCAAAATCGTCCGCCAAGTTGTCCGAATAATTGTGTTTATTTTGGACAGTTTTGTGGGGCCAACTTGTGGACTTGTATCTTCACCATTGTAGCTTCGTTTAACGTGCCACCAGTTCCTGTGCAGAGCTGGTATAACCCTCTTCTTGTGTTATAAGTTTTGTTTCATTATGAGGTCGTTTGGTTGGTTGAATTCGACGCCAAAGTTGGTCGTCCGAATTCATAATTTTCAACTTGTTAAATTCTAATTTTGAACCCGGGACTCCGGATTCCAATTCTGATACCACCAGTAGACTCGTAGCATCGTTCTGGTACGAATTTATATAAATTTTGCTTGATTTGGAGGACGTGGGCCCTGGCACGCATTTTTGTGCAAGGTGGGCCCTACTGTCCGAGTCAACAGACCATTTTGAGATCGGCTCATCGGAATCCATTTATGGATATACCGTTGGGTTCGTATCGTCATTCTGGACTCATTGACATATACTTTGCTAGATTTAGTGGACTTGGACTCTGGTAAGCATTTCTGTGCAAACCGGATTTTACTATCCGAGTCAACGGACCATTTTGAGATCGACTCATCGGAATCCACTTTCGAACATACCGTTGGGTTCGTATCATCATTTTAGACTCGTTGACATATACTTTGTTAGATTTAGTAGACTTGGAATCTGGTACGTATTTCCGTGCAAACCAGATTCCAATATCCGAGTCAACGAACCATTTTGAGATCGGCTCATCGAAATCCACTTTTGGATATACCGTTGGGTTCGTATCGTCATCCTGGACTCGTAGACATATAGTTTGCTATATTTTGATGACTTTGATCCTGACACATTTTTTGGTGCAAAGTGGATCCAACGGTGGACCGCATTTGACCCAAAATTACCATTTTACCCTGGTGTCCAGAATTGGACTTATGGGTAGTCTATTCTACCTATTTTTCTTTTTCTGGGAACGTTGGTGATGTTTGTTTCTGGATCCGGCGACGTTCGTGGAGCCTGCTATTTTGCTACCATTCTTGGACTTGACGATTTGTCTGCAGGACATCATCGACTCACTGCTTCACCCAAGGCAAGATATCTTGCCATACTTGTTCTATTTATATTATTCATATCTACCAATATATTGTTAGCTGGTGGCACTGGTAGTGTGTATCCAAGGATGACTTGGGTTTTATCGATGATGGCATCGATGTTATAGGTGTGTGCGTGTGTGTAACTTAGAGGTAGTAGACGTACCCGAGATGGAGGAGTTATCCCGAATAACTTCTATGGCTTGACACGAGATATTACACGGTATCTTGAGTGAGGATCATTGTGTTGGCATAAACTTACGCATTCGACTGATCATCGGTATGAGCGGTTCGTGTGTCGGTACATATAGAGTTAGATGGGGTCTAGGTTAGAGACTCGCATTGAGATATGGATTGTCTGAGTCGTGGATACGACTTGTATATTTCCTGGGACGGGGAAGACAATCAGTAGGCGTATGGGACAGCCAGTTACATTATTTTAGCCTCAGTGTTACCCGGTTATGGGCATAGATACCCGGTTATGGGCCATACATTCACTAGGGGATACATCCGACAGCGGTCACTAGCTACACGCTAGGTATGGTCGAGAGGTATACTAGTGCTTGTATGTATACATCGGTTCATGATCCGACATCGGCCCGTGACTCGATGCAAATCCCTTATTCACCTATCCATACGCTCAAAGGTTGTCTTCAACATGCATTCACATAGACTGGTTAGTTCATGTACCTATGTCGGACCGTATCATGGGACGGTATCTTATCATGGACTGGTATGCCATCCTTTGATCATGAGTAGTCAGAGATATGGTTTGCTGATTCATGACTGGATATTGGACCTCATTGTGATTCAAGTTGATCATTTATATTCAGTTCATACTATGACATGTATTTATGTATCTTGTTACGTCCCTCTGAGGACCTGATGATCTCTCCAGGTATTCGCTGAGCAGTTAGTACAGAGTAGCTAGGCAGGTGCTGCATAATGCACCGAGGTCTCAGGTATATATTTATATATGTCTTCTTGCTATTCCTATTTACTCTTTCCTACTTATATCTTCATGTTGTATTTGCCTCATGCTGCTAGGTAGCCTATTATTACCAAGCTTATTCCTTTCTCGAGCTTGTTCGAACATTTATATTACTGGGTGGCCAACTTTAGTATATTATGTTCATTTCTTGGTATTCATTTCTTTTACTGTGGATTGAGATATAGATGATCAGTTACTCTTAGTTACCTTTGCAGCGGAGTACGTCCAGGGATAAGTCTATTAAATTGGAAACTTATCCTAGATCGTATTAGCTAGTATGGTCGTGCTCAGGTTCCTATATATTTTGGAACTGGGCGTGACATGTTTTAGTGGTGGCCCATGCAGGTCGAGATAAATCGTTTCGGTTACGTTACTGTACCAGACGAGCCTGCATTAGGATGATATATTAGAATCTCAATCCACTACTACTATTGAAATTTTTTTTGACTTCTACTATCGCCCTTAAAAATTCGTATTGTGCTCAATTATACCATTCTTGAATTACTATTTATGAATTCTCGTCTTTTCCTCTCTCGGAAGGACGAACACTTGTGATGACGATTACTTCGTCGATATCTTATTATTGATTGTGACTATGGGAGATATAATATCTTGTGGGTAATTATTTGGGGTATATAGAGGTTTGGGTAGGTGTCTTTAACAGATAGACAGTTAGGGTAAGAATGATATTTCTATCGAGGTTTAAATTTTTATAGTAAAACCCTTTGGTTGAATGATTGTTGAGTTACAAATTAGTGATTCGACAACATCATGTAAATTATCATATTGAGCTAGGAAGTTTACCTAGGAAGATGCATTAACACATGCTTGACAGGACTAGGTGACTAACTAAGGTGGGTAGACTGTAAAGATGCCTTTCTAAGATAGGATGTGGAATAGAGAATAATGCAGTGTATAACCATAACAGAAGGCATGATGACCATTAGGCCAAACTATATCACCCTCTGCTTGGGTTATATAGAATAAATGGAGAGGGTTATGTTAAACCCATACCAGTTGACTAGGGAAGATACAAAGAAATAATAATCATGGATCACAAGGATTGGACTTGAAGGAATATAACTTGAAAGTTTCGAGGGATGATAGCAATTAAAGTTCAAGAAACCATCAGGATGAGCAAATTGATGAAACTTGATGATCATGACCGGATATAAGATTTGAGAGTTGTAATAAAAAAAATTTAGAAAATTTTAACGTAGAGGATATGAAAATCTGGAATAATGATATAATGAGAAAGGAGATTACTTGGATATTGAAGAAATATCCTAGGAAGATTATGAATCAGAGAGAAAGGTGATATAGGGAATGTGTAAGATTAAGTTAGACCAGTCAACCGACTCTACGGTGGATAAGTCAGATCTTGAATGAACTATTAGAGATAGAGACTAGAAGAATAGTCAATATAGTTAGGCTATGATAGATGTATTAGAGATAAGTACTTATTAGACCAGGTCTCAGATTTTATTAGCAGATAGCTAAGCGTGCTTGTGAGAAACGTATAATAGCTTGTGGATAGATAAGGTAGAACATTGGTTAGGATGTTATTGGATAGGACTTAAGGCTTGTAGAAGTATAGCATGGATTTTCATAGTTGATTAAGATTAAGAATTGATCATGGTCTTCAATGACTAATCATAGCCAAGAATCTAGGAATAGAGTTAGAACTATACCTCAAGGCAGACTAGTAAACCTTTTGTTGATGCAAGTTAGTTAGAGACCCTTGAGGAGTTGCATCTGGAACATTGTATTAGTATGAGGATAATACGTTTGGTCTGAATAAATGGAGAGGAATAAGATTGAAATTTAAGGAAAAGTTATCACGACGAGGTTTATGACCATGATTATCTAAGATGACATAAAGATGATTACAGAGAGAACTATACCCTTAAGCAGTATCTTGAAGTTGAGATCCAGGTAAAGAGCGAGAAGATTATCTCGAGGAGACAGACGATATAAATTTATGATACAGGAAGGTGAAAAAAAATGATAACGAAAAGCGAAGATATTGATATGGGGAAAAAAATTGTAAGCACTTGAACGAGATTATGGCAGGAGATGAGAAGAAAAGATTTCAAGTTAGAGAGGTAGAGCAATCCTAAATAGTTTGAGAAATAGAATCTACAGCTGAGTAAGCACATAGTGGATGACAGATTTCTTGAAGATGGAGATATTTCAAAGAGGATAAATTAGGAATTAAAGTTTTCAAGAATTGATGATGTTTGAAGACCGGAGCATATTATATTATCAGCATTTTGATATTATGTTAGCGAAAGTTACAATTGAAAGGGGAAGGCCACAGAATGGAGTGTACTAATAGAAAATTGGATAATATCAAGGACTTTCGAATATTATGAGTTGGATTATGGAATAAGTGACTAGCCGTACTTGATAGTGTAGAAGCATGGAAAATACTAAAGAAATTGACTCATGCGGCCAAGAAAGACCCATGCGGCTCAGAAAACGCATGCGGCTCAGGGAGTCATGTGGCATAAGGAGCTATGCGGCCGGAGGCATTCCATGCGGTTTAGAAGACATGTGGCGTGACAGTGCTCCCCTCCGATCCATGCTGTATTAATTGCTTAGACGGCTGACCCCTCTGAAAAGTTGACAGACCTGACACCAAAGCAGGTAATTATGACTCTGTCATGATGATGAATCTCTAGGGAAGAGAAAGAAATCTCTGACACGATCCCCCGAGAGCAACAAAATGCCACGTGGCCCTGCCACGTGGGTGTGCTTATGCGGCTCGAAGTAAAGACTTCCCATGCGGTTCAGAGTGAAGCTGTCCCATGCGGCTCGAGTGTAATCATCCCTATGCGGCTTAAGAAGATCATGCCCATGCGGCTCAAGCAGACACACCATTATGCGGTTCATGCGGCTCATTATATGGTTCAGAAGTCTGAAGGAGGGGGCCACTGCCCAGACAGCCCTGACACGTGTCCCAAGTCTTATGCGGCCTAAAATTTATGCGGCCTAAATCTCATGCGGTCCAATCTGCATGCGGTTCCAGTCTCACCATGGGCTCTCAGGACACGTGTCCTCAGCCGATCAATCTCCCAGATTTATGGCAATCCAAGATCGGATCGAATCCCAATGATCTGGGGCACGTGGCAGGAGAATAAATTTGATTTATTCGCAGATATTAGAGAATTATTATAAGGAAGATTTATACCAATCAGCATTAATTGCTAATGGGGATTTGGTGTAATCTACCCTTAATGGTTCTGATTCGTCACAATCAGAAACGAACGGCCTGGATTGATCAATCCCCAGGCCGCCGCCATCTCCAAGAGCTAATCATTGGCAACCCTAGTGATCACATCCCACTATTATAAATAGCAAGGTGCCATTCCCTTGTAATATATAGAAAGATATACAAAAGAAAAAAACCAGAGAAGAATACGTATACACAGAGAGACTTTCTCCATAGTCAGAGAGAGAATATACACAGAGAGAGAGAAGCCAGGAGAGCAATCAGAGAGAGAGCAAGAAGGCATTTCTTCGTCAACGACCAAGCAGATCTTCCCCGAGTCAAGGCTGCATACCGATCGTCCAAGGAGTAAGGCAGAGCGGCCGTCGCTTTCCCGAGCCCCTATCGTCACCCCCCAGAATCTAAAATAAACAATCGTACTTAGACTGTTGTACCTAGGTTTTCGTCCCTAGGCTTTCTTTGTACGAGCGAGTTTGTATGTGAGTCTAAGTTCAGTCCTCCGATAATTGTTCTGTACTTTTACAATCAATGGCAAACACGATGGCGACTCTGCTGGGGACTAACTTCTCCACGACTGAGGAGTTGGTGACGCAATCGGACGCAGCCAAACTTGGCTCTACACAACAGAAGATGGTCGTACGCTTCGACCAACAGGCGTTCGAAGAGATGCTCTCTGAAGGTAGCACTGGCCCGGTCCAGAAGCGCACCCGTACCATAAAGGCTTGTAACGACCCGTTATCCAAATTGTTGGGCCGGGCCGAGCCATGTCCAGCCTACGCTTAAGATAAAGCGCAGTAAGCTGTTCTAGAGATAACAAGACAAGACTAAATGTGCTAACAGTTCTATAAGTGAAGAAGAATCATAAATGCTCCAAACACAAAAGTCGTCGTATATAGTGAAATATCCAAGTACAAGTAAACTGAAATGTAAAACTGGATACATGTCCAGTTACAAAATGATATAGTCTAATACATGACTACACTAAGTATCCCAAGCAGCTAAGCAAACTAGACGAGTCTCCCCGCAGGAACATCCTCGTATGGCAAAATCGGGTCCTCGGCAGTGACTCCATAATACGAATCACAGAGCAACTCCTCCTCAGTAAGTATACCTACAACGTTATCTTGTCAGGACGGGAGCAAGTACTGTTTTCTAGCAAACTAAATATACAAAACTTGAACAGGAAGGTAATAAACTGGAATCATGGCATATCATGGTTTTAATTGGTTCTTTTTAGAAATGACAACATATAGTTTAAAAGTTTAAAACTGTAGCATGTACGTGAATCGGTTAATAGGTAATCAAGATGTACAGCGGCACATATCAAGTTTTTCTGGCATGCACATACGTGCACGAGCGGCATCGGTGTATATCCATACACAAACGCGAGATCAGAACATACGGCAAGGGTACATATAGAATGTCACCGAGCGCGGGTAAATACATACGGAGAAGGGGGTCATGTTCACGTACAATACTAACAGTTTCCCCTTAACCCGTTATTTAACATGTGAGAGATACGAGAACAGTAGAAACATGTGGAAGATACGAGAACGATATAAAACATGTGAGAGATATGAGATACTGTCCTAAATATGGTAGAGACTGAAAGTAATACAACATGTAAAGTTCAAACTTGCTACCCCAAGGATCAGCATTTAACATGGTTGGTAAGTCGCAGTTTATTGTTCTAGCAGTATGTAAAGTTCGTAGAAAGTACTTGCCTCTAGTAAAGCAAAACAAGCTGCGATAAATGTGCTATGGATGTCTGGTAACTCGTCACTGTAGAAGTAAATATAACAACTTAGTTTTACACTAAGCTAAATCACTAGGACACTAATTGGTGCGACACGACTTGTGACTGGGCACCTAGCCAAAATGATGACTTGGCATAGGAGACCAATGTGGGGTGACACACTATGTTAACTAACTTTCTAGGGTTTTTACACTAGTGAGGGATGGGGTTCAATACGACTAAAACTCCAAATAACACAAAAAGCTACAAGTCGTAATTAATCAATAAATAAATCAAAAGATCATTGTGTTCTAACAATTTTAGAGATAGACAAAAAGCCTAGTTTTGCATAAAACAAAGTACCAAAACGATCCTTACTAACTATAGAAATTAATTATAATTTTTCTGGAATTTATTAACTAGTACAAATATTTTATAAAAATCAGTTTTCCTAAGTATACAGAAAGTGAGTTTTGGTTTCATATGCCAAACTAGGGGCAAAACAGTAAATTAAATACTACAAAAATTATACTAAATTAGCTAACTTAACAAAGTATCTAAAAACTATTTTTCCAAAATTTTAGCAATACTTTAAGTATTTTTAGAAAATCAAAAACAGCAATGCACACAATAATTAATTATCTGCGTATTTTGTCCATGTATATAATTTGAACCAAAGTTCAAATACAGGACCCAAGGCCATGAATCAAGTCCAATATGACTTGTACAGGTCTTGAATGTGTGAAAACACATTTGAGCCCAAATACCCATGCTAGGCTTGGACATCAAATGGTTGCAGCAATTTAAATATACAGAAAATACTAAGTGGTAGAAATGTAAAATAAATATTAATATTTTAATAAGGTAAAGTTTTTACATAGTAACTATAAAAGTATGAACATTATTTTATATAAATATTTTACACTAAGCTAAGTAAAATACGTATAGGAAATAATATATATATATAAATATAGGGATATTTATATATATATAGGAAAATGCTTAACTATATTATATATACAAATATATGTATATATACATACATATAAGAAAATACTTATCTATATAATATATATATATATATATATATATATATATATATACAAAATTAATGTATACATATACTTATAATAGTATATATATATAATAATATATACACAAGAAAATATATATACATAAATATATATGTATACATAATACATATATATATAAAATAATGAAGTATAAATATATATATATATATATATATATATATATATATATATATATATATGTAAATAGCAAATATATATATATATATACATATATATATATATATAAACATAGTATATAAAATAATACATATATACATACAAATATATGTATATACATATATATATAAATATATATATATATATATATATATATATATATATATATATATATATAAAGAAAAAGGAAAAAGGAAAAGAAAATAGAAAAAGAAAAAGAAACAGCAAAGGCTGGGCTCGAACCCAGGCTAACAGAGCGGGGGGGGGGGGAGGTTTATTGTTTACGCGCTGGCCAGTGGGCCAGCGGCCCGCTTTGTTAGAGATAGGATTAGGGTTTATGTTATTTCTGATTAGGCTGATATATATATATATAAAAAAATATAAATGTCGTCCTGTGTCCAGACAGTTCAGGACACAGGTATCTACGTGTCTACGCCTAGCACGACACGCACGGTTCGATTCTCTCGTGTCCAGTTACACAAAAATGTTTGCCAGGACACGGCGAACCATATATACGTGTACGAGACACGTACGACACAGTCTCGTAACTGCTACCTTCGTGTCCGACTTCACAGGGGAATTCGAGAGTGCTCGACGGCGGCTGAGGCGATGTGGTCGCGGCGGAGTGGTGGCGCTGGACGCGGCTCGACGAGGCGGTCCTGATGGTGGTGGTTGGGAACGATAACGTCGAGCGGTGGTGGTTGAACGAGGGTCGTCGGAGTTAGGGTTACGGAAAAGGGAAATGGGGGAGGAGATGGGCTGTGGGGGCGTCGATGGTGGTCGTGGTGTCGTTCTAGGGTTAGGGCTGAGTCTAGGGTTTGTTTTATAGGGAAGGGAGGTCGGTTGGTCGGGGGCAGGGCGGTTGAGTCGGTCGGGCAGTCGGGGTAGTCGGGGTGGGTGAGGGATGAGAGAGAGAGTGACTGGTCGGGGGGGGGGGGGGCTGTAGGTTTACACTTAGGTCCCCCAGAATTAGGAAATTACATAATAGGTTCCCGCAGTAATAAATGCAAATAAAATTTGCATAAAACAAATAAGAATTTGCAAACCGATATCTAAACAATTGTAAAAATTACAAAACCACATTAAAACAATTTAAAAATTACATTGATATAAAAACAATTCTAATTAATTGCAAAACTTAATTAAAACATTTTAGGAAATTACAAAATGGTATTTTTGTATTTAAAACTCATTAAAAAATTATTTAAAAATTCTAGAAAATTTTCTAAAAATCATAATAAATATTTTAAGACTAAAAATGACATTAACAGTTAATTAACACTAATTAAATAGATTTTGAAAAACAGGGGCTCACAAGTCTTTCCTCCTTGAAAATTTTGTCCTCGAAATTCACAAGGATTGAAGACCCTACAACATTCTAACATAGCAAGCAATGCAACAAATGACTAAGGCTACGATCAAAACTAACCTCCCGAAACCTGTTCCGGCTCCGGCTCAAGGACTAGGCTATAAGTCTTCTCCTGGGGTCCCTTGGCTACTGGGCAGTCCCGAATCTGATGGATGGCAGACCCACAAGCTAAACACTGACCCAACCTCTTCCTACAAACGAAAGCGTCGTGGCCTACCTTCTTGCAGAATGCACAAAAAGTTCCCTTCTGCTGCTGCTGTCGGGGTCCCGGGGCTCTAACTGGCTGGGTCGGGTGATGTGATGTAGGGGGATGGTAAGTCTGCTGGGGTGGCGTCGGCGCTCTCTGCTGGAAAGCCTGACGCTTGGACGGTCCCTCGTGATGTACAGAAGCCGGCCTCTTGCTAGACAGAAGACGCTCCTCAATGCTCCGGGCCAACTCTAGGCTCTGGTAGTAGTCAGTCGTACCGTTCGCCACTATAAGAATGCCGATGTCTGGAACTAGACCATGGCAAAACCTACGGGTCATCTCCTCTGGATCAGCAACCAGACTAGGAGCAAAACGGCTCAAGCGACTGAACTCTCCCGCATAGTCGTCAACAGAACGGTTCTCCTGCTGGATGTTCTGGAATCGTAGCCCCATGGCTACTCTAGCAGTGGTCGAGAAGAATTTCTTCTTGAACTGGGTCTTGAACTGGTCCCAGGTGGCTCTACCTCTCGCGAACAACGGCTCATTCCTGAACCAGACTCCGGCTAAGTCTATCAGCAGAAATCCTGCTGCCTCGACCTGAAGGTCATCCGGCATCCTAACTCCCAGAAGCTACCTCTCTACAGAATCTAGCCAGTCATCAGCTACTACTATGCCCTCGGTCCCTGAGAACTCCTTGGGATTCAGACCCATGAAGTCCTTAACTGTCCCCGCTCTCTGCCGTGGCTCTACATATGGTGGGACCACGGGACGTCCCTCAGAACGCTCCATGCTCTGGCGGAGTAGGGTAGTCTGCTCCTGATGGATTGTTAGGAACCCCTGGATCAGTGTGAGCAGCTGGGTCCCGTCGAGTGTGACGGAAGCCTGGGTGGGTATAGTGATAGGGGGTGGTAGAAGTATCGGGTCCTGCCGGGCCTGGGATGTGGAAGGTGGTATCTGGGTCTGTGGATCTGTGGAGTGGGGGATTGTGGTAGGTGGAGGTGTATCAGTCAACTGGTCAGCTGACTGGATATGGAGGGCCCCATTCTCGGGGGTAATATGCTGGGACGAACGAGTAAGCACCATCTAAATTACACATAAAAAGACTTATAAGGACTTGTTTGAAGCAAGCAATCATATGTAAGAAAATCTAATTATAATAGCAAATATGTGATGTATTTCCTATGTTGCAATCCTAGCATTCCTCTAGGTGTTCTAAGCGTCTTTTCTAATATTGTCTAATTACCTTAATTTCCTAATTGCAGGCATGTTTGGTACAATAACGTAACCAAACAATTTAGTCAGGACCTGCATGGGCCACCAAAAAAATATGTCACGACCCGTTACCCAAATTGTTGGGCCGGGCCGAGCCATGTCCAGCCTACGCTTAAGATAAAGCGCAGTAAGCTGTTCTAGAGATAACAAGACAAGACTAAATGTGCTAACAGTTCTATAAGTGAAGAAGAATCATAAATGCTCCAAACACAAAAGTCGTCGTATATAGTGAAATATCCAAGTACAAGTAAACTGAAATATAAAACTGGATACATGTCCAGTTACAAAATGATATAGTCTAATACATGACTACACTAAGTATCCCAAGCAGCTAAGCAAACTAGACGAGTCTCCCCGCAGGAACATCCTCGTATGGCAAAACCGGGTCCTCGACAGTGACTCCATAATACGAATCACAGAGCAACTCCTCCTCAGTAAGTATACCTACAACGTTATCCTGTCAGGACGGGAGCAAGTACTGTTTTCTAGCAAACTAAATATACAAAACTTGAACAGGAAGGTAATAAACTGGAATCATGGCATATCATGGTTTTAATTGGTTCTTTTTAGAAATGACAACATATAGTTTAAAAGTTTAAAACTGTAGCATGTACGTGAATCGGTTAATAGGTAATCAAGATGTACAGCGGCACATATCAAGTTTTTCTGGCATGCACATACGTGCACGAGCGGCATCGGTGTATATCCATACACAAACGCGAGATCAGAACATACGGCAAGGGTACATATAGAATGTCACCGAGCGCGGTAAATACATACGGAGAAGGGGGTCATGTTCACGTACAATACTAACAGTTTTCCCTTAACCCGTTATTTAACATGTGAGAGATACGAGAACAGTAGAAACATGTGGAAGATACGAGAACGATATAAAGCATGTGAGAGATATGAGATACTGTCCTAAACATGGTAGAGACTGAAAGTAATACAACATGTAAAGTTCAAACTTGCTACCCCAAGGATCAGCATTTAACATGGTTGGTAAGTCGCAGTTTATTGTTCTAGCAGTATGTAAAGTTCGTAGAAAGTACTTGCCTCTAGTAAAGCAAAACAAGCTGCGATAAATGTGCTATGGATGTCTGGTAACTCGTCACTGTAGAAGTAAATATAACAACTTAGTTTTACACTAAGCTAAATCACTAGGACACTAATTGGTGCGACACGACTTGTGACTGGGCACCTAGCCAAAATGATGACTTGGCATAGGAGACCAATGTGGGGTGACACACTATGTTAACTAACTTTCTAGGGTTTTTACACTAGTGAGGGATGGGGTTCAATACGACTAAAACTCCAAATAACACAAAAAGCTACAAGTCGTAATTAATCAATAAATAAATCAAAAGATCATTGTGTTCTAACAATTTTAGAGATAGACAAAAAGCCTAGTTTTGCATAAAACAAAGTACCAAAACGATCCTTACTAACTATAGAAATTAATTATAATTTTTCTGGAATTTATTAACTAGTACAAATATTTTATAAAAATCAGTTTTCCTAAGTATACAGAAAGTGAGTTTTGGTTTCATATGCCAAACTAGGGGCAAAACAGTAAATTAAATACTACAAAAATTATACTAAATTAGCTAACTTAACAAAGTATCTAAAAACTATTTTTCCAAAATTTTAGCAATACTTTAAGTATTTTTAGAAAATCAAAAACAGCAATGCACACAATAATTAATTATCTGCGTATTTTGTCCATGTATATAATTTGAACCAAAGTTCAAATACAGGACCCAAGGCCATGAATCAAGTCCAATATGACTTGTACAGGTCTTGAATGTGTGAAAACACATTTGAGCCCAAATACCCATGCTAGGCTTGGACATCAAATGGTTGCAGCAATTTAAATATACAGAAAATACTAAGTGGTAGAAATGCAAAATAAATATTAATATTTTAATAAGGTAAAGTTTTTACATAGTAACTATAAAAGTATGAACATTATTTTATATAAATATTTTACACTAAGCTAAGTAAAATACGTATAGGAAATAATATATATATATAAATATAGGGATATTTATATATATATAGGAAAATGCTTAACTATATTATATATACAAATATATGTATATACATACATATAAGAAAATACTTATCTATATAATATATATATATATACAAAATTAATGTATACATATACTTATAATAGTATATATATATAATAATATATATACACAAGAAAATATATATACATAAATATATATGTATACATAATACATATATATATAAAATAATGAAGTATAAATATATATATATATATATATATATATATATATATATATATATATATATATATATATAAATAGCAAATATATATATATATACATATATATATATATATATATATATATATATATATATATATATAAACATAGTATATAGAATAATACATATATACATACAAATATATGTATATACATATATATATAAATATATATATATATATATAAAGAAAAAGGAAAAAGGAAAAGAAAATAGAAAAAGAAAAAGAAACAGCAAAGGCTGGGCTCGAACCCAGGCTAACAGAGCGGGGGGGGGTTTATTGTTTACGCGCTGGCCAGTGGGCCAGTGGCCCGCTTTGTTAGAGATAGGATTAGGGTTTATGTTATTTCTGATTAGGCTGATATATATATATATAAAAAAAAATATAAATGTCGTCCTGTGTCCAGACAGTTCAGGGGGATTCGAGAGTGCTCGACGACGGCTGAGGCGATGTGGTCGCGGCGGAGTGGTGGCGCTGGACGCGGCTCGACGAGGCGGTCCTGATGGTGGTAGTTGGAAACGATGACGTCGAGCGGTGGTGGTTGAACGAGGGTCGCCGGAGTTAGGGTTACGGGAAAGGGAAATGGGGGAGAAGATGGGCTATGGGGGCGTCGATGTTGGTCGTGGTGTCGTTCTAGGGTTAGGGCTGAGTCTAGGGTTTGTTTTATAGGGAAGGGAGGTCGGTTGGTCGGGGGCAGGGCGGTTGAGTCGGTCGGGCAGCCGGGGCAGTCGGGGTGGGTGAGGGATGAGAGAGAGAGTGACTGGTCGGGGGGGGGGGGGGCTGTAGGTTTACACTTAGGTCCCCCAGAATTAGGAAATTACATAATAGGTTCCCGAAGTAATAAATGCAAATAAAATTTGCATAAAACAAATAAGAATTTGCAAACCGATATCTAAACAATTGTAAAAATTACAAAACCACATTAAAACAATTTAAAAATTACAAATTGATATAAAAACAATTCTGATTAATTGCAAAACTTAATTAAAACATTTTAGGAAATTGCAAAATTGTATTTTTGTATTTAAAACTCATTAAAAAATTATTTAAAAATTCTAGAAAATTTCCTAAAAATCATAATAAATATTTTAAGACTAAAAATGACATTAACAGTTAATTAACACTAATTAAATAGATTTTGAAAAACAGGGGCTCACAAGGCTCGCAAAGAGTGGAGGCCAAAATTATTTGCTCCTCCGCAAGCTCTTGATAGGGTGCTCTCTATTGCTCAAGATGGCGAGAAAGACTCCCCTGCGGCCCCACTTCAGACCGTAGACAACTCTGCTGTCCCCAAGTCCGGCAGAAGAAAACACTATGATGCTGGACTTGCAGGGGCAAAGAGAAACTCTACGTGATCCGAGCCGCAGAAGAGTATTAGCCGCAGGGAGAAAGCCCATGCGGCTACAACCGCCGACCGCATAAAGAAAACTCATGCGGCCACATCTGTCAGCTGCATAACTTATGCGGCTACAGTTGCCAACCGCACGGATGAGACTCATGCGACTATTAAAGTCAACCGCTTGTAGAAAACCCATGCGGCCACAGATGCCAACCACATGCGGTCAGCCTGCACGGTCGTGACTGCTAACCGCATAAAGACTCATCCTACAACAAAAGACAGCCGCATGCAGACAGCCTGCACGGTACCCAATGTTAGCCGCATAGCATCCGTCCCACGCTTCTCTCGATCAGTCTTCGACCGGCTTTCATGCGGTCCTGACTCTGATCATTCTCTGGATGATAATCCAGACTCTGTGGTATTCGACTTAGACTCCTCCTATTACGCACCCACAAGTGCTAAAAGAAGGAAGTCTAGGGCAGCGCGGGCTCATCAAGTCCAGACGACTGCCCCAACCTCTGACTATCGGGGCGTCCCGCTGATTATCACGCGGGCCTCTGATGGGAAGTTATATAAAACCACTCAAGTCCAGCCCCCGGCGGCAAACAGACAAAGTGGTTCCTCTGACCTGCGTGAGGTTATCCTCCACAAACGCAAGGAAAGAGAAGGAGCTTCGGCGTGTAAAGAGCCCTCACACGGACATCAATGCACCCAGATCATCGTCAACTGCTGTTGCAGCAACGCGGCGGTGACGGAAGACCGGCCATCCGTCTTCCAAAGACTATATCACCCGAGCTCAGAAGACGAGGCACCTCCTGTTGTCTCCTGCAAGTCCGCGCAGAAAGTTCTCACCAAGGGAAGAGGGAAGAAAACGAGCATCTCCAGCCCAAAGGTGTCAACTACTACAGCTGAGAAACCGTCGTCTAAAGGGTTATCCTCTACTGGAGTATTTCAACACACCCGTTCGAAGACGAAAACTGCTGCGGTAGGAAGTTTGTCGTCTGTAACATTGGGGGTCGTCGGAACTGGGGGTAGCACTCCTCCAAACATCCACGACAATCCGGTATTCCAGGAATACGGACTGGAGGAAGCAAATCCTCCGACGGATACAACAGATACCGACGTCCCCAAGGACATCCTAGACGAAGCAAGCTCCGAAGCCGGGGGTAGTGTTCCTTCCGAGTCTGAACCTGAAGAGAACATCCCCACATATCCTGATGATTTCTCGATGCACAGGTACGACTCGGAGGGTACATCCTCCACCACTCCTTCCATCACTTCTCATATGAAGACGGTGTTCATGACAGACAGCAATCAAGGCGGTTCCGGTGATCGCCAGTGCATCGACACTTTGGAGGCCATATTGCATGCCTTGGTCAAGTCTGTAGACGAGATCAAAGCGGCGCTTCCTAATCTGCAGGGGGAGACACCTGGCCAGACAAGCACGGGTCCTCCAATCAACGTAGATTCAAATTCGGCGGCACCGAACCCGGGCAATAATCCTCCCGAAGTAACGGCTCCGACTGCGACAGATGAGACACGAGAAGTAAGGAGAGAAGTTCAAGAGCTCCGAGCCATGTTCCACGCCAGAGAAAACTCTTAAGACTTCAGAATACGGCAACCATATCCTGCTGAATGGAGGGATGTTCCATTCCCACCAAGATATAAGCCGTTCAATATCAACCCCTATGATGGCAAGACCTCAGTAAGTCGGTACATCACTTACTTCGAGGTCACTACCGACCATCTTGAAGAACAGTTTGGCAACTCTAGAGGGGGGTGAATAGAGTATATATAGAAAAATGACCAATTAAAAATAACTCTTTCACCAACAATAAATAATCAAAGTAAAGTGCAGAAAATAAATAGAAAGCAAAAAGAGCATACGCAAACACATCGATTTTAACCTGGTTTCCCTCGTGGAGGACTAGTCCAGGCCTGAGAACTCTAGCTCAGGATTCAAATCCACTATTTGTAAAATAGTAGTTTACAACCGTACCTTTACTTCAGAAGAGCACGTCAACTTCTAACAGAGGATCGCAGTGGCGATTTGCTTGGAATTGTCCAAGCGACTTCTTCGACTCTTGCACAAGAATCCTAACTGAGAGATGCTGAGCACTCGAGACATAGGAGGCTTGTGGCTAGTAGATGGGAAGGATATGGCTTATTTGAGCTTATAAGAGAGAAGAGAAGATTGGAAAGAGAAGGAGCTTCGGCGTGTAAAGAGCCCTCACACGGACATCAATGCACCCAGATCATCGTCAACTGCTGTTGCAGCAACGCGGCGGTGACGGAAGACCGGCCATCCGTCTTCCAAAGACTATATCACCCGAGCTCAGAAGACGAGGCACCTCCTGTTGTCTCCTGCAAGTCCGCGCAGAAAGTTCTCACCAAGGGAAGAGGGAAGAAAACGAGCATCTCCAGCCCAAAGGTGTCAACTACTGCAGCTGAGAAACCGTCGTCTAAAGGGTTATCCTCTACTGGAGTATTTCAACACACCCGTTCGAAGACGAAAACTGCTGCGGTAGGAAGTTTGTCGTCTGTAACATTGGGGGTCGTCGGAACTGGGGGTAGCACTCCTCCAAACATCCACGATAATCCGGTATTCCAGGAATACGGACTGGAGGAAGCAAATCCTCCGACGGATACAACAGATACCGACGTCCCCAAGGACATCCTAGACGAAGCAAGCTCCGAAGCCGGGGGTAGTGTTCCTTCCGAGTCTGAACCTGAAGAGAACATCCCCACATATCCTGATAATTTCTCGATGCACAGGTACGACTCGGAGGGTACATCCTCCACCACTCCTTCCATCACTTCTCATATGAAGACGGTGTTCATGACAGACAGCAATCAAGGCGGTTCCGGTGATCGCCAGTGCATCGACACTTTGGAGGCCATATTGCATGCCTTGGTCAAGTCTGTAGACGAGATCAAAGCGGCGCTTCCTAATCTGCAGGTGGAGACACCTGGCCAGACAAGCACGGGTCCCCCAATCAACGTAGATTCAAATTCGGCGGCACCGAACCCGGGCAATAATCCTCCCGAAGTAACGGCTCCGACTGCGACAGATGAGACACGAGAAGTAAGGAGAGAAGTTCAAGAGCTCCGAGCCATGTTCTACGCCAGAGAAAACTCTTAAGACTTCAGAATACGGCAACCATATCCTGCTGAATGGAGGGATGTTCCATTCCCACCAAGATATAAGCCGTTCAATATCAACCCCTATGATGGCAAGACCTCAGTAAGTCGGTACATCACTTACTTCGAGGTCACTACCGACCATCTTGAAGAACAGTTTGGCAACTCTAGAGGGGGGTGAATAGAGTATATATAGAAAAATGACCAATTAAAAATAACTCTTTCACCAACAATAAATAATCAAAGTAAAGTGCAGAAAATAAATAGAAAGCAAAAAGAGCATACGCAAACACATCGATTTTAACCTGGTTTCCCTCGTGGAGGACTAGTCCAGGCCTGAGAACTCTAGCTCAGGATTCAAATCCACTATTTGTAAAATAGTAGTTTACAACCGTACCTTTACTTCAGAAGAGCACGTCAACTTCTAACAGAGGATCGCAGTGGCGATTTACTTGGAATTGTCCAAGCGACTTCTTCGACTCTTGCACAAGAATCCTAACTGAGAGATGCTGAGCACTCGAGACATAGGAGGCTTGTGGCTAGTAGATGGGAAGGATATGGCTTATTTGAGCTTATAAGAGAGAAGAGAAGATTGGATGGATTGGAATGAGAGAATTTATGCCCTATTTATAGTGTTTTTATAGGCAGAATTCGGCCAGAATTCGGGTAAGAAAATTCAAATATTTGGCCGTTGGACAACTAGCAACCAGCTAACCCTAAAATTAGGGTTTCTGATTTCTAGGGGACAGAGTTCGGCCCGAACTCTGTGTGGAGGCAGAGTTCGGCCCGAACTCTGTCTCCAGAGCACAGAGTGGTTCAAAGGGGACCATTTGGGAATTTCTGGTTTGGTGGAGCTTTGGGATTTTTGGGTAGGCTATAGTCTAAGTTTCAAGAGCTCAGCAAGACTCAGATTACATTAGTCTAGACTCAAAGAAAGTGTAAAATACAGACTCGAATCAACTGAGACACGAAAGCTGAGCTGTCTTCTGTCTTGAGCTTAATGTCGACGTCGTGTGTCGTATTGAATTATTACAGATATTATTTAGTCAATATTGTCAATATTTGGTTGACTGTGACTTTGTGTCAACAATCTCCCCCATATTGATAATTGACAAAATAATATATGTATATTCAACATTCATACCTGGACACAGTTGATCATAGCAACATAGCTCCCCCATAATCGATGCCGAGCTAGAAATAAGAGCTCCCCCGTGATCAATGAACGGCGCTGAGCTAGAAGAGATAGCTCCCCCGTAACGAATGCATTGAACCTGTATAATATCTCCAAAAAGCACAAACAAGCACAGATATACGAAAGCGAAAGATATGATACTAAATATATCTAGCCAGAATATACATAGTTCTCCCCCTTTTGGCTGTTAGCAATATAGACTGCATATGAATGAAAGATCATATAAACTGCAGTATAGACAATGAAGAGTGATGCAACCACACCAAGCAGAGAAGAAACAGTGTATGACTAAACAAAATGAGTCACTAGCATAAAGTAAAACTATGATAATGAGCATAAAATATCATCCACAAAACCAAGTGTCAAACACACAACCATAGTTTGAGTACATAAAACCAAGGACATAAATCCATAATAAACTAAATAACTGAAATCAAAAAGCATCAACTAAGATCATCATCAGTAGCAGCAGCAGATCTAGCCAATCTCCATCACGGAGCACGAGAAGGTCCTGGAGGGTCTGAAGGACCAGGGAAGGAGCGACGGGGGTCCAGAAATGCAGCATCCGGATCCATGTAACGCATGACCTATGGATCATCAATGCGATGGCCCGTGCGCTCAGGATCCCGCTCCATGGGAATGTGCAGATGATGAGACATGGAGTACCGTATATCATACAGGGAGTTGCCGAGGGCACTCATCTGTAGAGTAGTACGATAATCCAGCTGGGTCCAGCGCTCGCCTCAAGGTCAAAACGATCCCGGAGCATAGTCTGAATAGACTCAAGAATGGCAGGTAGAAGTGGTGCATCCTGACCGAGTGGAGGGGCGTCAGGCTCCTCATCATCAGAATGCTCAGAAGCCTCAGGAGAGGTGACGACTGCCTGAGTACGTCGTACCTTGGACAGAAAGGCAGGAGCAGGCAAGAACTGACAGTCATGAATAGGAATAATGAACGCACGAAAAACCATAGGAAGATATAAAGGATAAACTAATGCTCTTGGTTTTTTCCTACAATTTATCATCCAGTCCATCATTGTCCTAGGAAGATTGAAGGGGATACGATAATGAAGGTGATACAAAGCAGATATCTCAAAGTAGGTAACTTCATCAGTGGAGCCAGCTTTTGGCAAGATAGTGTTAAAAATAATTCGATGAAGTTCATAGAAATATGGGTTGAGGTGCTTGGCCATAAGTTTGCGAGGACTTATGTTAGGAGCACATAATTCCTCCTTGAAACCTTCAAGAGAAGTATCGCCAATAAATTAAAATTGACAAGCTTCCACAAGTTTATCCCAAGCATCGAGATTAAGAAGATCAAAAAAATCCCCCAACTCAGAATCATTGAAAGCAATGTCAATACCGGCAACCCGGGAATAGATGTGGGTTGCATCGAAAGTTAAATTGCAATAAAACATTTGGATGGCGCTACGGTAAATGACAAAGTTTGAGGCAACTAACTCATCCAAACATAGATCACGAAACAATGATTCATATTGAGAAAAGATTGTAAAATTTATCGGATGTCCCCCGAACACCGGACGAGTCCGAAAGTCGCTAAACCACACATTAGATGCGTCGAGCGACATAAATAATCGTTCGTCATATGTATTCGGATTATGGGGACAAGGCGGGTTGAACAACGGATGAATGGGTTGTTGTTCAACTACTTGCTCAATTGGAGGAGGAGGATTCGAAGAGGAAGCTCCCTCAGTTCGAGTCCTTTTCCCACGATTGGGCAAGCGAGGAGCCATTTGCAAGAAAATAGAGAACTTGAAATGGGGAGAAAGAAGGAGTTATACCTGAAAACAGCAACAAACAATGAAAGAGAATGATGAGAAACCCCTTTCCCTTGATTTTGAGGAACAATGGAGCACTCTAGATCAAAAACTAGGGTTAGGGTTTGTAGGAAAAAGTTTGGAGAAGTGGAGAAGAAGGAAATAGTGAAGAAGAGAGAAGAAAACCCGAAATATAAGAGGGGGTTTTCTTTGGTCGGAAGAAATTCTGACCGTATGATCTAAACTGATCCAACGGCAGAGGCTGATCCCGACGCTGGACCAATAGGGACCGAACTCGGCCCGAACTCTGTTAGGGGCAGAGTTCGGCCCGAGTTCTGGATTAGTGGTCCAGAACTGAAAACAGGCTGAAAAGATAAAAAAAATGGTTAAGTGTTGAAGAAAAAAAGATAGAGAGGATAAAAGTTTGATGAATTCATTGAAGTACATAGAGAGGTACACAAAAGTCAGAATGAACTTTAGAAAAATCAATTAGGCAATATTAAATCGAAACAAACCATATAATAAACAAGGAAATATATTGTAATTCAATATTTCGAATTTGCCATGGGTTAGCTGCAGGGGCCGGATCCTAGCTAGCGGTAGTCCTGAGGACTAGTGCACCGTGTCGCTTAGGCTTTTACGCCTTGTTGTCAGAAGGACCCTTTCGGCTTGTACCCATACCAAATTCGTCGTAAAAGAATCAAAATATACTCGATATTTACGCAGGTGAGTCTTAACTTATAACTGCTTCATCCAAAATTCTGAGTTCACGATAAAGGAAATTGAAGCGCTCTTCGGATAATGGCTTAGTAAAGAAATCTGCTAGCTGATGATCAGTGTCAATAAACTCTAAGTTAATCGTGCCATTTTGCTGATGATCATGCAAAAAGTGGTGTCTGATCTCAATGTGTTTAGTGCGTGAGTGGCAGACAGGGTTCTTAGTCAAATTAATGGCACTAGTGTTGTCACAGAATATAGGAATATGCATGAAAGATAACTTATAGTCTTCAAGGGTTTGCTTCATCCACAGAATTTGTGCACAACAACGCCCAGCTGCTATGTATTCAGCTTCTGTTGTGGATAGTACGACAGAGTTCTGCTTCTTGCTAAACCAGGAGACTAAAGCCTTTTCTAATAAATGACATGTGCCGTTCGTACTTTTACGGTTGACCTTGCATCCAGCGAAGTCAGCATCAGAGTAACCAATAAGGTCAAATGATGTGGACTTGGGATACCATAGGCCCACTGTAACCGTACCCTTAAGGTATCGAAAGATACGCTTAACCGCGATCATGTGTGATTCCTTAGGATTAGCTTGATATCTAGCACATAGGCAAACACTAAACATGATATCGGGACGACTAGCAGTTAAATAAAGTAAGCTGCCTATCATACCTCGATACTTACGTTGATCAACAGGTTTGCCGGTCTCATCTGGTTCGAGTTTGGTTGAAGTAGCCATTGGAGTGCTGATTGGTTTGACGTTGTCAAGATCGAACTTCTTCAGCATGTCCTTGGTATACTTCGATTGACAGATAAAAGTTCCATTAGCCATTTGTTTCACTTGCAGGCCAAGAAAGTAGTTGAGCTCTCCCATCATGCTCATCTCAAATTCCGTCTGCATACACTTGGCAAATTCTTGACAGAGGGTTTCATCAGTAGACCCAAAAATGATATCATCAATATAGATTTGAATCAACAGAATAGTGTCTTTAAAAGATTTTATAAACAGTGTAGTGTCAATTTTCCCTTTTGAAAAACCTTTCTCAAGTAAGAAGCTACTTAGCCTTTCATACTAAGCTCTGGGGGCTTGTTTGAGGCCATAAAGCGCTTTCTTTAGCTTGAACACGTGGTCGGGAAATTTTTGATTTTCAAAGCCAGGAGGTTGTTTCACATAAACTTCCTCCTTAATAAAACCATTCAAGAAAGCACTTTTCACATCCATTTGAAATAATTTAAAGTTTTGAAAATTAGCAAAAGCACAAAGTATCCGAATGGATTCTAGTCTAGCAACAGGAGCATACGTCTCATCGTAGTCGATACCTTCCTCTTGGTTGTATCCTTGAGCTACTAGACGCGCTTTGTTACGTGTGACTGAACCATCTTTATTTACTTTGTTTCTAAAAACCTATTTAGTACCAATTATCGAGTGATTAACCGGTTTAGGAACGAGTTCCCATACTTGGCTTCTCTCGAATTGGTTGAGTTCTTCTTGTATAGCAGAAATCCAAAATTCATCATTAAAAGCTTCAGAAATGTTTTTAGGCTCTACTTGTGAAATGAAGGCAGTGCTAGCAACGGAGTACCTTAGTGATGATCTAGTAGTTACTCCACGTGAAACTTCTCCTATAACTAAATTTTTTGGATGAGAAGGTTTGAAAGAGAATTTCTTAGGCAAACCCTCCAGAGAATCAGTTTCGGTTGAAGTATTCATTGGAGTAGAAGTTGATGGCTCAACGTCATCATCAAGAGTACTTACTGCACTGTTATCTTCATCAAAAGTCACATTTGTTGACTCTTCCACAATAAGTGAGCGTTTATTAAAAACTCTATATCCCTTACTCTTGGCGGCATAACCAAGAAAGATACCATCGTCACCTTTGGCATCAAATTTGCCTAAGTTGTCTTTGGTGTTAAGGATAAAACATCTACAACCAAAAACTTTAAAATAAAAAACATTGGGGGTTCTCCCAAACCAAAGCTCATAGGGTGTTTTCTTCGTAATGGGACGAATCAGCACCCTATTCAAAATGTGGCATGCTGTACTGACAGCTTCTGCCCAAAAGTATTTCGGAAGTGAAAATTTATTCAACATGACTCTGGCCATATCGCCGAGAGTTCTATTCTTCCACTCCACAACACCATTTTGTTGAGGAGTTCTAGGACAAGAAAATTTATGATCAAAACCATTTGCATTACAAAAATTTTCAAAATCATAATTTACGAATTCGCCTCCATGATCACTTCGGATTCGAGTAATCATGTAGCCTTTTTCGTTTTGAACTTTCTTTACAAAAACTTTGAAAACAGAAATAGTATCGCTCTTATTAGCGAGAAAGAAAACCCAAGTAAATCTCAAAAAATCATCAACAATAACAAATGCATAAAGTTTGCCACCAAGGCTAGCTATTCTACTAGGACCAAATAAATCCATATGAAGTAGTTGCAAGGGTCTAGTAGTACTTACAGAGTTGATGGAATGAAATGAGGATTTAGTTGCCTTGTTTAGTTTACATTCGGCACATACCGTGTCCTTTTTGAATGTGATGTCAGGCAATCCTCTCACTAGCTTCTTGGTAGACAGCCTGGATATAGCATCCATGTTGGCATGACCAAGACGCTGGTGCCAAAGTAGTCGTTCGTCTTTGTGGGCATATAGACATCTACCTGCATTGTTAGTATTTATAGAAAGATAGAAAATATATATGTTGTCCTCTCTTTTCCCTTCAAAAGCAATGTCTCCTGTTGACCTATCATAGATGTAGCAACTGTTTTGTCCAAAGTTAATATCATATCCATGATCAGCAAGATGACTAATGCTGAGCAGGTTATGCTTTAACTCGGTCACTAGGCAGACATCCTTTATTACAGGAGAAGGAGGATGACCAATGATACCATTACCTATTATGTGCCCTTTGAGATTGTTACCGAAGGATACATATCATTCTCTCTTCATCGATAGTGATGCAAAAAGATTTGCGTCTCCCGTCATATGTCGCGAGCATCCACTATCGAGAATCCACTTACTTTCAGTTGAGGAGGGAAGGTCCACCTACATCAAGAGTAGATGTGACCTTTGGTACCCGAGTTCTTGAGGGTCCTGAAACGTTAGTTTTCGGAAACCATGCATATATCTTTTTGTCTACCAGTCTTCTAACTCTGCACTGTGGTGAGATGTGTCCATGTGATCCACAGTAGGTACAGATAGCATTTTTATTTATACTAGGAGCATGAGAGTAATATCTGTAAGCAGCAGGATGTGGATGATCATGATGTGAAGAGTTAGCATGGTTATGATAATTATGCATAGAATGAGTGGTATGGTGATGGTGTCTATGTGGCATAACATGATGATTTTGTCTATATGATATGGCATGATGATATTGTCTATGATGTGTGACATGCTGATATTGTCTATATGGCATGGCATGTGATTGTGAAATGGTATGATGGTTTTGTCTATATGGCATAGCATGATTATTTTGTCTATATGGCATGGCATGATGATTCCTATGTGTGGAGTGATGTGGATTATGTCTTTGTATATGATGATTGTGTACTGAGTGAGAATTATTGTTACGTACACGTGGTTTGTGAAAGTTTGTGTATATAAATGCATGGTTATGTGCTGCATGAGAATAACGTGGTTGACTAGCATGAGTGGTGTTGTGCCCATGTGATTGGGTTTGAGGTTGAAGCACCTGTTTACCCAATTTGGTTTCTAATCTCTTAGAAGCAGCTTGCAATTCATCAACTTAATATTCAAGCCATATATTTTAGTCATGGAGATTTTGTGTCTACTCTTTTCTTCAGCAAGCAACGTGTTGAGAGTAGTGATTTCTTGAGCTTGTTGCTCAATACGTGCTTCAGCATCATGTAAGCTTATTTTAAGCTTGGATACTTCTTTAGTGGCATCAGTGGGTGACGTGTCTCTAACATTATCAAGAAGTAAAGAAATTCTTTGTATCTCATCTTCCAGACTTTTGATTTTGTCCTTGGCATGTTTGTATTTACCAATGACCTTTTTGTGATCATCGAGTAAATCAGTAAAAGCATCGCCAAGTTCATCAAAAGAGAAGTCATCTAGAGTTTCGTTAGATACCTTGTTGAAAGTTGCCATTAGGCACACATTTGCTGTATCTTGAGGAGAGCCTTTTTCTTCCTCGGAGTCACTCGCTTCACTTTCATGCCAAATTCCTGTATTGGCATATTTCTTTGATGAGTTCTTTTTGTATGGCTTCTCATAGCGGTTGCTCTTCTTCAAGAATGGGCAGTCTTTTCGGACATGTCCAGTCTTCTTGCAACCGTAACAGGTTGGCTCTTCTTCATCATCTTCTTGTGAATCCTTCTTCCTTCGATTGAAGCGAAGGAATTTTCTGAAGTTGCGAACCATGAGAGCTTGGTCTTCATCATCCGAGTTATCGTCTTCGGTCTCATCGTGATCAGCCCTTCGTCGATGAGCTTTAAGTGCGATCTCCCTGGTCTTCGGAGCAGGCTCTTCGAAGTCCTTGAGGTCAAGCTCGTGAGTCATGAGCTTACCCATCAAGGTCTCTATTGACATTGATGTGAGATCGTTTCCTTCTATGATGGCCGTCACCTTAGGGTTCCAAATCTTTAGCAACCCTCTGAGTAACTTACGAATCTTCTCGTGGTTTGAGTACTGCTTACCAAGCGAGGATAGAGGATTGATGATGTCGAGGAATCTTGTAAACATTTGAGTGATCGTCTCATTTGGCTTCATCTTGAAGGCTTCGTATTCTTGAGTGAGACGGCTTATTTTAGATTCCTTGACTTGTGTGGTTCCCTCATGCGTCACTTCTAGAAGTCTCCATACTTCATGAGCAGTGGTGCATATGGAGACCCTGTTGAATTCATTCCTGTCTATAGCACAGAATAAAGCATTAATAGCCCTAGCATCTAGACTTGCCTGTTTCTTCTCCTCGACAGAATATTTGTCGTGTGGTTTCTCAATGAGGTCACCATCGACAACTATCCTGACGGGCTTTTTGTAACCGTCAGTGACGACAGTCCACAGGTCAAAGTCTAGAGACTTAAGATAGAAGCTCATCCTTGTTTTCCAATATGTATAGTTAGTTCCATCAAATAGGGAAGGCCTATGAGTGGACTGACCTTCACCATGATTGGAAATCAAGGATTGTGTGATTGCCATGGATCAGCTCTTAGGATGTCAGTCCTTGTAAAGAGAACAGAGCTCTGATACCAATTGAAGAACAGTTTGGCAACTCTAGAGGGGGGTGAATAGAGTATATATAGAAAAATGACCAATTAAAAATAACTCTTTCACCAACAATAAATAATCAGAGTAAAGTGCGAAAAATAAATAGAGAGCAAAAAGAGCATACGCAAACACAGCGATTTTAACCTGGTTTCCCTCGTGGAGGACTAGTCCAGGCCTGAGAACTCTAGCTCAGGATTCAAATCCACTATTTGTGAAATAGTAGTTTACAACCGTGCCTTTACTTCAGAAGAGCACGTCAACTTCTAACAGAGGATCACAGTGGCGATTTGTTTGGAATTGTCCAAGCGACTTCTTCGACTCTTGCACAAGAATCCTAACTGAGAGATGCTGAGCACTCGAGACTTAGGAGGCTTGTGGCTAGTAGATGGGAACACTACCAAAATAAGTCATATTACCGACGTAATTAGCGACGTTTTAAGAAAACGTCGCAGGAAAATAATAATTTAGCGACGTTTCTTTATAACGTCGCAAGACGTCACTATTAGCGACTGACAGCGACGTTCTGCGACGTATTTAAACTACGTTTGCGTTTTAAAGAGCTCACGTCGCGTATAAGTCGGTAAACGTCGCTAATATTAGTGATATTAGCGACGTTTTTCGACGTATTTATTACTTCATCGCTAATATCAATGATATTAGCGACGTGTACCGACGTTCTTATATGACGTCGCTAAAGTGTGAATATAGGTCAGGTTCGAGTTTTCATTCCCCCCATTATTTCCCCCCAATATTTTCCTTCCCCCCCGACCCCGAGCCGGCTTCCCCCACCCCGTCGACCCCCGTCCGACCGCGCCCTCGGCGACCCCCACCGACCTCGGCGACCCCTCTCCTCTCCCCAACCCTCCCCCTCCCCCCCCATCAGCTCCCCGGCCGACCGTCGGTGGCCGCCGCGAGCACCGACCCCCTCTCCTCTCCCCGACCTTCGTGACCGCCGCGAGCACCGACCCCGTCCTCCGGAGACCGTCGACCCCCTCTTCCCCTCGTCAATTTGGTAAACCCTAACCCTAACGCCATTTTTATTACTTTTTTTTCTTTTTTGCATATTATTCTGATCAATGTAAACCCCCATTGGAGATGGCGTAGTCCTTTAAAATTGGGAAAGAAGATGTAAACTAGGTTTGGGGTTTCGGATGGGGCATGTGGGACTGATGGTTTGGGGTTTCCCTACATAACTATGATACCTACACTGTTCTGGGAATTTTCAGAGATTAATAGGATAATAAATTGGTTAATTAATGTAATGTATGGTTCACTAAATGATGTGGTTATATGATTACATGGGTTATGCTACTCAACTTGGGTTTGCATTACATGGGTTTGTATTTTGGGGTTCAATTTGGGTTTGCATTACATGGGTTATGCTACTCAACTGAACTGTAAGTTTTATATTAATATTGAAATTAAATGATAAATATAGACTGTGATGTAATGTTAATACTGGGATTGATTTGTGGATTTTAGTTTGTTTAGATATTGTTCACAGTTATGTAGATGTTAAGTTTATTTCATATCTTACATGTTCAAAACTGTCATGATATGAATATATGCAATAACTGAGAAATGAGATGAACTTGAGATGTAATGTATAACTAAGATTGTTTTTGAACATTAACCTGAGATTAACTGAACATGAAACCTGAGAATGCATACATGACTGAACTTGATTTTCCTTTCCTTCATGCATATAACTTGAGATTTATATGAACTGTTAAACTTGGAAATGAATGTATGAACTCTTCTTCTTTTACCTTTTTCCTCTCGTAAATCTGAAAACACTTGTTAAATCTGAGATTGAATCTCATTAGACTGACTTGGGTTAGATGTCTAAACCTGGGGTTAACACTCTCCTCACCTGCTGTACATTTTTGAGTCCACCAGAGATGGACTGAACTTTGACATGGTGAACACCCACACACCCTATTAAACCTAGATTTTGACTTAGTTTGACCAGAAAGTTAACCCATATTCAGTCAAACCCTAGATTTTGACTTAGTATATGGTTACTAGATCCTAGTGTAGAGTAGTATGTAGAGGAGTATGGCTACTAGTGATATATATATATGTAGGTCCATGTGTATCTGTATCGGACTATCGCTATCGGTATCGAACTATCGCTATCGGTATCGGACTATCGCTATCGGTATCGAACTATCGGTATCGATCGAACTATCGGTATCGGACTATCGCTATCGGTATCGGACTACAAAGACCTCGATCCAGGAAATGATTTCTTTGGCATCTTGCGAGAGATTGTGGAGTTGTCATATAATTATGGCAGAGAACCTGCAAAGATCGTGTTGTTCAAGTGTGAATGGTTCGATCCGATTGAAAATCAAGGCTGGAAAATTGACAAGCATGGTCTTGTGGATATAAACTACAAGCGTAGATATCAAGGCTACGAACCGTTTGTCCTAGCAACTCAGGCTCAGCTCGTGTATTTCACAGCTTATCCGAGACGGGGAGCAACGAAGTCTGACTGGTAGGCAGTATGCAAGACTAAAGCTAGAGATACTTTTGATGTTGATGAAAAAGCTTACCAGGAGGACGAGCTACCTCCTGTAACCAATATTGTCGATGTGGACTCCACGGAAGTTACGCATTACACGACACATAATGTAGAAGATGTAGAATTATCCGAAGAGGAAGACGAAGCCGACGAAGGTGAAGACGAAAGTGAAGATGAGGAGGAAGAGAAAGATGAGGTCGAGGAAGACGAACAAGATAATTATTCTGAAGATGATTGAGAGATATACTTATCTGGACTTAGATGTTTCTTCTAGAATATATTATCTGGACTTAGATGTTTATTGTAGAATATATCATCATATGTTACCTTGGTTATTATCTTTGTTGTACTGTCATATTTCTATTCTCTATTATTTGTTGTACTGTCATATTTCTAGTCTCTAATATTTGTTGTACTGTCATATTTCTAGTCTCTATTATTTGTTGTACTGTCATATTTCTAGTCTCTATTATATCTTGTACTGTCATATGCTGTTATCATGTATGGCAGGTCGTCGCGGACATTTGCGAGGGCCACGAGGAGGTCGGGATCCTCCGGTACTTCCTACAGGTACTGCTAGGGGACGGAGTTTGCCTTCGGTACCTCCTATTGGTACCGGCTCTGGATCCTCGTCGCCGATTACTCCTCCATATCGGACAGTAGTTGGGCCGGTTGGGACGACGTCACGTGGCATATCTCCTGGGACGAGTAGTTCCAGACCTGTTGAGAGGGCTCCCCCGTCTAGCGTTCCTGATGTTGATACGACGATGGAGACGGATGAGCAGATGGCCGAGGAGGATGCGCCGACGGCCGACCAGCATCATGAAGATGATGCGTGCGCACCTCCGGAGGAGGGGAGGACGGAGATCTGGGCCGACGGTACAAAGTAGGTATTTTGGTTTATGATTTTTTTTTCTTCTGTTTTTATCATAAATTAACTTTTTTCATGAATATAATATGTATGTATAGATATCGTCCTCCAGGGGTACAGAGACGCCTAGGCGACATGCTGAGGCATAATTATGGTGGTCCCTGGATTAACTACTCTGATGCTCCAGACGAAAGGAAGAACTTCTGGTTTACGCGCTTCAAGGTTAAAATAGATTTATTTTTAACATGAATCATTTAATTTATGCATATTATATATAACTGATAAATATTTGGTTTCGTACTGTTCTAGGATATGTTTTACTATCCGTCGCACCGGGCCGAGCAGATCGAGGGGATGTTTCCTTCCGTCGCTGCTAAGCTGATCCGCAACTCTATTAATGATCAGAAGGAACGTGATCGTGCCGGAAAGCCGATCAAAGGTTGGATCACCCCTGATCAGTGGAATGAGATGAAGGCTCGATTCAACGAGCCAAGGTACAAGGAGAAGTCGGAGAAGGCTAAGGCGGCTAGGCAACATGCCTCGAAGTGGTGCGGTGGGTCGATTCCGATGACGGAACATTTCCGTCGTCTGGTATGTCTTTCTCTTTTAGAAATATTATTTTAATGCAAATCCGATAAATTATTACTAAGATAATATATTTAATTACAGGTAAGGAAGGTCGGTAACGCCGACATGGTGACCGTCTTCCTGGCCACCCATCGGAAGGGCGGAGTCCTTATTGACGAGAGGGCCGAGCAGACCTATGTAAGTATTACAATACGTTATCTTAATATAATACTTCGTGTCCATTTTAATATAACTTAGTAAATATGATACAAATAAATATTCATGAAGTTAGTAAAAATAAGTACATTAATTAGAAATTAGAAATCATAGAGTACTATCCATACTTTCTAGGCCGAGTATACGAGGCTGCGGGAACGGGCGGCTGCTAGTGCACCTGATGCAGGAGAGGCCGGTACTTCCTCGCAGCCCACTCAAGCTCCGTCGGCGGACGAGCTGTGGATGACCGCCGCTGGTGGCCTCCGTAGGGGTACGTACTACGGTACGGGATCCTATGGCGCCCTAGTTGCGACCCAGTCCTCTAGGACATCTCCTGCTAGTGTGCATGGTCCACAGCCGTCCCAGGAGTCTGCCCGAGTCCACCAGATGATGGAGTCTCTCCGTGACGACCTGCTACGACGGATCGAGCAGCAGTCTCAGCATCCTACGGACGATCCTGCGCTGCTAGCACGATTGGATGCGCTCGACCGCGGCATTATAGACCTCAGGGAGACGACTGAGAGGACAGAGCGCGCCGTTGGAGGGTTAGAGCGCACGGTGACGGAGTTGCAGACAGGACAGGTGACCATGGCCGAGACGGTGAGATTGGCGCAGGATTCGATGGTCCAGAGCAGTGGTAGAATGTTATCTATCATGGATTCATACAACCAGCGACTTACAGCGTTGGAGCATGCTGGTACTCTGGGTGCGCCTTCATCGTCGTCGACTCCGCCGCCTCCACCGCCTTCTTCTTCGACACCGACTCCACCGACGTCACAGCCTGGCGCTCCATCTGTATCGATTTCACTTGCGGAGTATGAGGAGTTTTTACGCCTTCGTCGCGGCGGTGCCCCTCCTGCACCAGATCACTAGTAGTCCTAGTTAGGACTTTTGTTTGTGTTTGTATCATCTTATGTTTGTGACTTATGATTGGATGTTTGTATTGGATGTTAGTTGTGTTTGTATCGAATTGACTTGTGACTTGTTTGGATTGGATGTTAATTCCTTCGTCGATAAATGTTAATTGTGTTTGGATTGGATGTTAATTAACTTAGATTAAAGCTATCTGTGATTTGGAATTGTGAGTGGGGGTTTGAATGTGCTGTGATTTGGAATTGTGAGTGGGGATTTGAATGTGTACCTATATGTGTTTTATAGAATTGTGAGTGGTAATAAAGAATCTGTGTTTTATTTTTTTTTATTTTTTTTACAACTTTAGCGACGTTTAGCGACGCTTACTGACGTTTAGCGACGTCGTGTTCCGACGTTTACCGACGACAAGCTGCAAATAATATATTTTTCCGACGTTTTACCGACATTTACCGACGACTAACTGCAAAAAATGTACAGGACCTTTACCGACGTCTAGCGACAAAATTCACGTCGCTATATTACCGACGAAACGACGGTAGACGTCGGTAAATATTCCAGGTCTTTACCGACGTGTAGCGACTACATATACATCGCTAATATACCGACGGAACGACGATAAACGTCGATAACGCACCGACGTACTGTTACGTCGCTGAATGCCGGTAATTGCGACGTTCAGCGACGTTTTTGTAATCAGCGACTAAGGAAACGGCGACAAAACCTAAACGTCGGTAAATACGTCGGTGATACATATTAGCGACGGATTTTGTTGTTTTTTCGACGTTTTTGGGCGTCGCTAAATCCACTTATTTTGGTAGTGGAAGGATATGGCTTATTTGAGCTTATAAGAGAGAAGAGAAGAGAAGATTGGATGGATTGGAATGAGAGAATTCATGCTCTATTTATAGTATTTTTATAGGCTGAATTCGGCCAGAATTTGGGTAGAAAAATTCAAATATTTGGCCGTTGGACAACTAGCAACCAGCTAACCCTAAAATTAGGGTTCCTGATTTCTAGGGGACAGAGTTCGGTCCGAACTCTGTGTGGAGGCAGAGTTCGGCCCGAACTCTGTCTCCAGAGCACAGAGTGGTTCAAAGGGGACCATTTGGGAATTTTTGGTTTGGTGGAGCTTTGGGATTTTTGGGTAGGCTATAGTCTAAGTTTCAAGAGCTCAGCATGACTCAGATTACATTAGTCTAGACTCAAAGAAAGTGTAAAATACAGACTCGAATCAACTGAGACACGGAAGCTGAGCTGTCTTCTGTCTTGAGCTTAATGCAGACGTCGTGTGTCGTATTGAATTATTACAGATATTATTTAGTCAATATTGTCAATATTTGGTTGACTGTGACTTTGTGTCAACACATCTGCCCCATGATGACGCTATCCTGACACGGTTATTCATTGGGGCATTAGAAGGAGTCGCCTTCGATTGGTACCGCAACCTGTCGGACAATTGCATCCATTCCTTCGCTGGCTTCAAACGCCTGTTCTTAGAGAGGTTCTATGAGGTAGGGCAGGACGTCACGATGTCTACCCTCATGGACGTCATTCAAGGAGAGAAAGAGCTGACGAGGAATTACATTGAGCGGTTTCGTCAAACCGCAATGAAGTTACCATATGGCAACCCGGACTCCTCCTTGATCAAAATTTGCCAAAAGAGACTACTCCCAACAATCAGTCTCTGGATGGGCGAGAGTCAATTCAAGGACTGGAAGGCTTTTATCATTAGTGCTACAAGTGCCGAAGAACGATTAAAGAAGGCTCGCCAACTGGGATTACATATCTCAGAGGGAGAGAACAAGAGCAAGCGTCCCAGCACCACCAACGACAATGGGGGTAGCCCCTCCAACAACCGGGACAACAGAGACAAGCAGGCTATGGTGGCCGATACAGCCCAGAAGCCTGAGTCGCAACCTGCGGACAAACAATGGCCTCAAATCACTTACTCTTTTGAAGACGGTCACGTCAAGCCTATCTTGGACATGCTCATACAAGGAGATAGGATTCAGCTTCCTCCACCAAGATGGGAGCCTCGGCCGGCTGATCTGGAGAACCCAAAGTTCTGCCATTACCACCGCTACGTCCACCATGCTACGCACGACTGCTACCAACTGAAACGATATATCCAAAACCTCATCGATTCGAACGCTCTGGCCATCGATTTCGAGGAGGTAACCGTGGCAGCCAACATGGTGTCCTTACAATTCGGCAGCTTCCCTCCAACAGAGACCCAGGACGGGGTTATACCCATCCCTCTGGCAACGATGGAGATTGCTAATCTCCTGCCTGCTCAAGCTGCTGGTCTAGTACCCCTCACCACCTCACGAGGGGAAATCATGTAGGTCCATCCGGACCTAGTCAACGAGGTAACTCAGTCCACTCCATCTTCTAAAAAGAAAAGTGGAAAAGTCAGATCATGTCGTATCACCTCAGCAGATGAAGAGGAAGTCACGGCCGTTGTTACTCGATCCGGAGCACAATCTCAACCTGTGGCTGAAAACTCGACTGATGATCATCCGCCCATTACCACGGATGCTCCGGGACCGGCTCAGCCTTCGACGACCGACAAGCCTAGGCCGAAGGAGACTCGCTTCGACAAATCCCTCCGAAAGGAAACATCTCATAGGCTGGAGAGGCCCTACAACTTCGACATCTTGGCGCAACTGGCCAATACAACGGCCAAATTGTCCTTATATGAACTCCTGAGGCTCTCAAAGGATGTCCGCACAGCTTTGAGCGATGCACTTCGAAATGCCGACGCGTACCTGGCTCAGGTCAACCTCACGGGAGAAAATCAGCCCGCAGACCTCCAAGACAGTGCCTGTACGGGAGCAATGCCCAACATCGTCTTCACTCCACAAGACATGCTCATCAAGACTAATCTACACGATCGTCCATTATACTACACAGGCTACATCGGCGACATAAAGGTGGACCGGATGCACATTGACCCTGGGTCTTCCATAAGCATAATTCCAAAAGGACTACTGCATCATCTTCGCATCCCGATGCATCGCCTGACCCCTACAAATACCGCCATCAGAGGGTTCAATTCGGGCAGGAGCTACCCAATCGGGAAGATCCGTCTGAAATGTCAGATTGGCGATCTCCAATCAGAAGTCACTTGCTACGTCATAGATGCCGACACTTCATACAACATCCTTTTGGGGCACCCTTGGATACACGATTACATGATCGTGCCTTCCATGCTACACCAATGCTTCAAATATGTCGACAAGCACGGCTTCGTGAGGACAGAATTTGCTGACATCGATCCCTTCAAAGGGGTCGAATCTTATTACTCGGACTCCTGCCTATACGAAAAGTCGAAGAGGCACCTTGAAGGAGAAAATAAACAAACTAATGTTGAAGCAACCACGGGATCAGAAGAACCTCTGACAATCCACCTCCAGGCTCGCAAGCCAGGCAATTTTGCACCCCTTACGGCCACGCTGCGTAAGGACGCGATCAGCCTCTCGGCACAGGAAGAGCAGTTGAGAATCCGGCTGCCAAGGTCCGGCCAGGTACCGAGACCCACGACAGGGCCGCTTACCATAAGATTGTCGAGAGTCGGTCAATCCCAAACAGAGAAGCTCAATCCCTCCGATAGACCTCTGACGATACGCCTGCCTAAGAAAGGTCGTCACCCCGATGCGAGGTCTGACACTTCAAGCGAACCAGCCACCCCTCGCTCCACATCAAGTACCAGACTGGGGGTTGCTAGTCTACCGACAACCCCACGCTCCGCTCCGTCAGTTGAACCTCTGAAGATCAAGCTGACTAGGACGCCCTCTCAATCTTCATTCACACAGGAGGTAGCCGAAGAGGAACCAGAGCTAGCCAAGTATGTGGCTGCCCACACTGACGCTCCCTCCGCCGATGATGTAATCCCTCTAGAAAAGATACCTTACTTCATCAATAAAGGGTTATCTTTGAACTACACCGAGCTCAATAAGCTATGTACAATGTATGCTATGGAACACGGTATAGGCACTCACCTACATACACAGGTGATAAATGTGTACACCGCTATCCAACTTACTCCAGTAGAAGACGCTTACCGAATAATCGAGGGAGGGGACCACCCAATCATCTTCGACCGGACGAACAACCCGCATCACCTCGCCATGGAAGAAGTCGACTTCGGGTCAGAAGCTGGAAGACTGCCTCTGTATCTCTATAGCCCTCAATCCAAATATCTCATGCAGAAACAGGGGTATGATCTAGAGACAACGCCAGGACTGAACTATGGCACTGGACGACGATTACCTTTGAAGACACCAGCCCCGGCGGGCAAACCACGGAACTACTATAACAAAATCGGATGCGGTTTAGGGTATGTAACGTCTACTACGACCCCTGAAAGCTCAGATGAAGAATGCGACTGGCAGTCACATTCAACCGGATTACCGACTTTCGACTCAGATACCAGCATCGGAGATGTGTTCAGACAAGTCATGTCTGTAATGCCCCGCTCCGCACGAGGCATTTGGTTGGCTTGTTGGATGGGATCAGAATGTTGGACCGCGACTTGTGTTGGAGATCAAGAGAGTTGAGACTGATGCAGTATTTCTTAGTTGGCTAGACAGAATGGGTATTGGAACGTGGCTCGCTGGTGGAGCTACGCTTAGTGGGATTGGAGCAGGAAGACCATTATATAAGGCAAGTGGAACTGTCCTCCTTCCTCCTTATTCCTGCATGCTTAATAAATAGAATAATGTGATGCTATGATTTGCCCCTAATGTTCCATGTTTTAGTTGCTGAGTAATTGAGATGTTTATGCTAAGAATTATTGAGCTGCCGAATGAATCACACTTGAACTGCTAATGCGATTTGACGCTTGAAATGAATACTTGAGTAATGAGATGCTATGAGAATGATACATGAGTAATGAACTGGCTATGCTATTAACACAAAGAATGGAAAGAAATACTAGAATCATGTACATCCTGTATAACTGTTAATGTTGCCTGTTGCTTCTATGCAATGAAAGAAATAATACTGTCCCTGTGAAATGAAATGAATATGCTATTGTCCCTATGAATTGAATGAATTGTTACAGGTCCCTTTGAAATGAATGAATGTTGTTGTTTCTCCTTAGAAGGAACGTAATGAGAAATGTTGCAATGGAACAAACAATGAGAATGATGGGACTTGGGATCATGGAGATCATCAAGTAGAATGATGGTAATGATTAGTCGTTGAACACGGCTTGGGATTGAGATGAGATGTTGAACTGTTGGCTCTGTTTACTTTAGTTGCTTTACCATGCATTGTGTTATCGAGTCGACACGCATTCGCATGGTCATGGACGTACTTGTACAAGTCTGAGTAAGTTTCCTCGAACGGTACCCGGGGCGCTGGGACCGATTCGACCCGGGAGGAAACATTGGTCGTGCTATGGTGGCACGAGGTATTACGGGACATTCGGCTAGGCTTGCAACCTACCCTGGAATGGTACGTCGTAATACCCGTTGGAAAGTCCTTTATGGTGCAGTTTCACCAACGACCATATAGTCAGGATGCATGCTAATGAATGTTTTGTGCAGACAGAGTAAGTATATCATATTATCCTGTATTTCAATGCAGGTACGAGGAAGTTGGCTATCGGTAAGAAATCACTTAAATGTGATAATTCAATATATGTGTTGGTTTAACTTGCATGCTTACGTTCCAAATAAGTAAATGGTACGGTTTGTAGCCTTTCAGTATGAGATCCTACTTAACATGTTAAATTCAGTATGCTAGAAAGATGCCATGCTATAATCAATGCTCAAACATAATATACATGCTAAGTGATGCTTGAAGTGAGAACTGTTATAACATGTTTAAGATGTTAGTGTTAATGATGCCTCAATGATGCCTTTTTATGATAATACTTGGTACGCCTCAATGATGCCTTTGCATGATAACACCAAGAATGCTAAAAGATATGTCCACATGAATGCTACTAAGATTATGTTTACATGCTTCACTATGACTATTGCCCATGAACTGTAAACTGATGCTAGGCCCCAATTAGAAAGATCATTCTAATAAATGCTTGCTTAAATGATCACTTAAAATGTTGGTTTATACGAGTGGGTTGGATTCTGCTTGCCAGTACATAGATGATGTACTGACCCACGTTTTGTGGGCAGGTGCTTGTGCATCGGAATGTTCTACACACGAAGATTAGCTGGATTGGTCCCGCGGCATCGAAGATTTGTTGGGCATACAGAAGCTCTCCTTGTACAAGACGATGTCTTCTGTTTATAAAGGGCATAATGTATGGAACATTGTAATCAGTTGTACCAGTGAGATTGTAAGCCAAGTTAGTGTATCGAGTTGTAATCCATTGTATCCAAATATCATATGTAAGCTGTATAGCATTGTTCAGTTGGTTTCCATTGTAAAGTGAGATATGCTGTAATCATTGTACTTCAATACAAGTCTTGTACTCTTCTTCAATTATCAATAAAGAGAATGAAGTTCTATATATCTCTGTGTGGCTTCAAGTTACTCTTTTCTCCGCTGCTATAATAAAGTGATGTGCTTCTATTCAATGAGAAAGATTGTCCTCATTAAATTCAATTTATCTGCTTCTGCCGCTGTGATGTGTTCCTATTTGAAAAATAATCGATTATGTACCATCTTTGCCTTGTACAAGTGCAATACCAGACTTGTACGGCATCACGCCCAAGCGAGGACGATCGATTCCAAGAGATAAAGTATGTGAATAAATGACTCTATGAATCGGGGCGTGACAAATTGGTATCAGAGCACGGCTTTACGTCCTTGGTCTCTTCTTTGATTCGTTTCTAAATCAAAGTTGCGTCGACGATTAACCAAAGTTGCTTCCGCGATCACTCAACGTTGCTTCCGCAATTAAATCAAAGATTGCTTCCGCGATTGTGCTATTGTTGTTCAGTAATTATCCTTATGTATCTGTGCTTGAAAGTTCGTTGACCCTCTTGGCTGCTCACTGGATGTTCCATACAATAAGTCTATATACATTGTGATGCCCCTGAATGAATGATTGTTGTTGGTTTGGACACAAATAACCCAACAATGACTCGATGCCATAGTATGCTGTTTGGAATGTGGGAATAAGAAAAGTGGCTATGTATGCTGTAACAAGTTGAGATCGCTTGTGATGTTGGAAAAGAATTGTGAATGGGGTAATTGATGGATGAGTTCAATGAAACTGGGGAATTGACTCATTGGTGATGGCTAGTACTTTTGAGATCCTGAGATGTTGGCTAAGTGTTGTGAGCATTATAGATCACGAAGGTCCGGAATAGATTGGGTTGGTATTGTTTAAGGATGGCTTCGTTTCTGAGTGGTATATTGCCTCTACCACCTCAGAACGAGATGTATATTGACCCTTTCCATAGAATAGCAATGAGATTATCTGTGGGTACTGGGTAGTACCGAGACTTAGCTGGGAGTCATGTATTATTGCTGGATGACTCGAATGTCCCTTGACGATAATGTTACGTTGAGTAGCGAGATTGTCGGATATTGTAACTGGTGGCTTGGTTAGAAATTATTTAGTCGAGTGATGACTCAGACTAGTAAGACCGTTAGTATGCTATGGGTAAATGGATTTGGCTAGAGAATGCTGTGGCTTAGAATATCTGAATGTTGATTTCGATTGGTTAGATGCAAATTATTGGTGGCTAATACAATGTTGATTGCTAATCTGAAAGTTCTAGAAATATTGTCGGTGAACCAAAAGAATATTAGAAATTGTGCCTTGATCCTAAGGTGTAATAGATATTAATCCATCTTGATCACCAAAGGATAGTCGTTGGATATGTGCATGGATGTTGAGGAATTGAATTGTACCAGAAAAGTGACAAGTAGCAACCCTGAATATTTGTGTTGCATAGAGGATGGTTAATTGATACATAAATTGTCGGATTGAATGGCATGAACTACTCGACCCTTGAGGTAGAGAATTTTAAGAATGTTCGTATAAGATTTTGACGGCTGGGAAAAGAACGAGATTTAAGAATGCCCGTAAGAGAGTTTGATGATGGAGAAACGAATGGAAACAAGAAATTTCAAACGTGTTGGATAATGTAGGTATAGGTGATTGTTGGTTGGGATATAAATTGTTGGCTTATGACTTAGTGGTGCAACCTTGTCATACAGACCGAATAGTATGATTCTATAGTTATATTAAAACTATCGGAATCGATGACCCTTGAATAGTTAACCTTGGTTATGGGTTTATGTGGGTACGAAGGAATCGGACCAGAAATTGAATCATTGGAAATTTACTTGATGGATTATTAGAACAATGAAGATCGTATGTCGGATTTGGAATTGACCATAATGTTGATAGATCGATCTTAGTCGATTGTTGGATAAGTCTAGAATGAGCCTCTGTGGGAATTATTTCCTTGAGGAAGACCCTGAATAGATAGACTTGACCCTAGCGACCAGTTGATGATTTACCAATTGCTGGCTTAGCCCAATTGACGATTCATTATTCAGACTGAATTGATACCCATAGGTTTGGGTAGAGTTCCTTAGAACTACCGGTTGCTTGTTGGCCCTAAGAAACAGGAACTAGTATAACCCTAGTAGCCGTCCACTCTAGGGGAGTCACCTGAATGATTAGGTATAGCTGTCGGTATAGCTAACCATTGAGACTGGACCAAATAATAGATGGCCGTTGGCGACCCATAGAATGACCTTGTGGCATTGAACGAGAAATGGTGATAAGTATGACCTAAGAATGATAAGTTGTAAGTATATGCTCCAATGTGAACTTTAGAGATGTTTAACCCTTGAGGATTATGTGTCGACCTATAGCGGGAAATAGAATCGTGGGATGAGACTTGATTTGTATGTATCGAATAGTGAATTATGATATGAGATGGAATTGACTACTCATGACGGAAATGTTGGATAGTATCTATAGTCGGGTAGCTGGGTTAACCTTGACTGTTGCATAGAATTATACCCTGACTGGATAATCGATAGTTGGTGATGTTGGATTGTATCTTTTAGAAAAGATGAATTGCCTCGGTGAAAAATGTTGTTGGATTTGGGAAGGAAAATGATTGTTGTTGTGAAACCTTGATATGATTGGCTCTAAGTTAGACCCTTGATCGAATGTTAGAAATGTTATGCTTGGATGGAGATTGTCCCTGATGTTAAGTGGTGGCCTGGAAAATAGTGATTGTGGCAAAGTGAATAAAGCAATAAGTCAATTGAAAGGATGCTAAGTTGGATTTAGAAAAGAGAGTTATATTGTGGCTGATCGAATCGCACTAACATGGAAGTTGGCTGAAGTACATATGTTTTGGGGACGCCTGAAAAATGTGTATGGATCCAGCCGAAGTGATAGGTTGCGACTGAGATAATATTATGGGAAGAATTTATCGTACTAGCACGGACTTTGGCTGAAATGCATATGTTTTGGGGACGCCTAAAATATGTGTATGGATCCAAACGAAGTGATATGTTGCGACTGAAATAGAAATGTAAGGAAAATGTTGGCGAATCAATGAAAAGTTGTAAGTAATTGAAAAAGAGATAGACAGATCGAATGATTGATGGATTAAAATGATACAGTTGGATAGCTATTTTGAAATGACCGAGTGGGCTGAAATGAATATTGAATTGAAGCTGAATGAATAACTCGTTGTGACTATATGAATCTAGTAGAAGAGTTGGTTCCTTAAGTTTCGAGGACGAAACTTTTTCTGAGTGGTATATTATGTAATGCCCCGCTCCGCACGAGGCATTTGGTTGGCTTGTTGGATGGGATCAGAATGTTGGACCGCGACTTGTGTTGGAGATCAAGAGAGTTGAGACTGATGCAGTATTTCTTAGTTGGCTAGACAGAATGGGTATTGGAACGTGGCTCGCTGGTGGAGCTACGCTTAGTGGGATTGGAGCAGGAAGACCATTATATAAGGCAAGTGGAACTGTCCTCCTTCCTCCTTATTCCTGCATGCTTAATAAATAGAATAATGTGATGCTATGATTTGCCCCTAATGTTCCATGTTTTAGTTGCTGAGTAATTGAGATGTTTATGCTAAGAATTATTGAGCTGCCGAATGAATCACACTTGAACTGCTAATGCAATTTGACGCTTGAAATGAATACTTGAGTAATGAGATGCTATGAGAATGATACATGAGTAATGAACTGGCTATGCTATTAACACAAAGAATGGAAAGAAATACTAGAATCATGTACATCCTGCATAACTGTTAATGTTGCCTGTTGCTTCTATGCAATGAAAGAAATAATACTGTCCCTGTGAAATGAAATGAATATGCTATTGTCCCTATGAATTGAATGAATTGTTACAGGTCCCTTTGAAATGAATGAATGTTGTTGTTTCTCCTTAGAAGGAACGTAATGAGAAATGTTGCAATGGAACAAACAATGAGAATGATGGGACTTGGGATCATGGAGATCATCAAGTAGAATGATGGTAATGATTAGTCGTTGAACACGGCTTGGGATTGAGATGAGATGTTGAACTGTTGGCTCTGTTTACTTTAGTTGCTTTACCATGCATTGTGTTATCGAGTCGACACGCATTCGCATGGTCATGGACGTACTTGTACAAGTCTGAGTAAGTTTCCTCGAACGGTACCCGGGGCGCTGGGACCGATTCGACCCGGGAGGAAACATTGGTCGTGCTATGGTGGCACGAGGTATTACGGGACATTCGGCTAGGCTTGCAACCTACCCTGGAATGGTACGTCGTAATACCCGTTGGAAAGTCCTTTATGGTGCAGTTTCACCAACGACCATATAGTCAGGATGCATGCTAATGAATGTTTTGTGCAGACAGAGTAAGTATATCATATTATCCTGTATTTCAATGCAGGTACGAGGAAGTTGGCTATCGGTAAGAAATCACTTAAATGTGATAATTCAATATATGTGTTGGTTTAACTTGCATGCTTACGTTCCAAATAAGTAAATGGTACGGTTTGTAGCCTTTCAGTATGAGATCCTACTTAACATGTTAAATTCAGTATGCTAGAAAGATGCCATGCTATAATCAATGCTCAAACATAATATACATGCTAAGTGATGCTTGAAGTGAGAACTGTTATAACATGTTTAAGATGTTAGTGTTAATGATGCCTCAATGATGCCTTTTCATGATAATACTTGGTACGCCTCAATGATGCCTTTGCATGATAACACCAAGAATGCTAAAAGATATGTCCACATGAATGCTACTAAGATTATATTTACATGCTTCACTATGACTATTGCCCATGAACTGTAAACTGATGCTAGGCCCCAATTAGAAAGATCATTCTAATAAATGCTTGCTTAAATGATCACTTAAAATGTTGGTTTATGCGAGTGGGTTGGATTCTGCTTGCCAGTACATAGATGATGTACTGACCCACGTTTTGTGGGCAGGTGCTTGTGCATCGGAATGTTCTACACACGAAGATTAGCTGGATTGGTCCCGCGGCATCGAAGATTTGTTGGGCATACAGAAGCTCTCCTTGTACAAGACGATGTCTTCTGTTTATAAAGGGCATAATGTATGGAACATTGTAATCAGTTGTACCAGTGAGATTGTAAGCCAAGTTAGTGTATCGAGTTGTAATCCATTGTATCCAAATATCATATGTAAGCTGTATAGCATTGTTCAGTTGGTTTCCATTGTAAAGTGAGATATGCTGTAATCATTGTACTTCAATACAAGTCTTGTACTCTTCTTCAATTATCAATAAAGAGAATGAAGTTCTATATCTCTGTGTGGCTTCAAGTTACTCTTTTCTCCGCTGCTATAATAAAGTGATGTGCTTCTATTCAATGAGAAAGATTGTCCTCATTAAATTCAATTTATCTGCTTCTGCCGCTGTGATGTGTTCCTATTTGAAGAATAATCGATTATGTACCATCTTTGCCTTGTACAAGTGCAATACCAGACTTGTACGGCATCACGCCCAAGCGAGGACGATCGATTCCAAGAGATAAAGTATGTGAATAAATGACTCTATGAATCGGGGCGTGACAATGTCAGTCAACATGGCATTCACCGACGCTTACGAGGAAGACGAAGACATCCCCGAAATCCTTGAACTAGAGCCATGGGCCCAGCAATTAGACGCACAATGGGAAAAGCGGTTCGAACTGAGAGAACTTCCTACTGAAGATGAGGTCATACAAGTGGATCTCGGCAGCGAATCTTCTCCAAAACCGATCTTTATCAGTAAAAGCCTAACTTGACGAAGAACGAGAGTCGCTGTTAGAACTTGTCAGAGAATACATTGATGTGTTCGCCTGGAGCTATGAAGACATGCCGGGGTTAAATCCTGACATCGCTCTCCACAAACTCAATATACGGCCAGATGCAAAGCCAGTCAAGCAGCAACAACGACGCTTCCGCCCATGCGTCATGGACGCGATCGAAGCCGAAGTCAACAAGCTAATAGCCAGCGGCTTCATTCGTGAAGAGCAACATCCTGATTGGGTCGCTAATATAGTACCCGTCCTCAAGAAGAATGGGAAGATTCGAATCTGCATCGACTTCCGCAACCTGAACGAGGCATGCCCCAAAGATGAATTTCCCCTTCCTATCACAGACATCATGATCGACAATACATGCGGCTTTGAACGTATGTCATTCATGGATGGATTCTCGGGGTACAATCAAATCAAGATGTCTCCCGACGATAAAAAGCACACCTCATTCCGAACCCCGATTGGCACATACTGCTACACAGTCATGCCATTCGGTCTAAAGAATGCTGGTGCTACATATCAGCGAGCCATGAGTATCATTTTTAGAGAACATTTACGTAAGACAGTGGAATGCTATGTCGACGACATCGCCGTCAAGAGTTGCCGTAAGGAAGATCATCTGCAAGACCTGAGAACGATGTTCAACTTAATACGAGCCCACAATCTGAAGATGAACCCTACGAAATCGTTCTTGGGCGTATCCAGCGGGAAGTTCTTGGGCTTCATCATCACTGCACGGGGTATCCATGTAGACCCCGAGAAAACGAGGGCAATCATGGAGATGGGCCCCCCGAGAAATCTCCGTGAACTTAGAGGCCTCCAAGGGAGGCTAGCTTATATCAGGAGGTTCATTTCCAACCTCTCCGAGCGATGCCGACCGTTCACCCACCTCATGAAGAAGGGAGTCTCATTCGTATGGGACGAGGAATGCCAGCGCGCTTTCGATGACATCAAAGAATATTTATCAAATCCTCCAGTCCTGGTGGCCTCAGCCCCTGGAAAACTATTCCTGCTCTATGTACGAGCAATGGAACACTCCTTCGGTGCCCTGCTGGCACAAAACAACGACGCAGGCCACGAGCAGGCCATTTACTATCTCAGCCGAATGATGGTCGGGCCCAAACACCGATACACCGCTGTAGAGAAAGAATGCCTCGCCCTGGTATTCGCCATTCAAAAGACGCGGCACTATGTCACGGGGCAAACCATACATGTGATCTCACGAATCAACCCTCTCAGGGTCCTCATGACCAAACCTGGGGCACTCAGCTCCCGCCTCGCTACATGGGCGATATTGCTGTCCCCCTATCATATGATCTTCATCCCGCAGAAGGCTGTCAAAGGTCAAGCCCTGGCAGACTTTTTGACGGCCCATCCAGGATCGGAATCATCCAGAATACACGAAGAAATCCCAGATAAGGTCGTCGATTCAAATACAACCACCCACGATAACATATGGCAGATGTTCTTCGATGGCGCTTCAAGAACCGGACCCAAGGAAAACATCATCGTCGGAGTCGGAGTAGTATTGGTCTCTCCTACCGGGCTAGTGATCAATCGTGCCTACTCTCTCAAGGAACCCTGCTCTAACAACGTGGCCGAGTACAACGCTTTGGTTATTGGCCTCCAACTCGCAAGAGAACTGGGGGTAGAATACCTTGAAGCATACGGCGATTCGCAATTAATCGTCAACCAGATTCGGGGGACGTACGAAGTCCGCCATGAAGACATGATCCCCTACCACCAAATAGCGATTAACATTATCTCATCATTCGAGGAATTCTTCATCGAACACGTCCCCAGACTCCAAAATATCGAAGCTGATGCCCTAGCAGGCCTGGCTGCTTCCCCAGCAGTGCCAAACCACTCTTATCATTCGGTCGATGTAATCGGCCATGAGCTGGTCTGCCCCAAGAACAACGTTCAAGCTATGGCGAGTTATTCTGCTCAGATGATCGACAGAGCGCCAGACTGGAGACAACCATTCATAGACTTCGTGGTCTACGACATCCTGCCCGAGAACCCGAAGGAGGCTACTTCTATCAGACGGCGTTCTCTCAAATTCTTCTACGATACAGAGACGAAAATACTGTATCGTCGCTCCTACGACGGATTACTACTTCGGTGCTTGTCGAACACAGAAGCCAAAGAAGCCGTACGAGAGGCTCATAACGGTGTCTGCGGGGCCCATCAGCCTAGCCCTAAGCTGCAAGACCGCCTTCGCCGGATGGGCTACTACTGGCCCACGATGGTGGCTGATGCAATAGATTATGCCTAAAAATACAAGGCCTGTCAAGTCCACGCAGACTTCATTCACCAACCATCCGAATTTCTACATCCGACAGTGGTGTCCTGGCCATTCGAAGCATGGGGAATGGATATCATTGGTCCAATCACCCCACCTTCCTCCCGAGGATATCGCTTCATACTTGCGATCACTAATTACTTCTCAAAGTGGGCAGAGGCTGTCCCACTCGCCGAAGTCAAGACTTCGAACGTAATCAGCTTCCTGAAGCACCACGTCATCTATCGCTTTGGACTGCCCCGAAGGATCATCTATGATAATGGTTCGCAGTTTATAAGCCACGCATTCTACCGATTCTGCGACAAATACCGCATTCGGAATATCGCTTCGACACCATACAACCCGGCAGCAAAAGGGTTAGCAGAGGCATTCAACAAAACAATCATCAAACTCCTCAAGAAATTTGTCTCCTCCAACAAATACGACTGGAACGAGAAGCTCGGCGAGTGCTTATGGGCTTATCGTACCACGGTTCGAACAGCCACCGGGAATACAACATTCTCTCTGGTGTACGGGAGTGAGGCAGTTCTCCCATTAGAGACTCAGATTCCCTCACTCCGAGTCGCCCTCACTTATCAATTGACAACGGATGATAACTACCGACGTCGACTACAAGGGTTAGAGGCCTTAGATGAAAAATGCCTCCTAGCCCAACAAAGGATCGAATTATACCAAGCACGCATCTCAGGAGCCTTCAACAAAAAGGTCAAAGTCAGAACATTCCAAGTGGGCGATCTTGTTTTGGCAGTCAGGAGGCCAATGGTCATGACTCACAAGACCACCGGCAAGTTCCAGCCAAAATGGGAAGGCCCATTTATCATCGAGGCCGTGTTCTCCAATGGTGCTTACCACCTCGCCAAGCAGAATGGAGACTTGCTCATGTTGCCCGTCAACGGCAAATTCCTGAAGAAATACTATGTTTAAACAACATTTTCCAGAGTTTCGAGTTATGTGCCCGCTAGTACCACTGAACTCAACCCCCTAATTTTCCAACTTATCGAGTCACATACCCTCTTGTACCGCTGAACTCATACCCCAAATTCCCAAGTCATGTACCTGCTAGTACCTCTGAACTTATACTTTGATTCCAACATTCACAGATTTTCGAGTCACGTACCCGCATGTACCGCTGAACTCATGCCCTTCTTCCATAAAGATATCCCAAATTTCCAAGTCATGTACCTGCTGGTACCTCTGAACTTACACTTTGATTCCAACATTCATAGATTGTCGAGTCATGTACCCGCTAGTACCAATGAACTCACCCCATAATTTTCTAGATCTTCGAGTCATGCACCCGCTGGTACCGCTGAACTCACACTCACCATTCTCCAGATTCTCGAGTCATGTACCCGATGGTGCCTCTGAACTCACATCCTGGTCACTCTTTCAGGTAGAAAGTTATGTATGATCATACCGCTGAACTTTCTTTCTACAAGAGATCCTCCCTCATGATCTAATACCTGCACTCCCAGTCCACAACAAAGGTAACGGATCCACAAATTTCCGAGACGACCATGTCCTCATCACCTCTGAGTCGTCCCATTTCTGCCAAAAACAAATCACCCCTACATAGAATTTCCATGTCCTCATTACCTCTGAGTTATTCTACGTACCCCCCTTCATTGAGCCCACTCCTGTCATGTCCTCATTACCTCTGAATGGGAAGGTTCCGTCGAAGAAATCTTCATACTTGCCATGTCCTCATTACCTCTGAGTAAGTATGATGATCCCCTTTCGACCTATTACCTGTACCCACAACCGGAGTACGCCAAGGGTAATGGGTCCACAAATGTCCTCTGTTGACCACAAATGTCCTCTGTTGACCACAAATGTCCTCTGTTGACCACCAATACCCTCCGTTGAGTTCGCTCCTGCCATGTACTCATTACCTCTGAGTAGGAAGGCTCTACGATTCAAAAAAAACTTTCCTACTTACCATGTCCTCGTTACCTCTGAGCAAGTATGTCAGTTCTCTTTCATCCTATTACCCGTATCCTAAACCAGGGTATGCCAAGGGTAATAGGCCCACAAATATCCTCAGCTAAATTTTTTAACACAAACCTATCACCTCATCATGCCCCAGGAGCCCAGCTGCTCTACGGCAATTCTTTTCTCAATACCAAGAGCACCCATGACCACTTTGCTATGGCTGCTTCAGGTATCCTGACCGAAACTTGTTATCTCTACCTAAAACTAAGGTACGCCATGGGTAACAGGTCCACAAATATATCCCCTATGCGGGGGAGAACATCACCACAATATCACAGGCATAACAGGCAATACAAATGAAGGGTAGAATGGAAAATACTCTTTATTTGAAGGAAGAAAAGAAGTACTACATATTTCGGGACCACGTCCCTTTCAAAAAAAAAGAAGAAGGGGAAAACGGGGACAAAACAAGAGGCCGATTATAGCTCGGCATTGCACAACTCCAAAAGACGATCCTTTACCAAAGCAGTCCCCCGATCAAGCCTTTGCTTAGCTCGACGCTCGGCCTCTTGGGATAGCTGCTCTGCGTCATTCAAATGTGAATAAGCCTGCCAGTTGTCCTCTACCTTCTTTAGGGCAAGCTCTAGATTAGAAGAAACCCTACTATACTTGCCAGCCTCCTGAATAACAATCTCTTTCTCAACACGAGCGGCCTCAAGCTCTGACTCCAGGAAAGCCAGTTTTCTCTGGAGCTCGAGGATCTATTCCCGAACATCGGCCACCCCACGAGAAGCATCTGCTTCCCGAGTCGTGTAATTTTCAGTCCAACGGCTCCACTGGTCGTGCAACTGAGTCAGATTCCGACGGTCCTGTAATATAGCCGGTTTGAGTGATTCCCAGGCAGCCATCACCTTCTCCACCACGGTAGTGAGGAAGTTGCATTCTCGATTTATGGCCGCAGGTAAATCAGTCTGATGCAACGAACGAAACTGGGCAACGAGACGGTCAGCCTCTAATAGCTTAGGCTCCAAGAGCGCAGCCAGTTCCTCTCCCCCAGGGAGTGTTTTAAGGGTATTAATCTGGCCGCCAGCACATCGACGGGCCAGAGTGAAGGGAGTCCCCCTTTCCACCGCTGCTTCGATCCTCCTCTTCAGATGACGATGGAAACTAGCAACTACGTCCTGTAACGCATCATCCAAGACTTCTATGAATGACGGCGTCAGAGGGAGAGTGGCAGACGGTACCAGAGGGGTAGTTTCAGAAGTTACCGCACCCGCCACCAAAGAAGCAAATTCCGTACGAAAAGAGGCTTGAATGGCGGCTAACTCCTCTTCCGCCGTCCGAATAGCGTGGATGCTCGGCAGGGAGGAAAGATTGACCCCCGAAATCATATTCACAAGGGAGGACACAGGGGGTATCGTCCCTTGTCCCGGCAGTACCGCTGCCTGAGGCCCCAAGCTCGACCCAGACGAAGGACCCTCGACACACGGAGATTCCGTCAGGCCCTCTCCGGTAGGGTATGATCCAGCAATATCAGTCACTGGCAATGACGGGTCGGGATCTGAACATCTAAAACAACCGTTAGACGAAGAATTTGAAGAATGACAGGGACACGTATGCTGATTCACGAATTATAGTTCAAGTTGCATTACCAGGGGAAGAGCGTGGGGGCGACGGCTCGTTCACCACCGGCATAGTTTCCCCACCCACAAAGCTATCATGAGGGGGCTCAGATGTTTCAGGAACGGGTGCAGTAAAGCTCCCATCCCCCTGGGTTGAGGTCCCAGCAGGGCAAGAATCCTCGGTCGCAACCGGAAGCACCCCAGCAGCAATGATAGCGGTACACATCCCACTGACTAAATGAGACAGGACTGGATTAGCCTCCGTAATCGGGTCCTGAGGGGCGAGCTCGTCCGACGCCTATAAAGAGCAGAAGAAACAAATAATTAGGTCACAACATAAAAAAAGAAGAAAGGAAACAGCTGAAGCCCAAGTCACCTCAGGAACATCCTCCACATCATCAATAAGCAGCCTGCGATGTCTTACCGCAGCGTGCTTCGTAGAATAAGTTCGGTCGTCAGTAGTAGTCACGCGCCTGCTCCGTTTACGCGAGGGGCCGGGTATCACAGATGGTTGATCCTTCACCACCTCGTCAGACAGACTAGACGATCGACCTACGGCCCTTTCAGCCTGCACGACTGGAGGTTGAGTCCCAACCTCCTCACCCGAAGAATGGGACAAGTCATCAGTGTCCTGTTCGTCGTCCCCCTCATCCGCCCTATTGGACTCTGAGTCCGACACAGGAACTCTATTCGCCCTTTTTTTCCTCTTCTTGGACCCTTCTGGCTTCTCGGCCAAATTGGTGCCAACAATGAAGCTAGTATTCGTATCAAAACCAACAGGAGGTTTGCTCGCTGCAACATGATAAAGAGCCGCTATATATAAAATATCACCCTCCACCTTGGCGTCAGGGAGTGAGCAGCTGGCTCGAGTATGGGTCGCATTATAATAATGCCAAGCCCGAATGCCATCAAGTATACTGCCCTCGAAGCTCAAGCAAGTGCTAGGGCAATCCAGGAACAATTGACTATACCCAAATTGACGGGAAAATCTACTGGGCAGATAAGGCTCCAAGTATACCCTGTTCCGGTAACGATACACCAGGTGCGCGGGACGGATGTTGCGTAACCAAAGAAGCATCTTCTCAGTTAAAAGTTGGGAAGGTTCAACGCCGTCAACGTGTACCCTCCTCACTTCTCCAGGGGTGAACTCAGGGAGAGATACGAAGAATTCGAGCTTGTCAATTCTCGCCAATACCCTCCGGCAGGCCGGCATGGTATCATGTTCCCAAGGCTGATGACGATATCAGAAAATGAAGGCGTCATCAACAGAGACGTTTTCATCGGGTCCCGGCCTCATCAATAACCGATAGTGCATCAATAACCACCCCATGAGGTAGTGGTATGGTAGTTCTATCCGGTTAAAATTCGCCGACACATCACGAGCAATAACTTTGGATGTAAAGGCACGAAGGCCGTGGTGTATGCTACACACCATGGCCGGAAGAAGCGCCAGCCTCACTTTGAAGACCAATTTTACAGCAGGAAGAATGAAATGGCGGCTGATCCTTTCTATAGAACTCGCGCCGCCCGAGACTACACAGTTGCGTAGCCACACCATCAAAAACCCAGCCAAGATCGCTTTATTAGATATTTCCCGGGTACCATAGTGGAAATAACTGAGGGAGTCAGTGCTACTCCCAAACCGGTCACGAGTAGACTTCGACTTCTTAACCTTCGACATCATATCCTTAACCTCCTCTGAGGTTTGGGGAGCTCGAGACGAAACGTGACCAGAAGGACGCAACTTAAAAAGATACAAAATCCAGTCCCTGGTATGAGGGGCATTCCCTTCTGAACTATTTATCTTCTTAATAGCCATCTAATGGCAGGCACTATGATGACACAACAGTTCCTGGTACACGGCGACGAAGCCAGGAAACCGCTGATCTAAATCCCCGAGCTCTTCGTTTGTCGGCATGTATACTTCAAAAGCTTCGTCTCCCCACGGCAATCTGGATACAGTGTTCATTTCGTGAAAAGCAAGCCCCAGTTCTCCTTCGGGGGTAAAGAAAGTCCCAGTACGCCGGTTATACAACTCCAATAGAGCCATAAACAAGGGCTTGTTAATGGGCAATCCGTAGCAGGTACCCCTGACGGCGTAGTAAAGATCAATTTCCTGAAGGAAGTCTCCGTACGTCCTTAGAATCCAGGAAGTAAGATTAGTCCATGTGGGAATAGGGTTAATCCAATTCAGCAGTGACAACCTGCCTATGGGATAAGACCCCTTGCAAGCAAGATGATTCAGAAAAGTATCAGCTAGGGTGAAGGAAAAATTAGGGCCGGTTGTGTTCACAAAAGTACCCGGGAGCAGCCCTATCACAGTCCGACTCACGGAGTCCTTGCCCGCATATATTAAACCCGTACGTCCGTTGTGGTGAATTTTGCCCACAAACATTCCCTGTTGGGTAGGAGTCAAAGAGCTAACCATCGTCCTGTTCAGCGGCACCATGTTAAACCACGAGAGAGGATAATGTCGCTCCATCTCGGGAATATGAATCTCTACCCCGCCTACAAAAAAATTCCAGTGCTCTGAGACATCCAGCAATCGGAAGTTCTTTATGGAAAAAGCATCCCCGAAGAGAAAGGCCGGTTTCAGATATTCCCCATCCAACTGCCCCGAATTCATCATGGAATAAAGAAAGCTGAAAGGTTGTTTGTTGATAGCAGCCACCCTATCCCTCGGCTCATTAGTGGGAAGCTGATCCACTATACGACGGATTAAGTCTTCAAGTTGCACGCCCACGGCGCACCGAGCTGGACCCACAAGGAGCTCTCCTGCTGGGTTGGTTGGAAGGTTCACTGAAGAAAGGACAAAAGAAGAAACAGGATTAAAAGAAGGCTAAAATAAAAATTTACTGGATAAAGAAGCTCTCAGGAGCCTATGCGGTTCAGGTCAATAAGGTCTTATGCGGCTCCAGTCCAGTGGGGTCCCAACTTATGCGGCTCCAATCCAGTTGGGTCCCAAGAAATGTAGTTTTGGGGGAGCATATGAGGTTCGAGTCAATACAGTCACATGCGGCCTAACTCAGATGCGAATTCTATATGACTCTAGCTCGATAGCTTATGCGGGTTGGACGAGTGAACACATTTTTTAAACAGAAGAATTCATGCGGCACAAAGCGCTATGCGATTCAGCCTGTTAAAACACATAGGCGGCTCCGTTCAGAGGAGAGTGTATGTAGTTTAGATCCGTCTTCTGCGATTCAAATATGGGGCTTTATCTATACGGCTCGGGCATGAAACAGTCATGCGGCTCACACAGCATATGCGGCTCACACAGCATATGCGGCTCTGCCATCAAGATTGGAGAAGGGGCTTGTGCATAAATATACAACAGAGCCATGAGTACTAAAGATCTAAAAGCAACCCTTACCCTCAAAAGCAGGACGAACGTCAGAGGATACTTCGGGTGCGTCAGGTTCGACGGCTGACGAGGACGTCACCCTCTTACCCTTCGCGGTGGTAGAAATAGCTTTAGAAGACTTAGGAGCCATTGCTTCGACAATGAAGATCGGAAGGAGAAGACAGGAAAAAGAGTGAACGAAAGAGAAGGTAAAGAAGTCCCTCCGGCTAAAGTTACCCGTATTTATAAACAAAGATGGAGCGTTTCGATTCCCGTGCATACACATAAACCGACCCTTCGGTTATCAAAATAAGCCGCCGAAAATGAAGGCTAAGCTCCTCGGATCCCGCACCAAAAAGCGCCCTTTAAAGATCGATAACACTTAAGTGCTAAAGATTGCCATACGTGGCAAATGATGACGTGGCTAGAGGCCATGCGGTTGAAAGTCTCCTGTGGCTGAATCACCTATGCGACTGAATAATTCATGCGGCTAGAACTCTTATGCGGTCGGGATTGCATATGCGGCCAATACAGCCATGCTTCTTGTTCAAAGTATTTCAATTTTACAAATTGAAAACTTTGAAGGGGGTCCTGTAGAAGCATGGAAAATACTAAAAAAATTGACTCATGCGGCCAAGAAAGACCCATGCGGCTCAGAAAACGCATGCGACTTAGGGAGTCATGTGGCATAAGGAGCTATACGGCCGGAGGCATTCCATGCGATTCAGAAGACATGTGGCGTGACAGTGCTCCCCTCCGATCCATGCTGCATTAATTGCTTTGACGGCTGACCCCTCTGAAAAGTTGACAGACCTGACACCAAAGCAGGTAATTATGACTCTGTCATGATGATGAATCTCTAGGGAAGAGAAAGAAATCTCTGACACGATCCCCCGAGAGCAACAAAATGCCACGTGGCCCTACCACGTGGGTGTGCTTATGCGGCTCGAAGTGAAGACTTCCCATGCGGTTCAGAGTGAAGCTGTCCCATGCGGCTCGAGTGTAATCATCCCTATGCGGCTCAAGAAGATCATGCCCATGCGGCTCAAGCAGACACACCATTATGCGGTTCATGCGGCTCATCATATGGTTCAGAAGTCTGAAGGAGGGGGCCACTGCCCAGACAGCCCTGACACGTGTCCTAAGTCTTATGCGGCCCAAAATTTATGCGGCCTAAATCTCATGTGGCCCAATCTACATGCGGTTCCAGTCTCACCATGGGCTCTCAGGACACGTGTCCTCAGCCGATCAATCTCCCAGATTTATGGCAATCCAAGATCGGGTCGAATCCCAATGATCTGGGGCACGTGGCAGGAGAATAAATTTGATTTATTCGCAGATATTAGAGAATCATTATAAGAAAGATTTATACCAATCAGCATTAATTGCTAATGGGAATTTGGTGTAATCTACCCTTAATGGTTCTGATTCGTCACAATCAGAAACGAACGACCTAGATTGATCAATCCCCAGGCCGCCGCCATCTCCAAGAGCTAATCATTGGCAACCCTAGTGATCACATCCCACTATTATAAATAGTAAGGTGCCATTCCCTTGTAATATATAGAGAGATATACAAAAGAAAAAAAACCAGAGAAGAATACGTATACACAGAGAGACTTCTCCCATAGTCAGAGAGAGAATATACACAGAGAGAGAGAAGCCAGGAGAGCAATCAGAGAGAGAGCAAGAAGGCATTTCTTCGTCAACGACCAAGCAGATCTTTCCTGAGTCAAGGCTGCGTACCGATCGTCCAAGGAGCAAGGCAGAGCGGCCGTCGCTTTCCCGAGCCTCTATCGTCACCCCCCAGAATCTAAAATAAACAATCGTACTTAGACTGCTGTACCTAGGTTTTCGTCCCTAGGCTTTCTTTGTACGAGCGAGTTTGTATTGTGAGTCTAAGTTCAGTCCTCCGATAATTGTTCTGTACTTTTACAATCAATGGCAAACAGATAGATCACATATTATCCTAGGGACCTGATAGGTAGGCTAAATCATAGTATGAATTGGTGTGTAACTATCTCAGCCCGCTTGATTATTAGATTATTCGAGGTAACTTCCCATATTTGTTTGAGACACATCCATATTCCTTCTCTTCCTATTTCTAAGCTTATAACGTGATTTAGCCAGCTTATCATTCTAATTACGATTTAGAAGATCGCTTTCTTCCTTCGCTATGCCTTAACCTCAAATCTAAATCCATGATCTCATCTCTCTCTTGCCAAACGATCACCTTATCCTAAGACGCCATTCCTCCCAAATTCTTGATCAAGCACCCACTTAGTCGTACCATATCCTTGTGGAAAATCTCTTCTGGAGCTTTTCGAAACTCTATGTACCATTATCTGTAACTTTCTTGTTCGTGCTACACTTGAGCTTGTTTACAAATCCCTTTATGCCTCCTCGTTTTGGTTATGCCCAACCAAGCCAATTCTCTACTGTCTATTGAACTCTGAACCATTTATGATCAGCACTAAATTGATATAATTCCCTTATAGAGTTATTGACCAATAGTACCATGATAGTACCTAGGATTATTGCAGACTGTAATATCTAAATTCCAGTTTTCTTTTCTAAAATCTTGCTAGTAGAATCACGACTATGATCTTCTGGCTGGGACAAGTTGTGCTTGACTCCCTTAAGATTTTAATCTTCTATCTTCTTATACCATGCCTTATTGTAATTTTGAGGATGAAATTCTATAAGGTGGGTAGGTTGTAAGTCCCCAGAATTTTAGGAATTATTTTAAATTTTATTAAAGGAATTATTTTTAAGAGATATTTTAATTATAATTATTTGATCATCAAACATACTTTTTCGTGACTTTGATTTTTGGAGCGCAAGAGATGTCAATCTCTCAAAACGTTCTTTATGAGTTTTGATCTAAACAAGTTTATCTTCATGTTGACATATCAAGTCCCACTCAAACTTGTTTTCCTGTGCTCTATTTGCATCGTAGAACTTTCGGGTCAATCAGGCCACTTGATCATTTTTATTTATTATTAATTTCCCACTTTTATCTTTGATCATCATATGCACGTTGTCGGGACTTTTAATTTAGGAGCACAAGACTAGTCATTTTCTCAAAACCAACTTATCATACATGATCTACTCGAGATACTCTTTACCAATGACCTTCGTGTCCCACTCATACACACCATCTTGTACTTTATTTTTATCGCACAACTTTCCGAACATTTGACCCAATCTTGATTTACCCCACGGAATCATATTTACTTCCAACTTGAATTGGAGACACCATTTTGCCCCAAACTTGTCGACCCAAGATATGGACACGGCCCATTTCAAGGCTACTACACGCATGATACTTGTGTCCCATTCATTTGAGTCCCTACATTCTATTTAATTACCCGTGATCGTAAATGAATAAATTAAATCATTTATTGCATCAAGCCCGATTTTAACCCGACCCGACTCAATCGAACCCAACCCAATTTTATGTGATCCCTCTCATGACTACCCGTATACCCCACACAAATTTCTTCCTCCATTTGTGTAGATATTTCTTATTCTCTCTCCCTCTTCATAAAAATCTCATTTTCTCTCTCTTATATATATATGTATATATAATATCTCTCTACTCCTTAAATCACTCTACCACCTCACCCCCCATCACCATCACCAGCACACAACACCCCAACCCATACTCCCCCTCTCTCCTCTCTCTACTCAACAGCCTTCCTCTACCCCTATTAAATCGACAGCCCTTCCCCTCTTCATTTTTATCACAGCCATCATCTTCATCACCCACACCATCATCTTCATCACCAACATCATCTCCCCTTCACAATCCCCACTCGGCCGACCACCCTATGGCCTAGCCGAGTAGCAGCCCCCCATCTCGACCTCGCCACCAACACCATCATCATCTTCTCCACCACCATCACCATCATTCTCATCCTCCTCCTCCTCTTCCTCCTCCTCCTCCTCCTCTCATTCTCCTTCTATTTACCCGAGCCGAACCCGTGCCCGTTCCCGTGCAGCTGCTGCCGGACTTCATGGCACCGCCGCACCACCCCTCACCCTCGACGACCCTAGGGTGGCCCTCCCTCGCCGCCTAGGCCGTCGGCAGCACCCCGCCGATGGCAGCACACGCTGCTGAAGCTGCTGTCGCACATTATTATTGTGCTGCATTTGCAGAGCCGCCGCGCACACCACGCCGGCCACCGCCGACTACCCGTAGCCCGGCACCCCTCCGATGAACTCCCCTTCGCCGTCCTCCTCCTCCTCGATGTGTAATAAAGACGATTCTTGCGTATCGCACTGAATCCCGTCGTGACGCCCGAGATTGTGGAGATAGAAAATGTGCTTCATGGCAGCAACTTCGTACATATTTTCTGGACAATCCAACCATTGGATCGTCGAATTCTTTCTTCAGTTACAATCTTGGTATATAGATCTTCACTCCCCTCATCATCCATTAATTTTGTCGTTTGAAACATCAAAATCGTTCGCCAAGTTACCCGAATAACTGTATTTATTTTGGATAATTTTGTGGGGCCAACTTCGTGGACTTGTATCTTCGCCATCGCAGCTCCATTTGACGTTCCACCAGTTCTTGTACAGAGCTGGTATAACCCTCTTCTTGTGTTATAAGTTTCGTTTTATTATGAGGTCGTTAGGTTGGTTGAATTCGACGTCAAAATTGGCCGTCCAAATTCGTAATTTCTAACTTATTAAATTCTAATTTTGAACCCGGGACTCTGGAATCCAATTCTGATACCACCAGTAGACTCGTAGCATCGTTCTGGCACGAATTTATATAAAGTTTGCTTGATTTGGAGGACGTGGACCCTGGCACGCATTTTGGTACAAGGTAGGCCCCACTATCCGAGTCAACGGACCATTTTGAGATCGGCTCATCGGAATCCATTTCTGGATATACCGTTGGATTCTTATCATCATTCTGGACTCATTGACATGTACTTTGCTAGATTTAGTGGACTTGGACTCCAGCACGTATTTTCGTGCAAACCGGATTCTATTATCCGAATCAACGGACCATTTTAAGTTCGACTCATCGAAATCCACTTTCGGACATACCGTTGGGTTCGTATCATCATTTTGGACTCGTTGACATATACTTTGTTAGATTTAGTAGACTTGGACTCCGACATGCATTTCCGTACAAACCAGATTCCAATGTCCGAGCCAACGAATCATCTTGAGATCGGCTCATCGGAATCCACTTTTGGATATACCATTGGGTTTGTATCGTCATCCTGGACTCGTAGACATATAGTTTGCTATATTTTGATGACTTTGATCCTGACATATTTTTCGGTGCAAAGTGGACCCAACGGTGGATCGTATTTGACCCAAAATTACCATTTTACCCTTGTGTTCAGAATTGGACTTATGGGTAGTCTATCCTAGCTATTTTTTTTATTCTGGAAACTTTGGTGATGTTTGTTTCAGCATCCGACGGAGACTATTATTTCGCTACCATTCTTGGACTTAAGGATTTGTCTACAGGTCATCATCGGCTCACTGCTTCACCCCAGGCAAGATACCTTGCCATGCTTGTTCTATTTATATTATTCATATCTACCCATATGTTGTTATCTGGTGGCACTGGTAGTATGTATCCAAGGATGACTTGAGTTTTATCGATGATGGCATTGATGTTATGGGTGTGTACGTGTGTAACTTAGAGTTAATAGACATACCCGAGATGGAGGAGTTATCCCGAATAACTTCTATGGCTTGACACGAGATATTACACGGTACCTTGAGTGAGTATCATTGTGTTGGCATGAACTTATGCATTCGACTGATCATCGGTGCGAGCGGTTCGTGTGTCGGTATATATAGAGTTAGATGGTGTCTATGTTAGAGACTCGCATTGAGATATGGATTGTCTGAGTCGTGGATACGACTTGTACATTTTCTGGGACGGGGAAGACAATCAGTAGGTGTATGGGACAGCCAGTTACATTATTTTAGCCTTAGCGTTACCCGGTTATGGGCGTGGATACCCGATTATGGGCCATACATTCACTAGGAGATACATCCGGTAGCGGCCACTAGCTGCGCGCTAGTTACGGTCGGGAGGTATACTAGTGCTTGTATGTATACATTGGCTCGTGATCTGACATCGGCCCGTGACTCGATGCAAATCCCTTATTCAACTACCCATATGTCACGCCCCAGAACCGGAATACCGGAGAGCGGGGGCAGACATAGCCAGCTACGCAATCCCAAAGTACGTTAATACTCTGAAATCACGTATAAGCTGTCAAGACATGGGGGTTACTCTACAAGCCATCAGTTAATCCTATGGTTTAACAATCCTAGGTATCTCAATCACAGGCAATTATACAAGAGCAAGGAGTACGATCATCATACATACAATAGTAAGGCGTCCCGAACCATATATATATGACTGATCATGAAGCCAGTACCACAGAACTGAGGACTAGCTAGAGTATTAGTCGTACATGATAAGGACTAGCTATAGTCTAGAATACACATATCATGTTTATGCCCGTAGGCTACAATATTAAGGAAAATACCAAAACACGAGCTAAACACATGCTCGGGGATAAACGTTACAAGAGGAGAATTTACATATCAGTGGAAGAATGAAAAAGAAACCCACTAAGGCACTCTGGTACTCCGGCTGGTCACCGTCGAGTAGATGGTGCGGTAGATCCTTCGGGCTCTTCTATTAGAACCTGGCCATGCAAAACCAGTGGGGTCAGACCCCAAATAGCAAGTACCACAAAGGAGGCCGAACTATGAACTTAAAACCAGTAGTCATTAGTAAATAAAGCAAGCAATAAGTAAGGGAGGATCGAGATTTGTGCAGTACCAATGCACTCATCTCGACTATAGAAAGACTATAAGTAAATCATTATTTGACATAAAGTAAACTGGGGAACATGTTAAATAAATGGATCATTAAGTGACAATCATAGAGTGAAAATCATTATAATCATTATCCTGGAACAATTAGGAACTGGATCTGGGAGGGTGATATACGATGGAATAACCATGGGACTATTCAGATAACCAGGTTACAACCCGTAAACCAAACAAGGACCGGGGTTGTAACCCTTCGTCTGAACCGAACTTGGTTTCTCCTACCATTTATCGGCAAGACAAAATAAGAAATCAGGACATATAACAATCATGTACAAGATCAAGACAAGACTAGACAGACTGAACTCCATCCAACATTCACGGCCAATCATTGCCTACGGCTTTCTACATTAACTAGCTAGGGTTATCACAAGCCTAGTTACTAACAAGATGCAGCAAGAATTCCAAGTCCGGTTACCTGTTTGTTACTACCTGAGTGATCCCAGCAAAGAAAAGGAAAAGATAGCATGATATAGCAGACACACTATAGTAAGATACATGTGTCCTAAGGTACCACACTCGACGGCGGACTGGAAGTGCGCTCATCTCGACGGATAACAACAAATCCCATGTATATATATATAAGGCCGAGACCAAAGGGACAACAGATAACTGGGAAATTCTCCATGAACTATTTGATCAATCTAGTCATTAACCTAGCCAGATTCAGTATGAATCCCTGACCGTGGGAAACCAGGGATTCATGTCCTAGACATGATGCAAGACAAGACGGGTTCATTTGTACAAACACAATCACCCACGGTATCCAGGCTATTTATTTATACAGGTCATGTCATGTCAGGTAGCCATCGTAACAGCTTATCAAGATATATCAGGTCAGGTTATCATGCCAAGTGTACTTGTCAGGAGTGCGCCACGGCGGGCCACTATCATGTCATTATTATGTCAAGTTTACTGGTCAAGAGTGCACCATGACGGGCCACCATCAGGTCATGTCAGGTCATTAATCAGGAGTGCACCACTACGGGTCACTGTTGTGTTCAGGGGACAAGTGTAGGATAGTATAGTGCAAGCATTCAATCAGGGGACTCAAGTTATGCTGAGGTTACAAGACACAAGTCATCATTAAGATCAAATAACAATAGAGAAATAATAATAACAATAATTTAAATAGCTGGACAAGGCATAGGAAGGAGCCCTGCGGCTCAGGGTCACTATCAAGTCATGCTAGTTCCTTGTCACACCATGCCAGGTACAATTGTCATTTCAATCATGTCAATCAAATCGTGATTTATCAAGTTCAGGACAAAAAGGCGTAAGGATATAAAATGGGCGTTAAATATCTAATAAAATATCAATATACAGGGCTACAGAAGATCCAGGGTAAGTAGGGTCAGGTCCAGTTGCGCCTAAACATCAGGTTGCGCCTGAGTCAGACTGCGCTCAAGTCAGGCTACGCTCAAGTCAAGCTACGCTCAGGTCAGGCTACGCTCAGGTCAAGCTACGCACAGGTCAGGCTACGCTCAGGTCAAGCTACGCTCAGGTCAAGCTACGCTCAGGTCAGGCTACGCTCAGGTCAAGCTACGCTCAGGTCAAGCTACGCTCAGGTCAAGCTACGCTCAGGTCAGGCTACGCTCAGGTCAGGCTACGCTCAGGTCATACGCCTCCAAAAGGCAGCGTATGTACTCCATACGACTCCTCTTTAAGGCAGCGTATGAGGTCCATACGACTCCTCATCAAGGCAGCGTATGCAAGGCATACGCCTCCAAAAGGCAGCATATGGGTCAGACTGTGCTGCGCTAAAGAGCGAGCGCAGCTCAGTGGCACAAGCTAAAAAGCTCGCGCGCACTGCTCACTGTCTTCTCCAAATCAGCAAGAACTCCATGGTTTGAACCCAAAGCTTCAAAAGTCCATAACTTGGTCAAAACAAGTCCAAATCCAACTTTTCAAAGGTCAAAATTGGGTAGAATAAAATTCTCTACAACATGGAACAATTAGTTTTCGAAAACAAGTAAGTTTGGTAGATCAAAACCCAAGAAAACCAAAAATGATATAAACTTAGATCTACAAGAATCTATCCGGTAAAATCGAAAACTCCAAGTTCTAAACATGCTTAGAATATAACAAGGAAGAGAATGGAACAAACGAAATTAAGATCATCCAACATTCGGCAAGGTGTACTTGTCTTGGGCTGGAGGAAGAAGATGAAGATGGAAATGAAAAATGAAAATAATGGAGGAGAGAGAGTGGTAGGTGGCTTATATAACAAGCCCAAGCAATCTCCACCATTCATTCCTCTCCACTCAATCTAAACCATACACCTCATCTCAAAAAGAACCAATCTAAACCAAACCAAGTCAAAGTGGAACCGAACCAAATAAAACCAAATCCAAGTTAAACCAAGTCATAAAATCCTATACTTAGGAAATTTTAAAATATCACGCAAATCGATAAATACGAAATACGGTTCAAATAAACACATATTCGTATAAAATACCGATACAGTGAGACGGGTCTCACACCATACGCTCAAGGGTTGTCTTCAACATGCATTCACATAGACTGGTTAGTTTGTGTACCTATGTCGGACTGTATCATGGGACGGTGTCTTATCATGAAATAGTATACCATCCTTTGATCATGAGTGGTCAGAGATATGGTTTGCTGATTCATGACTAGATATTGGACCTCATTGTGATTCAGGTTGATCATTTATATTTAGTTCATACTATGGCATGTATTTATGTATCTTGTTACGTCCTTTTGAGGACCTGGTGATCTCTCCAGGTATTCGCTGAGCAGTTAGTATAGAGTAGCTAGGCAGGTGCTGCATAATGTACCGAGGTCTCAGGTATATATTTATATATGTCTTCTTGTTATTCCTATTTACTCTTTCCTACTTATATCTTCATGCTGTATTTGCCTCATGCTGCTAGGTAGCCTATTATTACCAAGCTTATTCCTTTTTCGAGCTTGTTCGAACATTTATATTACTGGGTGGCCAACTTTAGTATATTATGTTCATTTTTTGGTATTCATTTCTTTTACTGTGGATTGAGATATAGATGATCAGTTACTCTTAGTTACCTTTACAGCGGAGTACGTCCAGGGATAAGTCCATTAAATTGGAAACTTACCCTAGATCGTGTTAGCTGGCATGGTCGTGCTCAGATTCATATATATTTTGGAACTGGGGCGTGACATGTTTTAGTGGTGGCCCATGTAGGTCGAGATAAATCGTTTCGGTTACGTTACTGTACCGGACGAGCCTGTATTAGGATGATATATTAGAATCTCAATCCACTACTGCTATTGAAAATTCTTTTGACTTCTACTATCGCCCTTGAAAATTCGCATTATGCTCAATCATACCATTCTTGAATTTCTATTTATGAATTCTCGTCTTTCCCTCTCTCGGAAGGACGAACACTTGTGATGACGATTACTTCGTCGATATCTTATTATTGATTGTGACTATAGGAGATAAAATATCTTATGGGTAATTATTTGGAGTATATAGAGGTTTTGGTTGGTGTCTTTAACAGATAGACAGTTAGGGTAAGAATGATATTTCTATCGAGGTTTAAATTTTTATAGGAAAAACCCTTTGGTTGAATGATTGTTGAGTTGCAAATTAGTGATTCGACAACATCATGTAAATTATCATATTGAGCTAGGAAGTTTACCTAGGAAGATGCATTAACACATGCTTGACAGGACTAGGTGACTAACTAAGGTGGGTAGACTGTAAAGATGCCTCTCTAAGATAGGATGTGGAATAGAGAATAATGTAGTATATAACCATAACAGGAGGCATGATGACCATTAGGCCAAACTATATCACCCTCTGCTTGGGTTATATAGAATAAATAAAGAGGGTTATGATAAACCCATACCGGTTGACTAGAGAAGATACAAAGAAATAATAATCTTGGATCACAAGGATTGGACTTGAAGGAAGACAACTTGAAAGTTTCGAGGGATGATAGCAATTAAAGTTCGAGGAATCATCGGGATGAGCAAATTGATGAAACTTATGATCATGATCGGATATAAGATTTGAAAGTTGTAATAAAAAAATTTAGAAAATTTTAACGTAGAGGTTATAAAAATCAGGAATAATGATATAATGATAGAGGAGATTACTTGGATATTGAGAAAATATCCTAGGAAGATTATGAATCAAAGGGAAAGGTGATCTAGGGAATGTGATTGTAATCTTGGCCTTGCGCCACATTGTAATCTTTGTTTCAACATCCATAAAGAGTATTTGCATTACTTGTGTTTTGTTTCAATTTTTTCGCTTGGAACTTCTGTGCGACGATCCCGTCGCCTAGCCTGTAATCGACCGTTATGGAACCCGCCTTGTGTGAGCGCAAAACTAGGCTCACGCAGCATCACACCTTAGCGAGGACGATCGGTCCTACGGGACCGGGACGTGACATAATGGTATCAAAGTACGACTTTACGTCCTTGGACTCTCGATTGAATTCTTTAACTCTGATGTTCCGTAAATTATGATGTTGTTTCCGCAAATTGATATGTTGGTGCGCTCTCTCTCAAATGTCCCACGGAATGTCCATACAATAAGTCTATATATTTTTTAAATCGAATGAGAATAGTTTTTTGACAAAACTAAAAGATGGTCCGTGTAAAGTACGGTTGGCTAAGTCGGGCTGGGCATATACACCAAAACTGCATCGGACAATAATGAGTTATAATCGATTCAAAGAGTGTTGGGTAGTTTCGATAGCGGTGCTATCGAACGACGATGTTATCGTTGATGTGATATAGAAGAGCGTGCTTGAAATTTGAGAAATGGTTCGAACGGAGATTCAAAGTAGTAGATTTTGAATTAAATGATAAGTGAGGATTTGTCGAATGACTTCATCCCTGAGTGGTGTATGGGATAGCCTCGGGGATGTAGATCGATTGAGGGTGCGAGATGTCAATGGGTCTATCAACAAGCAATGAGTACGCAAAGCCTTAGAAAGAGTGTTTCAAAGTTAGTCATGACTTGATAGCTAGCATGAAATTGATTTGAATGAATTAGAAATGACGTGCGCGGGATTTTGATTGTGCAAGTATTAAATACAAAATGATTGAGTAGGTAAAACTGAATCGAGGAAAAGTAAGGTGTAACGAACAAATAACTTGATAGAGGAGATCGACATGAATCGTATGCAAAAAATTAGCACGATCGGATGTTAGTGTGCATGGGAATGATTCGAATATTAAGAACGACTATAAGGAATTGGGATAGATGTTGTTCGATGACTTAAGATAGACGGATTTGCCTACGTCATTTTGGGTTTTGAATGAATTGATCATAGGAATAGTTTAGGGATAATGATCGAATTTGATCTTGAATATTGAGGAGATCATCCAGTTTGGTCAATAGCAATAGTCGTACGACTCGAAATTCATTGCAAATGAAGATCTTCAGGTTACGCATATCATCGATGGTATTGAGGCATATCAAAGATCGATATATGATAACTTGGAGATACTCTGAGTCGAAAATGACGATCATGTAAAATATTACTGGTTCGATGGATGCTATGCTTAGGGATTTTGATTGAAAAGAATATTTGGATGAAAGGAAACTATCTTAATTTCTTCGACGATAGCCACAATGTCGACGTTCTTATCTTGTGCGAGCACAACACCAGCCTCGCAGATGCATCACATCAGATTTGGGATGATCGTTCCGCGTGAACACTGACATGGTGATTCATGTCACGGGAATGATCAAACTCGGAAAATTAGGGCATGGCAAATTGTATGATTCGAATTGCGGTTTGATGCGAAGGTAAATTCGAGGATTGTTTGGATTGGTGATTGATGATTAAGTAAACAGGATTGAGTAAAATCCAATCTGCATATCTAGAATGAATTAGTCTAGACTCAAAGCAAGAGTTACACCCCAATGAGCATGATTATTTTACGGGAGCGTGCATGGTAATTTCATACCCACCGTGAAAAATCAGACTTGCATGAGATTGGGGCGTAACATAGTGCTAAGCTAGACAACCTTGTAATCGAATACATGAATTGTGATGAACGACTTAGGAAATATGGAATAAGAATTATGGTCTAGCGACAAATCGTGTCATAGTTTGTTTGATTTGGAAAGAATGGATAGGTAGACTATATCGAACAGATCCAAAAAGATAGACTATGCGAATTATAAATTTGGACGTGCAATAGCGATATGAAAGAGACTTGATTGAGCAGAACTTGAAGTAGGATCGCTTTGATGAATGACTCGGACCCCTGGACTGAATGTTGCGAGTACAAATAGGTAAAATCTATGCTCGGAGTTTAGAAATCGGAGTGATACGAGCATGGGTAGAAAAACCCTCATACTATCAACTTTGGTTTGACCTTAGAATGGGGTCAGTGTTGATGTATTATTTGGAAACTATGATTCCAATACTGACGGATTGAATTTAGCCTAGAGAGATGACCTAGCGGTTAGGCGAGACGTCCATGTTACGAGAGTTAGCATCGGTACGAGTGATCTTGAGGATTGATTAGTTTGGATGTTGGTGTTGATGAATGGAATGATTTAAGAGTATGAGAATACCACTCATGAGCCTCGGCTGACATGTATATCTCAGGGATGCCCGAATATGTGTACGATCCAACTAAGTAAAACGTTGAGTTCAAAGTGAGACTAAAGGAATAGAAAGGTATTGAGGATTTTGAAATCATGTGTTCCAAAGAAAAGATTGATGGTAATGCGAGCGTGGCTCGGATTAAGGAAAAGCATAGGCAAAGGGTGTGCGAGAGTCGTTGAATATTAAGTTGTAAGTCAATGAGTAAGTACTTAGTTAGTTTCAAGGATGAAACTTTTTCTGAGTGGTATATGATGTAATGCCCCATCCCGCTCAGTTCAATCGGAAGAATCAGAATGCCAACGGCGTTCGGACTTAGCCATGCAACGGCTTGCTAGAAGACCTGCTCGGTTGAGGCGACTCCTCGCTCAGGTGGGTGGCTTCGATGAACTTGCCTCGTATTGGCCTTCGTACTAATAATACGAAAGTTTTCTATGCACAAGTAAGCTTGATAATAAAAGAAATTAATCCACATAGCCAAGGGAATAATCCCAAGTCGGGTCGATTGAGTTAGAAAATGAACAAGGTCCTACGGTCGGCTTAGAATCATTGCACGATGGCTTTCAAAATGACACTCGGTCTTTCATCCCGTGGCTTGTGAGAAGGAAAAGTTGGTCTTCGCCACAAAGTTGTGAATTAGCCTAAGTCATAGGCGTCACCCACATAAATGCTTAATAAAGCATGCACGGTCCCATCGTCCAAGGCTTGGCGTCGCCTTTGCTCGCCCCACGAGCTAAGTTGCATCGTGCGACTTGTGGCATAAGTCTAGGCACCCAAATAACTTGGTTGTTCAAAGTCGATCGCGTGTACGACACATTCCCTCGATGTAAGGATACAGCCTTTGCTCGTCAAGTTGATACACAATTAAGTTAGGCTAAGTGATTCTAGGCGATCGAAGACATTCTAAGCACTGTCCCATGTGTTCTACGGTTGTCGATATTACTTGGTTTTACGATCATAAGGCCTATTATATAGAGTATGACTTGGGCGGTGGTGTCGCATAGAGCTCAAGTTGGTTTAAGGCACGATGTCACAGACTTAGTATTTTTAAGGTACGGGCCACGGTTGATTAAATTAAGTTGGAAGAAGGGCTTTTTGTAGTGCGACGTCCCTACATCGTGCCCTATTTTTGTCTACGGGGTGCGTGAGAAAGGAACACAGTCGCTATCGATTTGGTCGGGACCGATAGGTCAGAATCGGTCGAGTCGATCGAACGAAAACGGTTGAATTAGATCCATTCCACGTTATGGAATGGCATCTTCGGAACCAATTCCCATAGACAGCGGGTTGTGCCTCGAGGATTGGCTCTGCGGTTGAGTCGGGAGAGACCTCCCGTTGCTCTGATTTTTATGTCGCACTTGATTTGGCTTTGGCTTTGGTTTTCGTGAATGTATTTTTCGTGAATGTTTTCGAATGGGTTTTCGTGACTTACATTTTCGAGTTTCTCATTCATATCGAAATTCCTTGAATTACACAGTGTTATAATCAGTTGCTTATACGATTGCAGGTGATCGCGTAGGCGACGTCAGTGCAGCCAACCGGTCGCTCGCTAGAAGCAAGTCTAAGGCGAGTGGCTGACCTCCTTCGCCTTGTTCCTCTACTTCAAAATCAATATAAAGTTAAATGAATGCTTGTCATAATAGTGTAGAATCAAAGAAATTGTGGCACGATTCTTCACGAAATACTTGCTATCAAACTGCGGGTATTGAAAATAGAAAATGTGCTTTCTTATGCAATTCCACTTAGCCTATACAAAATTATGAATGAATCGATTAACGTTTATCGCAACGATACGGCTAAGTAAGCAAATTGACTAAGTTCAAAAGAACGGCTAAATTTTGCACATAAAAAAGAAAGGATAAGGTCCTAGAAAAGAGATAGAATTTTTTAAGACTCTGCAAAACGGTCATTGGACAACTTATCGACAAGGTGTAGTTTCCTCGAACGGTTGCCTAGGCCAAGGGACATATTAGGCCCGGGAGGAACGGTGTAACAAGCGCCAGCCCTTCATCGGCGTGGGTTATTCGGGAACTTTCGCACAGGGCTCGCTACCCGCCGCGAAAGGGTCATCGTCTAACCCAGCTATAGTCCGTGATGGCTTGACATTGCTAGTGGCCTTCACACTCTTTCACTGCTTAACTAATACACGTGACACGGGATGAATATGATAGCTGCTTAACGTTTACAAATTTATATGCATGCCTCGAAACATGTTAACATACAAATTGATCAGGATGGTTAGAAAGATCACATAAATAGCTAGCTAACATGTTTATAAAATTACGTGAATCAAATACGGAGCTTGGATTTTAATTAGCCATTTGCCAGTACATGTGATCATACTGATCCTCGCCCTTTGTAGGTCCCACGAATCAGGAAGGACGCGCCAACTAGCTCGACAACGTTCGTAATTTTAAAGCTTCGGCCGCACGTCAAAGACTTGTCTCACAACTCTACTTTTGAAGACTCTCAAGTGTCCAAGGAAGATGGCTCAGCGTCCCTTTATTCCAGGTTACTGGAGTACTTTGTTGTATATTGAGGGATGTGTGCAATATATGGAACGACTATCTCATCGGCACTCTTTTGTAATTGAGTCATGTTGTAGCCCGTGCGGCACGAGTCCTGTACTGGAGTCTGTAAATAATGTCCACTATCAATAAAGATCAAAGTTTTCTTTACTTAATGTGTGATTCAATTTGTCTACGTACTCTCTTAGATCTCGTGTCTCGGATTACCTTATGACTATGGCTTGTGCGATCGCAAATTAGTTTCACACGGCATCACGCCCGGGGGACGACTATCGATTCGACGGAATCAGGGCATGACATAATGGTATCAGAGCACGGCTTTACGTCCTTGACCTCCAGTGTCGAGTTTCTAGTCTCAAACCGTTGACCTCGTGTCGATGAGATGAGTTGTTCCATACGCTGAACCCAGGACATTTTTTGAAACTAACGAGAGTTGCCTTTATTTTCCCTGCAGTTGTGGAAGCTCGGACGGAGGACGAGACGAGCGCTTCCAGCGGCTCGAGTAGTTCCAGACCCAAGCATTCCGTCAATCCAACGGGGATGATGCCTACCGTAGCCGGACCTTCCGGCGACCTGATACAACAGATACTGCAGATGCTCAAAATGCAGCAACGTCAAAATGAGCTCCATCGTCAGCAGGTATTGGCTCGTTACACCCAATTCGAGAATCGGTTCGAGGCTCAATTCAAGCTGCAGTAGCAGCAGTTGAATACACTCCAGCAGATCGTACAATCGGTCGTGGTCAACAACAATTCAACGATGACGCCTGCCGTGACCGAGGCTACAGTTCGATCCAACGAAGCTGAACCGGAGGTGCCCGTGCTCTCACTTGCGGTACCGAGAAGTTCTAACTTCGACGTGTCAAAATTTATGAAAAGCTGCCGCACTTCCTTCAACGGCACAGAAGATCCCTCCGTGGCGATCGACTGGTTGGTGGAGCTGGAAGATAAGTTCGAGCTTCTGGATGTCGAAGACTTGAAGAAAGTCACGTGTGCTCAACTTCTACTTCGAATGAACGCACACGATTGGTGGGCTGTGCAGAAGCGGGCTATTCGACGTGAAGACGGGACGGCGGCGATCTCCTGGGCTATATTCAGAAATACGTTCGAGACCGAATATCTTTCTACAGTCGTGCGACAGAAAAAAAATGAATTTATGCAGTTAAGGCAAGGAAATATGACAGTGCGACAGTATGCGACTGAATTCAACAAACTAACCAAATTTGCTGGAGCCTATCTACCTACCACTGCAAGTCGAGCTCGACGATTCGAAGTGGGCCTGCGTTCCTCTATCCGTGCTCACGTCTCGGTGCCTGAATACAAAACCATGGGTGAGGCACTCAACCATGCCCTCCATCTGGAGTCCGAGTACTCTCCTGCTACTACTGGCAATGTTCACTTTAATAACAAATGCCATAGTAATAAGGAAGACAACAATGCGCACAAGCGTCAAAATCGTGGCAACGGAGGCGGCAACCAGACGAAGGATCGAATAGTCTGTAATTTCTGCCACAAAAAGGGGCACATGGCCAACGAGTGCCGATTGAAGAACGGAGCATACTTCGGGTGCGGCTGAATGGACCACATCGCACGCAACTGTCTAAAGAAGCCAAACCAGTGCCCCTCAACAACATCATCAGAATCGAGGCCAAGCACCTCGGGCTCCACCGACCGTACAACAGAATGGCCAAGACCGTCGTCCCAATGCTCAGGGCCGCGTTTACGCCATGACTCGAGACGAAGCGTTCGCATCTGACACAGTCGTGACAGGTATACTGCAATTCAATAATAAACATGCTCGTGTATTGTATGATTCTGGTGCCATACATAGTTTTATATCGGCGGACTTCACCGTCGATCACAAATTTCCTCTGACACCGCTGGGTCTCGATCTTACTGTTAATGTACCGTCGGGCATGCCACTACTTGCAAATTTAGTCTGCGGAGACGGAATCATCTGTATAAGTGGTCAAAAGATCAGTCTTGATACGATAGTTCTAGATATTAAGGACTACGACATCATTCTGAGGATGGATTGGCTCGGTCCGTACAACGCAACCATAGACTGTACTGAAAAGAGTGTCACATTTCACATACCTGGAGTGCCTGAATTCTGCTACTCCTGTGGTGAGGTGTTACCGACCTGCATGGTTATCTCCGTAATATCTGCTCGACGGATGCTGCATTCCGGGTGCGAAGGCTATCTAGCGTCCGTTCGAGATATACGACAGGATGGTACAAACGCGGATCAGACCGATGTTGTGGCAGAATTTCCAGATGTGTTCTCGGACGAACTGCCAGGCATGTCGTCCGATCGAGATATTGAGTTCACTATCGATACATTCCCCGATACCCGATCGATCTCGAAAACCCCGTACAGAATGACCCCTGCAGAGCTTAAAGAACTTAAAGTACAGTTGTAAGAGTTGCTCGACAAGGAATTCATTCGACCCAGCGTCTCGCCATGGGGAGCGCCCGTGCTTTTGTCAGGAAAAATGATGGCTCAATGCATCTTTGTATCGACTACCGCGAGCTGAATAAAGCCACCGTCTGGAACAAATATCCCCTGTCCCGCATAGACGATCTGTTTGATCAGTTGTAAGGAGCTACGGTATTTTCTAAAATTGATCTGCGCTCAGGTTACCATCAACTCAAGATCAAGCCGGATGATGTGCCGAAGTCTGCCTTTCGTACTCGATACGGCCATTACGAATTCCTGGTAATGCCGTTCGGCCTAACGAACCCCTTGCTGCTTTCATGGATTTGATAAATCGGGTGTTTCGACCATTCCTTGACAAGTTTGTAGTAGTCTTTATCGACGATATACTCGTCTACTCGGAGAATAGGTAGCAACATGCTGAGCATTCACGGACCGTGCTTCAGTCCCTTCGAGAAAATTAGTTATATAAGAAGTGAAACAAATGTGAATTCTGACTAAGCAGCGTCGCATTCCTCGGACACATTATTTCAGCTGAAGGCATTGCAGTCGATCCAAAAAAAGTTGAAGCCGTTGTCGATTGAAAATGGCCAACGTCCGTCGGTGAGATTCGAAGTTTCCTTGGCTTGGCGGGATACTACCGACGCTTCATGAAAGAATTCGCAAAGATCGCATCGCCTCTGACTCGCCTCACCTAGAAAGGAGTCTCATTTGAATGGTCAGACGACTGTGAAGCTTCATTCCAAGAGTTAAAGCAACGGCTCGTCTCGGCCCCGATACTCGTACTTCTAGAAGGGACTGAGGGTTTCCAGATATTCAGCGACACGTTCGGTCAGGGCTTGGGGTGTGTACTGATGCAGCGAAACAAGGTGATATCTTTTGCTTCCCGACAGTTAAAGCCGCACGAGAAGAACTGTCCTACTCATGACCTGGAGTTAGCGGCGATTGTGTTCGCGTTGAAATTGTGACGTCACTATCTTTACAGCATGGCGTGCACAATCTATACCGATCACAAGAGCCTCAAGTATCTATTCATGCAGAAGGAACTGAACTTGCGGCAAAGGCGTTGGCTTGAACTGATTAAGGATTATGACTTGACTATTGACTATACGTCAGGAAAGAAAAATGTTGTGGCGGACGCTCTGAGTCGGAAGTATATTGCCTCGCTATCCATCGACCACATACTGCTACGTGACCTAGAAAAGATGGGCATCGAACTCCGAGTCCGATTCAGGAATGTGCAGTTAGCAAGTTTGCAGTTAGAGCCGAGCCTGCAAGAAAAGATCAAGACCACTCAGAAGGATGATCCGTACCTGAAGAAGATGCGAGAGCTAATCTCGACGGGTAGGACGACCGACTTTGCGGAAGACGAAACCGGCATGCTTCGATTGAAGGGTAGGCTATGCGTTCCGGACGATTCAGAACTCAGAAAGGAGATATTGTCGGAGGCGCACTATGCGAAGTACACCTTGTATCTCGGTAGCACGAAGATGTACAAGGACCTCCGCACAAACTTCTGGTGGCACGGAATAAAAAAAGATGTGGCACTCTTCGTGTCGTAATGCATGGCCTGTCAGCATGTGAAAGCTGAGCACCAGAGACCGGACGGAAAGATACAAAATCTGGCAATTTCGGAATAAAAGTGGCAGCACGTGTGCATGGATTTTATTGTTGGTCTGCCGAAGATGTCGTAGGAAAATGATGCCATCTGGGTTATCGTCGATCGACTAACCAAGTCAGCGCACTTCATTGCCATTAAAGTTACTTGGAGCATTGATCGCTTGGTACAGATTTATCTTGATGAGATAGTATAGCTGCACGGAGTTCCAGTATCCATCGTCTATGATCGAGATTCACGGTTTATATCGCGATTCTGGAGTAGCCTTCAGTCGGCTTTGGGTACCAAGTTGCAGTTCAACTCAGCTTACCATCCTCAGACCGACGGCCAAACGGAGCGCGTCATTCAGATTCTCGAAGACATGCTACGACTATGCACAATTGACTTTAAATCAAGCTGGGATGTTCATCTACCTCTGGCTGAGTTTGCGTACAACAATAGCTATCAATCCAGCATTCAAATGACGCCGTATGAAGTCTTGTACGGACGAAAGTGCCGATCACCTATTTGCTGGGACAAAGTCGGAGAGCGACATATTCTCGGCCCGGAACTGGTGGAACAGACTGTACAAAAAGTTTGGCTCATTCGGAAAAGATTAAAGACCGTACAGAGTCGTCAGAAAAGCTACACGGACGTTCATCGTCGACCCCTCGAGTTTCAAGAAGGCGATCACGTATTTCTCAAAGTGTCGCCCATGCGAGGAGTTACTCGGTTCGGCGCGAAGGGAAAGTTGAGTCCGAGATTCATTGGGCCGTTCGAAATACTCGAGCGGGTCGCCCCAGTGGCCTATAAAATTGCCCTACTGTCGGTGCTTGAAGGTGTACACAATGTCTTCCACGTCTCTCAGTTGCCAAAGTACGTGCACGATCCTAGCCATGGGGTAGATTTTGGCCAGCTGGAACTGAATTTTGACTTATCTTACGTTGAAGAGCCAATTCAAATCTTAGAACGCAAGAATAAGCTACTGCGAAATCGAGCAATCTTTCTCGTCCGTATCCTCTGGAGGAACCATTCGGTCGAAGTGTCGACGTAGGAGCTTGAATCGAAAATGAAGGAGAAATTTTCTTCATTGTTCTTGTAGAGGTAGGTTCAATCCATAAGTTTCAAGGACAAAACTTTTTATTAGTTGGTTATGGTGTAGTGCCCCGTCCCTACATCGTGCCCCGTTTTCGTGCACGGGGTACGCGAGAAAGGAACACTGTCGCTATCGATTCGGTCGGGACCGATAGGTCTAAATCGGCCGAGTCGATCGAACGGAAACGGTTGAATTAAGATCCATTCCATGTTATGGAATGGCTTCTTCAGAACCAAGTCCTATATTCAGTGGGTTGCGCCTCGAGGATTGGCTATAAGGCTGAGTCGGAAGAGACCTCTTGTTGCTCTGATTTTTATGCCGCACTTGATTTGGCTTTGGCTTTGGTTTTCGTGAATGCATTTTTTTGTGAATATTTCTGAATGGGTTTTCGTGACTTGCATTTTCGAGTTTCGCATTCATATCAAAATTTTTTGAATTACACAGTGTTCTAATCAGTTGCTTATGCGATTGCAGGTGATCGCGTAGGCGACGTCAGCGCAGCCAACCGGTCGCTCGCTTGAAGCAAGTCTAAGACGAGTGGCTGACCTCCTTCGCCCCGTCCCTCTACTTCAAAATTAATATGAAGTTAAATGAATGCTTGTCATAATAGTGTAGAATCAAAGAAATTATGGCACGATTCTTCACGAAACACTTGCTATCAAATTACCGGTATTGAAAATAGAAAACGTGCTTTCTTATGCAATTCCACTTAGCCTATGCAAAATAATGAATAAATCGATTAATGTTTATCACAACGATACGGCTAAGTAAGCAAACCGACTAAGTTCAAAAGAACGGCTAAGTTTTGCACATAAAAGAGAAAGGATAAGGTCCTAAAAAAGAGATAGAATTTTTCAAGACTCTGCAAAACGATCATTGGACAACTTGTTGACAAGGTGTAGTTTCCTTGAACGGTTGCCTAAGCCAAGGGACCAATTCGGCCCGGGAGAAACGAGTATAGCAAGCGCCAGCCCTTCATCGACGTGGGTTATTTGTGAACTTTCGCACAGGGCTCGCTACCCACCGCGAAAGGGTCGCCGTCTAACCCAGCTATAGTCCGTGATGGCTTGACATTGCCAGTGGCCTTCACACTCTTTCAATGCTTAACTAATGCACGTGACATAGGATGAATATGATAGCTACTTAATGCTTACAAATTCATATGCTTGCCTCGAAACATATTAACATGCAAATTGATCAGGATGGTTAGAAAGATCACATAAATAGCTAGCTAATATGTTTATAAAATTGCTTAAATCAAATGCAGAGCTTGGATTTTAATTAGCCATTCGCCAGTACATGTGATCATACTGATTCTCGCTCTTTGCAGGTCCCGCGAATCAGGAAGGACGCGTCAACTAGCTCGACGACGTTCGTGATTTTGAAGCTTCGGCCGCACGTCGAAGACTTGTCCTGCAACTCCACTTTTGAAGACTCTCAAGTGTCCAAGGAAGATGGTACAGCATCTCTCCATTCCAGGTCACTGGAGTACTTTGTTGTATATTGAGGGATGTATGCAATGTATGGAACGGCTATCTCATCGGCACTCTTTTGTAATTGAGTCATGTTGTAGCCCGTGCAACACGAGTCCTGTACCGGAGTCTGTAAATGATGTTCATTATTAATAAAGATCAAAGTTTCCTTTATTTAATGTGTGATTCAATTTTTCTGCGTACTCTCTTAGATCTCGTGTCTCGGATTACCTTATGACTATGCCTTGTGCGATCCCAAATTAGGTTCGCACGGCATCACGCTCGGGAGAATCGATTCGACGGAATCGGGACGTGACACTTTTAAATACTCGTTCCTGAGTCGAATGAAATTATAGGACAAGAAGGAAGAATGTTCACGATCATGGGTCGTCGATGTGGTTCAGATGTGAGAAGTATTGAATTTGGCCCTGAGAGAGATGGTAACATTAGAAGAACAATGACTGTGTGAGACGTCAGTTCGAGTTGAGTCTTGCATGGTCATTGGACAACTTGTCGACAAAATAAAAGTTTCTACGAGCGGCATCCCTGGGGGCCATGGGACCGTTTCGGCCTAGGGGAAATACGGTATAGCCGAGCTGGGGGTACCGCTCAGGTTATTCAGGAACTTTCAGCGGGGCTCGCTACTTGCGCTGAAAGGGTCGCCGAATAACAAAGCTATAAGTCCAGGATAGCTTGTGGTGCTAGTGACCTTTCTTATAGATGAGTCGACATATAGCGGCTATCCGCGTGTTTGCCTTTAGAATGTGTCAAGTTGAATGTGTGTACGTTTTGGAAGACAATGTTTGGGCCTAAGATTGGGCTGCAACGTAGACACCGTGCTTCGGCACGGGATGTGGTATCGAGTCTTAAGTTGTTGGCATAGAGTTGCACAAGTTGGATTTGAGTTGTTGCGAGTTTAAGTCAAGAATCGCCGCAAGGCAAAGTTGGTTAGGTGACACTAAGTTTCACAAGTCTTGATTTGGTCAGTTGGTGACTAAAACAGCAAGGGCCGCAGGGCGGAAATATGGTTCAGTCATACGGAGTTGCGAGGCACGGGTTCAATATGGACACACGAATAGGTCTCATGATACGACCATGTTGACGGCATAATGGACTTGTAGCATGGTCACATGGAAATTGGGTACTATCGTGTAGTTGCGTCTCTGAGTATGGGCCGAAAGGCAAATACGACTTGATAAGTTGATGTTGTTGACACGAGAAGGGTTTAATGTAAGGTATAAGTGAGTTGCTAGTGCAAGGCATAGAGATGGTCTAGAGATACAAAATAGGCCGAGGGGCTATGTCCTAAAACTGAACCTAAGACAAGAGTAGAAAGACAATCGTAAAGGGATTATGTTGCACAAAGTAAATAAACATGTTAGTTTTGTATGGTGGACGAGGAGCTCACACCACCAGTACAGTTGAGTACTGACACCTACACAGTTTTCATATGCAGGCACAGGTAGAAGCTCGTTGGCACGGAGCTCGCTTGGACGCGTCGAGGCACGGAGTTCCTTGGCATTTTGAGGTGCGTAGCCGTATGGAGTTTGGACTTATAAGGGACATAATGTATGGACATCGCCTATCCGAAGCTTCCGCTGGCCTACTCGAATTGTATTGAGAGATAAGAGAGCAGAGTGACTTGTAATGTGAGAAGAGTGAGCTTGGGTGATTGTAATCTTGGCCTTGTGCCATATTATAATCTTTGTTTCAACATCCATAAAAGAGTATTTGTATGACTTGTGTTTTGCTTCAATGTTTCCGTTTGGAACTTCTGTGCGACGACACCGTCACTTAGCCTGTAATCGACCGTTATGGAACCTGTCTTGTGTAAGCACAAATCTAGGCTCACGCGACATCATGCCTTAGCGAGGACGATCGGTCCTATGGGATAGGGGCGTGACATACACACCCACACTACTAAAATACAGTAATTTGGCGACGAAAGATTAGCGACGGATCGTATCCGTCGGCCATAGCGACGGTCTCGCGACTACCTTGTGACGGGCTACCGTCAGAAAGCAATGGATAATTTTTTTTAGTTTTTTTGCGTCAAAATCAGTCGCACATCCGTCACTCATTTGACGAAACTTTAACGACGGATTCATGTCCATCGCTAATATGTCGCACATTGTGGCGGCAAAATCTGAAGAAAAAAAATGGCACGCTAAATTAGCGTCTATCTAGCGACGGACGTTCCGTCGGTAATCTAGTGGGTATTTAGCGACTACCTACCGACGGATATATCCGTTGGTAATCCGTCGCTAAATACTGTAACCTAACTTAAATTGAACCAACGGGGGAGAATTTTTCATTCCCCCCAAAATATAGTTTGGCATGTCCCGGTATCGGTATCAGACTATCCCTATGAGACTCATTCCGTACTGTCAGTGACGATGCGGTTGCTGAACATAAAGTCTGATTTTAACTTGCCACAAGCTTGCTATGATCGGGTGGGGGGGTATCGGTGGTTTCAGATCGGACCATTCCTATGAGTATCTGTGGTTTCGGATCGGTATATCGGATCGGAGGAGGGGGTACAGGTGGTTTCGGATCGGACCAATCCTATGAGTATCGGATCGGGGGAGGGGGGTATCGGAATCAGAATCGGTATCGGGAGTATCGGATCAGGGGTATCGGTAATATCGGTGGTTTCGGATCAGAGTATCGGATTTTTTGGTATCGAAAAACAAATAACTATTAATAAAGTTGACTGTCCTCCGACATAGTCCCTGCAGCCATTCGACTGGCGAGACAGAAACTATGTAGCCGTAGATAAAGTTGACTGTCCTCCGACCATCATCCCTCGGCAATGATGATATGACAACCTATCACTATATCTTATATAGTAGTAGATGATGTCTTAGTATTACATTATGTGAGTTCATCTTGATTCTGTTACATTCTTCAGATACTAGATACGATAAGAACATATACTACACCATATGTATAGAACATAGATGATTCACTCTAATGTATGCTAGAATGAATTTTGGGTTGTGTTCTAAGCCATCCGTTCTCACACTTGGCAAAAAATTAAATATTCTGTCTTTTATTTGCTTTCGAAAATATACTCAAACGACATGATGGTTCCTTTAGTTAGCTTGTTTATGTTACAATTATATTATTTATGAATATCGATCTTACCAGATGGCACCCATGACCCAAGGAGCGACACGTCGTTTGAGGAAAATACTGAATGCTGAGGTGGATCCTCCTACTGTTAAGGAGGAATTGGCACCGGTAGCTAGTGAGACCGGGAGTTCTATTCATGCAGCACTTGCAATGGACTACATCTCTCCTGCCGCCGTCGATCCTACTTATTCAAGGTGGTTGCGTGATCGTATCACTGAGCGTTTGCGTGAGCTGCGTGGTTCTTATTAGCTATTAGTACTTATTTGTATTGGATAATTTGTATTGGGTTATTTTTGTATTAGACTATTTGTATTGGACTACATATATGAATTAGTACTGTGTCAATCTCTGGATTGTATTGGACTACGACATGGTGATCAGGACATAGTCCCTGCAGCCATTCGACTAGCGAGGCAGAAACTATGTAGCCGTAGATAAAGTTGACTGTCCTTTGACCCTCATCCCTTGGCAATGATGATATGACAACATATCACTATATCTTATATAGTAGTAGATGATGTCTTAGTATTACATTATGTGAGCTCATCTTGATTCTGTTACATTTTTCAGATACTAGATACGATAAGAACATAAACTACACCATATGTACAAAACATAGATGATTCACACTAATATATGCTAGAATGAATTTTGGGTTGTGTTCTGAGCCATTCATTCCCATACTTGGCAATTAAGCATGTGAAATAGAACTGATTATGTTTAGTTTGTCTTACGATACAGATTTTCACATCCAAATTGAAATGAATTGTTACTTCGTTGATCGTACATGGATGTACTAGCGGATCAACCTCCTGGACCGTAGGTACTTATAAGTATTGACCGTATCGGATTAGTATCGATCTATCATTTTGGTATGGGCCGTATCGGTTGGTATTGGTCCTAGCGAATTGGTATCGTCCTATCCGATATATAGTGGCCGTATAGCTAGGATTCGTATTGGCCTTATCGATTTGGTATTGGTCATATCCGATAGGTATCTGCCGTGTTGGATTAGTATAGACCATTTCGGATTAGTATCGTGGAAGGTTTAGTAACAACTGTACTTAGATTTCTCTTTTCTAGAGCTAGATTACTATTGCAAGAGAGTCACGAGAGCGTAGCTGGCCAGTTACAGAACATACATACATCCTTTTCAATCTCGCTTTTCTTGATGAAAAAGGAAGCATGTATGTTACTGTAACTGGCCAATCACGATCTGGTGACTCTCTTGCAATGGTATTCTAGCTCGAGAAGAGAGAAATCCAAGTACAGTTGTTACTAAACCTTTTACGATACTAATCCGAAATGGTCTATACAAATCCAACACGGCCGATACCTATCGGATATGACCGATACCAAATCGATAAGGCCAATATGAATCCTACCTATACGGTCGATACATGTACATATCAGATAGGACGATACCACTTTGTTAAGGCCAATACCAATCTAATACGTCATATACCAAACCGATAGACCGATACAAATCTGATACACTAGATACTAAGTACATCCGGCCTATACCAGCGAATCCACCAATTACTGCACGATAGGCCCAACGACTCCAGTTACATCCGGTTATTGGTGAGTACATGATTACATAGTAATTCTGTTAGTCTTGTAATACAGAATTTTACTCTCTCATGCTAACAACGTCACAACTTTTCCAGTGCTGCTCCCTCTAATGATGATGAACGCAAAAATCAAAGACCCCCTCTCTTTTTTCACTCTTTACAGTTCTCACAACATGAAGGTTCAGTGCTTTCTAGTTCTCTTCCATCCATGCTCTGGACCCATCTGCTCCTCCCTACTTCCCTTCTTCTTATTTGACTCTCTCAGCCACATATGGCTCAAGTATAGAGTCGGGGGAGAAGAAGTGGGCAGGAAGAGGAGGGGGAACCAGCACAGCCGGTGGCATGACCTGGAGGAAGTGCAGAGGTTTTGCTGGAGGTGCTGGCAATTTTTCCAGGATGGTGTTGAGGAACAAGTGTAGAGTCGGCCGACGTACAGAGGTGTTGAGGAGCGATTTTCCCAGGATGGTGTTGAGGAGCGATTTTCCCAGGATGGTTTTGCTGTAGGAAGTATAGAGGCTTTGCTGGAGGTGCTGGCGATTTTGTTGGAATTGTTTGTGTGTTTTGTATATTGGAATATTTGTGTGTTTTGTATATTTGTGCTTGAGATATTTGTTTTATTGAATATTGAATATTTGTGTTGTGTATATTGGAATTGCTTGGGATTATTTGTGTGTTTGGTATATTGGAATTGTCTATACTGGGAATGCCCAGCTTTATGCTATTTTTTTTTCAAAATATACCCAGATACCGACGGACTGGCGGCCAATTTCCGACGGACTATCCGTCGCTAACGGGGGGATTCCCAGTTAGCGACGGATGGGCGACTAAAACCCGACGAATTATCCGTCGACAAGGTCCTGGAATTATGAAAGATTTCCAGGAGCAGGTCGACGGAATATCCGTTGCTAACCCGCCGCTAATCCGACGAGGTTTGTGACGGATTAGCGACGGATTAGCGATATATTTTGCGTATCGGAAACCCTCTGATACGCGTTTAACGATATTTTAGCGACGTATTATCCGTCGCTAATTGTATGAATATATTAAAAATTTAAACTGTCGAAGTTGACGGGAAGCCGTCGGCTTGCCGTCGCTAAAAGTTTTTATTTTGCCAACGAAAATCTGTCGCTAATTAGTCGCAGAGCCGCGGACTAGCGACGAGCTAGTTTTAGTGACGAGATTATTCTCGACGGATTTTTTCAGCCCGTATCCGTCGGAAATCCGTCGATAATGTGAATTACCGACGGATAGGGCCATCGCTAAATTGTTGTATTTTAGTAGTGCCACTATCGCCACCACTCCACACCACCACTGCCACCCCCTCCTCTCTCCGTCGCCACGTCTCTCCCCACCACCGTCACCACTACCCACCACCATCGCCACCTCCTCCTCTCTCCTAACCACCGCCACCACTCCCCACCACCATCAATACCTCCTGCTCTCTCCGTTGCCACCAGCAGCAATGGCCGAGAGCGAAGGGAGGAAGAGGAGGAGGACCGGCACCGACAGTGGTGGTGGAGAGCTGTCACGCCCCAGAACAAGAATACTGGAGAGCGGGGGACAGACACAGCCAGCTACGTATATTGAAGTGCAACTCACCTCATAATACGGTCACGGCTGTCTAGATACATGAGGGTTAAACTAAAATCCATCGGTCTCTATGGCCAAGAACAAGCCTAGTATCTCAATCTCAAGCAAGCAAATAAATATACAAGATGTTAGATCATCAGACATACAAAGTAAGGCGTCCCAAACATTACATATTCAGATGATCATGAATCTAGTCATATAAAATATGAGACTAGCAAGAGTTAAGTCATACATGATAAACCCTAAGATTTGTCAATCATGTTACAGTCCTTAGGCAAACAGAAATTAAGTTTCAACACAAGCTAACACTTGCTCGGCGGCTAAATGCCTTAAAAGGATAATTTACAATAGAGTGGGAGAGCAAAATAGAAACCCACTCATTGTCAGGATTACGTCTGGTGTTTACCATCTGGCTGATAAGCAGAAAGATCCTCGGGTATCACTCCCAAATCTGGCCATACAAAACCAGCTGGGTCAGACCCCAGAAAGAACAAGTGCCAAAAGGAAGGCTTCATTAAGGAACTAAAACCAGCAGATAATAAATAAAAGAATAAATAAATGAACAGGCTTAAATGACAAGAAGTCAGGGTTAGAATAAAATAATAGCTTGCTTTAGGAAAAATAAGAGACGGAATATAATTCCCATGCTAATCACGAGCAAGCATTCAGGCACGGCCAATCAATTCCTACAGCTTGCTATCATTAGCTAACTAGGGTTATCACATGCCTAGTTACTAGCAAGATGCAGTGAGATGTTCCCGCAGTCACAAGCCCTACAGCTATCCAGGTTATCCAGGCGAGATGATTTACAAGAGTTACAAGTGTTATCAAGATTACTAGTGTACTTTCAGTACTTATGTTTTCAAGAAGTGCCACACATGAGAGTGGGCTGGAAATGTGCCCTACTCGTCGGCAGGCTACAAGTCCCTCAGGTGTGGCCGGGATAACGGGATCGCCTATAACTGGGAAAATCTCTCTATATGAACTAATTGATCAATCTAGTCAATAACCTAGTCAGATTTATTATGAATTCCTGACCATGGTAACCAGGAATCCATGTCCTAGACATGATGCAAGACGAGACAGGTAGTTTGTACAGGCACAATCAAGAAAATCAACTACGGTGTCAAAATAAGAGTTACTTAGCAAGTCAGGATAGCTGTCGCAACAGTCTTTCAAGATTATATATGTCATATCAGGTTACATGTTACTTGTCAGGAGTACTTGCCAGGAGTGCGCCTCGACGGGCCACTATCAAGCTTATACATGTTATTTCAAGTTTACTTGTTACTTGTCAAGAGTGCGCCTCGACGGGCCATTATCATGTCATGTCGAGACGGGGTCATGTTATCATGTTCAAGTCAAGATCAATACTAGCGAGTCATACTCATGCTTAACAAGTTATCAAGTCGGGTCGTCACAAGTTAGGCCAAGTACAAGACACATGTAAGATCACAAGAATATGTAACAAGAACTAGGAGAACATGCATGGGGTAAGGGGGAAGGGGTATCATGGCAAACAAGTGACGCTGGACAACTGGCACCAAGGAGGTGACAGGTGGTGCCAAGGGGGACAGGTGGTACCTGGACTGGGTTGCTCCAGGCTGGAGTGTGCTAGGTCGAGGTGTGCCAGACTAAGCTGCGCGAGGTCGAAAGACGACGCTAAAGAGCGTCGGCTAGATTAGGGTGCGCCTGGAGAGGCGCAGCACTAAAGAGCGCACGCAACCAAATGGCCCGGCACCAAGAGAGCGCGCAACTCAGTGGCACGACGTAGAGAGCGTGCGCACACTGCTCACCTTCTTCTCCAATAGGCCGAGAAGAGCTCAAAGAACCCATGGACTTCAAAATACCATAATTTACCCAAAATAAGTTCGAATTGAGACTTCCCAGGGTCTAAACTATATAGAACGAGATTTCCTACAGCTTGGGACGGCTCATTTTAGGAAATATCAAGCTTTAATAGATCAAAACCAAGAAAAAAAGAAAATATTAAAACTTAGATATACAAAAATCTATCCATCAAACCAAAAATGCCAAGTTCTAAAGAGGCTTAGAATCAAGTAAAGAAGAGAATGGAACAAAGAAACTTGAGATCCATCATGAAGCAAGTTACACTTGCCTAAGGTTTCTTAGGTGTAGGTGGAGAGGAGTAATAGAGAAGAAGAAATAAATAAGAAAATAAATGAAGGAGAGAGAGGAGTTGACTTATATACTAAGCCCCACCATCTCAAACCAAACCAAAATAAACTAAGCCAAGACAAGACAAGCCGAACCCAAATAAACCAAGCCAAGACTAAGTAAGACAAGTCTAACTACAGTCCACCTGACAATTGCTAAAAATCCGTACATGTATACAGAAAATACGTATAACAGAAAATGAGAGTGACAACTCTACCTACCTTAGAACAACTATATCCTAGAAATTTAATCAAGAGGCTAGAGGTATCGGGACAAGTTATACTAACACTGGCAATCTACGACTAGTAGTCAATCAAACAATCATTCATGCAAGCAAGGAAGTAAAAGCATAAGACATAAGGAAGACATTATACCTTACGAGTCAAACAGGTGTGAATATCGTGATCAGATATCTTCCTCATACTCCTAAGTTGACTCACCCGAAGAGTGATGACCCTAAGCAACACGGACTAAACTAATAGTCTTGTTCTTGAGTACCTTCTCTCTTCAGTCCAATATGGATACGGGTCTTTCCTCATATCAAAGGTTGGTACCAACAACCAATTCCGAATGATCAAGTATGTGGCTCGGATTCGGGATATACCGTCGCAACTGGGATACATGGAATACATCATGTACCTCAAGTATTGACGGTAGAAGAGCAAAAAGATAGGACACATCACCTACTCGTTCGAGAATATCAAACGACCATATATATCTAGGACTAAGCTTTTCCCGTATGCCAAATCGAACGATGCTATGGGTAGACGAGATCCTAAGGAATACGTGGTCGTCGATAGAAAACTCAAGAGGGCGCCGATGAGAATCGGCCTAATGACGCTGACGATCTTGTGCAACTCGAAGATGATCTCTAACTTGTTTGACTACCTCGATAGTCTGAGTAACCATCTCTGGACCAAGCATCTTTCTCTCGCCTATATCAGCCCAAGCTAAAGGTGATCTGCAGTTCTTGCCATACAATATCTCAAATGGTGCCATCTGGATACTATAATGCCCTGCTCCGTACGGTGCATTACGATGAGTCGTTGACTCGAAGAGTTGTATTGACCCGATAAAGTATCGATGTGAATCAATGCAAGAGTTACGTTGGCCGAAGGAAAGCTTTGAGTCGATTGGAATCTATGAATCGAATTGATGTAAAGGACGAGTCCCGTTTGAGCAAGTACTAATTTTAGTTGATCTGGTATGCATGCTATGCTTTTACGCTGGACGATAAGAGGTCGATATTTTGCCTTATTCAGTAAAGTGTCCGTGAAACCAAATCGTCGCCTTGCAATGGATCGTGGCATGGGCACGGTAGGCCGAATCAGTCAAATAGTTTAACAGAATGGCTAAGTCAGGAGAGTTAGTCGTGCAAGTAAGTTATGGAATCGAGCCGCTTCAGCTCGACAAAAATGAAAAGGCGTATCGGCTTAATGTGGGCGGGTTCTTGACTCTCTCCCTCTACTCCTTCACGTCTAATAAAATGTATCCTTGTATGCGTAAGTTGCCATTAAGTTAGCAAGCATGGCTCAAACGGTTAAAGGTCTTAGTATGTGTCAAACATTAAGATAGAACATTGAACATTGAGCAATTGAAGCGACGTGCATCAAGTGTACGGGTCGCGGTAGGATGGTAATGGTAGAACATTGAAAGGTGATATTGAGATGTGCACCACGTGTACAACTCCGAAAACATTGAACAATAGGCCTAGAATACTGATTATGGCGTTAAGCATTCCCTTGCGTACGGAAGCTACGAAATAACTAATTAAGCGGAATGGGGCAAGTTGTGGTGCAATGTTGCGAAACTTGTCGTAACATTGAAAGATATACTTCGTGCATCGAGGTAAGCAATTGTGGCACAATTGCTACGGAACTGCCGTTATGCGAATAACTTATGAATGGAACGCATTGAGTATAAGTATGAGAAGTCTAAGCCATCGGGCGTCGTGCATCAATACAGATGTGTTGGGGCATAATGCCGATGTAACTTAAGATAGAAATGAAGGATTATGTTTATGGAACGTGAGATTGGTTGGAATGATATGACTTATTTGCTATGGTGCACATTGCATGGTCAATGGACTCGGATGGCCCGCGCACGGGTGCGGCTTCCCTCGAACGGTTACGACCGGGGCACCGGTACCGTTCGGCCTAGGAGAGAATTATGTATGGTATTTATGGTGCACATCATTAGGACGGGTTGCGACCGGCCAGTGATGTGATAAGCTATGATATCATTAAGTTTGGGATCCTTCAGATACTGGACTAGCAACCCGTATTTGAGCGATCATAGGCTTACACATAAGGATGCCAAGTCTATTACGGTACGAAACACCATGACCTCCATATAGATAGGGCCGATGGGCTGAGATTAGAGTTGGGTGTAGGCGTAGGGCCCGTCACCCTTATGTATATATCTAAGTTTGGTTGGTTGGTTGCGTGAATTGTATGATTGCTTATGCAAAGTTCTAACCATTGCAGGCTAGGCAAAAAGAGACGGAGCCATGCACGAATTACTATATATATGTTCAGATTATGTCTAACTGTATCTGCTGCAGGAACACGATGTTGGACACATTTATATTAAGTTATGATGCTTGAATATTGCCATAAAACTGATCCTAAGGCTAAATAGAAAGATCACCAAATTAAGATGCATGTTTCACTAAATATACTTAGTGTTGGTTGGGTGCGAGTGGGTCTTGATCAGTACAGCGAGGACGAAAGCACTAATCTCCCACTAGTTTGCTTGCAGGTTCAGGATATGATCAGCTCGGGACAGGGCTTGGCTTGGATGCACCAAGGCATAAAGTCCTTAGCATTTCAAGAGGAGCTACTGCATTGGCGTTCGGACTTGCAACATGGAAATGTTCGGCCGAAGACTACTTGTTGGCTATAAAGAGGCATAATGTATGGGATAATATAATCCTTTGTGAGCTAGAGAGATCATGAGCGTTGTAGCCAGTTGGCATATTCAGTTGGGCTATTCAAGCCTTTGTAACCTCTAGTTCATTATTAATAAAAGAGATTCTTATTGTATACTCTATTTTCATTCCGCTGCTTATGTTATCAATTTGAGATAAACTTGTGTGAACATGTTATCTTTCCTTGCACGAGCACAACTCCGGACTCGTACAGCATCACGTCCCAGCGAGGACGATAATTCGGGTAAAATCTAGCGAGGATGAGCGATTTCCCAGGTCGGGGTGTGGCAGATACTGGCCTGGAAACTATTATTATAGTAGAACTCCACAAAGTGCAGGTGAACTTCCCATAAACTACTAAAGTCTAGTGTACAGGATCGTAATATATCTTCAAGAGTTTGAATCGTGCGCTCCGACTGACCATCTGTCTTCGGATGATAAGCTGAACTAAACTTTTTTTTTAAAATCCCACGCACACACACAATTAGGGGACTCGAACCTTGCCGGTCCCTCCGGGTGTCCGCTCTAATACCACTAGGCTAGAGAGCTCGGACAAGCTGAACTAAACTTGAGACGGGTTCCCAAACTCTTTTGAAGACTCCGCCAAAAGTACGATGTATACCATGAATCTCTGTCTGATACGATACTGACTGGCACTCCATGCAATCTGACTATCATTCTGAGATACATCTCTGCTAGCTGATTCGTTGACTGACCAATTCTGAAAGGAAGAAAATGAGCTACCTTGGTAAGTCAGTCAACTATAACCCAAATAGCATATCTTCCAACTGGGGATTTAGGTAACCAGTTACAAAATCTATAGTAATATGCTCCTATTTCCATTCTGGGATCGGTAAAGGTTGAAAAAGTCCAGCTGGTCTTTGATGTTCAGCTTTGACTTGTTGGCAAACTAAATAACGAGAGACAAACCGAGCTATCTTCCTCTTCATACCATTCTACCAGAAATGCTGACGGACATCACGATACATCTTCGTGCTACCAGGATGAATTGAATAATATGAACTGTAAGCTTCTGCCATGATCTCTAACCTGATGTCACCACTGGGCACACAAAGACGCCTTCCATGTCGGAGCGTGCCATCTTCATGAATGCATAACTCTGCTCTTTGTCCTGCTTCACATTCTGCTCTAAGCTGCTGAAGCATAGAATCTGATGACTGTGCTATCTTGATTCTCTCTACTATACTGGACTGAACTTGCATATTGGCCATCAAGGCCACATTGGTAGGTAGAACAATCTTGATTCCTATCTTCTGAAGATCCGCTAATAACTTTGGCTATGCTGTTAGAAAATAAGCTTCTGCTCTTCTACTCAAGTCATCTGCAACAACGTTAGCCTTTCCAGGATGATACTGCAGGTTGATGTCATAATCCACCAGTAACTCTAGATATCTCCTCTGACGCATGTTGAGATCCTTCTGGGTAAAAAACACATACTTAAGACTCATGTAGTCGGTAAAAATCTCTATCCGATCTCCGTACAAGTAATGCCTCCAAAGCTTAAGAGCAAAAATCACTGCTGCTAACTCCAAGTCATGGGTTAGATAATTTCTCTCATGATCACAAAGCTGACATGATTCATAAACTACTACTTTGCCATGCTGCATCAAGATGCATCATAATCCTCTGCCTGAAGCATCGCAATAAACTGAAAATCCTCCAGTCCCATCTGGAAGCATGAGAATGGATGTCGTCATCAATCCTTGCTTCAACTTCTCAAATGAACTCTGACACTCTGATGTCTAAGTAAACTGTACATCCTTACGGGTCAACTGTGTCATAGGCACTAAAATCCGAGCAAAATCTAGTACAAATCGTCGGTAATAGCCGACCAATCCTAGAAAACTGCTAACTTCTGCGACGATACTGGGTATCGGCCATGTCTCTATAGCCACTATCTTCTGGGGGGGTCAACTTCCACTCCACTTCTGGTGATGATGTTACCTAAGTACGAAATACGATCAAGCCAAAACTCGCACTTAATGAACTTCGTGTACAACTGGTGCTCTCTGAGAATATGAAGGACTACTCGGAGATGATGCTCATGCTCTGCTTCATTCTTGCTATAGACCAATACGTCGTCTATAAACACTATCACGAACTGATCTAAATAAGACATGAATATGCGATTCATGAGATCCATGAATACTACTGGCACATTGGTAGCCCCGAATGGCATAACGAGAAACTTCCAATACCCATAACTAGATCTGAATGCTGTCTTCGAAATGTTTTGCTTTCTGACTCTGATATGATGGTACTCCGACCTCAAGTCAATCTTCGAGAATACTGCTGCCCTACTGAGTTGATCGAACAAGTCAGCTATACTTGGTAGAGGATATCTATTCTTAATTGTTACAGAATTCAAGGTATGATAATCAACACATAATCTTGACGTACCATCCTTCTTTTTCACAAGAAGCATCGGGGCTCCCTAAGGTGATCCACTAACACGAATGAATCCCTTGGCTCGGAGTTCTTCAATCATCTTGTACAGGATCTCCAACTCTAATGGTGCCATTCTGTAGACTCTCTCTAAGACTAGTGCTGTCCCTGGGATCAAATCAATGGTGAACTTTATCTCTCTCTCTGGCGGCATGTCTAGAAGCTCTTTGGAAAATACATCAGAAAATTCTTCTACTACTGTAGGAAACTGAACTGCTGCTGCTACCGCCATCCGCAAGACTGGTGGTGAAGGTTCTACTTCGTCTCTGGAAAATAAAGACTTCTTTTCGTTAGAAATACCAAAAATAATTCTGCCAACATAGCAGTCTATTCTTGCATACTGATCCTTTAACCAATCCATTCCTAGGACGACATCATAGTCGGCCATCGAAATTTTTATCAATCTAGCGAAAAACTCTCTACCGCTAACTACGATTCGACATGAGAAAAAGACTCTATCTACTCCCACAAGACCGTTACCAGTAAGTATATTGAGCCTTACTGATAATGACTCAGGCTCCAGTCCTATCCGTGTCGCGAATTGTGCAGACATAAATGAATGCGATGCACCCGAATCAAATAATACTGATGCTGGAAAAGAGTTGACGAGAATGGTACCTGCCACCACCTCACCTGATGCCAATCTTTAACTATGGTGTCACGACCCACACCCGCTTTTCGGACGCGAGCTCGTGAACAAGCCAGCTACGTATCAAGCGGACTCCAGTCCAACTCGAATATGTATAAGCTGTCCAGAATAGGGTATTATGTCTAATCTAAACTATATCTCAATCCACAAGAATCATGTAAAACAAGAATGAACAAGTATGGGTCGTAGTCTGCAGCCCACTAACATATATTTCCGACTAGACTCCAAGAATAATATGAGTCTATAAAGCTAAGCTGATAAGCAGGATATATCATAAAAGCACGAGAAAGATAGTAAATCAATAACACTAACTAAATACCTGAATCATGCGACTGAAGTCAACTACCACATGCTCAGCTAACTAACCCCGTGCAATCAGCTACCTGAAGAGATCATCATGTCCTCATAGGACTAGCAAGATACATAAAACATGCCTACTAATATGACAGTAAATAACATGTATGGAGGATAAGAATAATGCAAGAAGAAAATCTAAGGACGACGAGTCGTGTGGAAATGTAATACTAGACTTGGCTAATTATCAATCAGAACTCCTATAGCTTGTAGTACAATGCAAGATACTCCCAATCTATAGTGTTTCAATTGACATACAAAGCAGGATACTCTCAGTCGAGATTAGCCAATTCCAGTATCGATCTCCTCTCCTAAAGGATACAAGGTCAAGCAGACTCCTATAAATCGTAGTACAATGCAAGATACTCCCAATTTATAGTGTCGCAAATCAAGTCCATCAATCAATATATGCTATAGATCGTAGTACAATGTAAGATACTCCCAATCTATGGCATGTCTCAAGTCAAGTCAATCAAGCAATATCAAGATAAAAGAATCGGCTATAGGTCGTAGTACAATGTAAGATACTCCCAATCTATAGTATGTCTCAACTCTAGTACAATGCAAGATACTCCCAGTCAAGATTGGTTAAGTCAAGAACAAGATATAGAAACTGACACCTCAATCACGAGACAAGGTAACACGAAAAGACCAATAGTCAAGCAATATCGAATATCCTATACGTGCACGTAATCTAGAACAAGTAAAATAATCAAGGACAAACCAATCATAATATGGAATCATGTGACAATATGAAAAGGAATACAATAAAGAAAGATAAAATAATATAAATACTGTATATGTTCGGCAAGGTATACTTACCTGTGGTCCTTGCACAAACCATAGTCATAAGTCGAGGATGAAGGGATGCCGATCTAGGAGCTGTCAACCTATAACACATATCGCACCATGAACCGTGTACGAAAACTATAAATCAATTCTAATGTTCTAGTTCTAAATTCATGGAATAGTGGCTAGTTGGGTTACTAATCTAATAATAATTAATTTTGGAATAATTCACTTAAAAACCTAATTTAATCTAACAATAATCTGAATATAATCTAAACATGCAAGTTTGGCCATCAAAAGTTGTGTTTCCCAATTTTGGAAACCATGGCACGCAAATCGAGACGTGTCGTTGACTATCTTGTCAAATGCTGTGAACTCTAGATTTTGAAAGTGCACTTTGGTAGATTTCAGCGCCACGAGTGTGCTAGAATCAATCGTGCCACAAAATCATGCTTTGGTCAAAAGATATCGCCGTTATGGCTAATCATGACCAAAGCGTTGATCAACCGATCAATTCTGAATTCAACAGAATAACTAAAATACTATATGAACGAAATAATTTCTGGAAAAATTATATGTCGTAGATCTCTGTGTTAGATTTCCGAAACTTCAAACGGTTCATGATTTCGATTTCTGGTTCCCTTGGAATCTCAAAAACACCGAAACGTGTCAAGTTTGGGACAACCGACACTCTACGAATTTTCCAAAAATTTAGGAATAATATCTACGAAAATAAATTACATATTTAGAAAGCTTACCTCGATACGAATCTAAAAAAAAGGGGATGCGAAAAGCACGTCGGAGTTGACGGAAATCGCTTCGGGAAGTCGGAAACCCTAGATGAGTTCTCCCACAAAAGGCTGCTAGAATTTAATTAGGGTGGGCGAATATAATAATATATATAGGAGAGAGAGAGAGAGATAGAGGCGGTTACTGTAGCAGTTAGCGCCGACAGGTGGGCCCCACCTGGGTGGATTTCTGGGTATTTATTTATTTATTTCAAAAAATTATTTAAAAATTATTTTAAGTCCAAATAAATCAAAATAAATTGCAGAAAAATCCAAAAAAATTCTAGAAAATTCTAGAAAATATTTCTAAGTGTCTAGAATATAAATAAAATATTTTAACACAAAATATCATCTTGTGACCTCGCAGTAAATTTCAAAAACCTATAAAATATAAATTCTATATGTTTTAATTATATAAAAATTCCCAAAAATTCGAAAAAAATCCAATTTTTTTTTCAAAATATTGTAGAAAATATTTTTAGTCATTTAGAGCCCAAATAAAAATATTTGGTCCAGAAATACTCATGTATGACCTTACAGTAAATCTTGAAAGTCCTTAAAAATAATAAAATCTTAAATATTAAATACCTAAAAATATCCAAAAATTGTAGAAAAATATAAAATAGCTAAATAATACATATATAGACTATCTAGAGGTCATGTGACCACAAGATGGTCATAAATCACCTGTGGACTTAGTCACAACTCCTATGATCATAGAAAATTAAATATAAACTAATCAATTAAAAATAAAAAAAATTACTAAATTATAATCGGGATGGCAGATGCCACATACTATCCCCCTTAAAAATAATTTCGTCCTCGAAATTCTAATTCATGATTATCCCTTAAAATTCAAAGTCTACTATTACCTTAATCTCCTCAAATTTAATTTCTCAGAACTACATAACCTCGAGGACTTTTACCCACTCATACTACTCCTCAAAATACGGTCACTAAAATCTTATAATCTTCTAACTAGTTGCTAACAATTCTACCAACAGATATCTAGGATGTATGGCATCTACAATCCCTCATATCTATAAACAATCAAATATTCAATAGTCAAGCAATATTATACTATAATTTAAGGATTTCTGATAGATTCTAGACAGCACGATCGTTTGTCATCCCGAAATAGAAAGGGACAAGAATTAATGGTACGGGAAAGCAAGGAAGTATAATCGAGAGCAAATATGGAGTTTTCAAGGACGTAGAGAAATTTCTAGGAGAATTTTCAAGGCAGTGTGGATTGAGATTTCTAGGTTTAGTCATTGTCGCAGGCTCGTACCAGTACAGTTACGTAATCGGTACGATATACTCTAACATGCATGGGCTACCACAAAAACTTGTCACGATTCGTACCCGCTTTTCGAACGCGAGCTCGTGAACAAGCCAGCTACGTATCAAGCAGACTCCAGCCCAACTCGAATACGTATAAGCTGTCCAGAATATGGTATTATGTCTAATCTAAACTATATCTCAATCCACAAGAATCATGTAAAACAAGAATGAACAAGTATGGGTCATAGTCTGCAGCCCACTAGCATATATGTTCGACTAGACTCCAAGAATAATAGGAGTCTATAAAGCTAAGCTGATAAGCAGGATATATCATAAAAGTACAAGAAAGATAGTAAATCAATAACACTAACTAAATACCTGAATCATACGACTGAAGTCAACTACCACATGCTCAGCTAACTAATCCCGTGCAATCAGCTACCTGAAGAGATCATCAGGTCCTCAGAGGACGAGCAAGATACATAAAATATGCCTACTAATATGACAGTAAATAACATGTATGGAGGATAAGAATACTGCAAGAAGAACATCTAAGGACGACGAGTCGTGTGAAAATGTAATACTAGACTTGGCTAATTATCAATCAGAACTCCTATAGCTTGTAGTACAATACAAGATACTCCCAATCTATAGTGTTTTAATTGATGTACAAAGCAGGATACTCTCAGTCGAGATTAGCCAATTCCATTATCGATCTCCTCTCCTAAAGGATACAAGGTCAAGCAGACTCCTATAAATCGGAGTACAATGCAATATACTCCCAATTCATTATTTTGCAAATCCTGTCAATCAATCAATCAATATATGCTATAGGTCGTAGTACAATGTAAGATACTTCCAATCTATGGTATGTCTCAAGTCAAGTCAATCAAGTAATATCAAGATAAAAGAATCGGCTATAGGTCGTAGTACAATGTAAGATACTCCCAATCTATAGTATGTCTCAACTGTAGTACAATGCAAGATACTCCCAGTCAAGATTGGTCAAGTCAAGAACAAGATATAGAAACTAACACCTCAATCACGAGACAAGGTAACACGAAAAGACCAATAGTCAAGCAATGTCGAATATCCTATATGTGTACGTAATCTAGAACAAGTAAAATAATCAAGGACAAACCAATCACAATATGGAATCATGTGACAATATGAAAAGGAATACAATAAAAAAGATAAAATAATGTAAATACTGTATATGTTCGACAAGGTATACTTGCCTGTGGTCCTTGTACAAACCGTAGTCACGAGTTGAGGATGAGGGGATGCCGATCTAGGAGCTGTCAACCTATAACACATATCGCACCATGAATCGTGCACGAAAACTATAAATCAATTCTAATATTCTAGTTCTAAATTCATGGAATAGTGACTAGTTGGGTTACTAATCTAATAATAACTAATTCTGGAATAATTTACTTAAAAACCTAATTTAATCTAATAATAATCTGAATATAGTCTAAACATGCAAGTTTGGCCATCAAAAGTTGTGTTTCCCAATTTTGAAAACCATGGCACGCAAATCGAGATGTGCTGTTGACTATCTAGTCAAATGCTGTGAACTCTAGATTTTGAAAGTGCACCTTGTTAGATTTCAGTGCCATGAGTCTGCTGGAATCAACCGTACCGTAAAATCATGCTTTGGTCAAAAGATATCGCCGTTATGGCTAATCGTGACCAAAGCGGTGATCAACCGATCAATTCTGAGTTCAACAGAATAACTAAAATAATATATGAACGAAATAATTTTTGAAAAAAATTATATGTCATAGAGCTCTGTGTTATCTTTCTGAAACTTTAAACTGTTCATGATTTTTATTTCTGGTTCTCCCGGAATCTCGAAAACACCGAAACGTGTCAAGTTTCGGACAACCGACACTCTATGAATTTTCCAGAAATTTAGGAATAATATCTACGAAAATAAATTACATATTCAAAAAGCTTACCTCGATACGAGTCCAAAAAAATGGAACACAAAAAGCACGTCGGAGTTGGCGGAAATCGCTTCGGGAAGTTGAAAACCCTAGATGAGTTCTCCTACAAAAGGCAGCTAGAATTTAATTAGGGTGGACGAATATAATAATATATATAAGAGAGAGAGAGAGGCGGTCACTGTAGCAGTTGGCACCGACATGTGCCCCCCCCCCTGGGTGGATTTCTGGGTATTTATTTATTTAATTCAAAAAATTATTTAAAAATTATTTTAAGTCCAAATAAATCAAAATAAATTGCAGAAAAATCCAGAAAAATTCTAGAAAATTCTAGAAAATATTTCTAAGTGTCTAGAATATAAATAAAATATTTTAATACAAAATATCATCGTATGACCTCGCAGTAAATTTCAAAAACTTATAAAATATAAATCTATATGTTTTAATTATATAAAAATTCCAAAAAATTCTAAAAAATCCAGAAAATTTCTAAAATATTCTAGAAAATATTTTTAGTCATTTAGAGCCCAAATAAAAATATTTGGTCCAGAAATACCCATGTATGACCTTACAATAATTCCTGAAAGTCCTTAAAAATAATAAAACCTTAAATATTAAATACCTAAAAATATCCAAAAAATTGTAGAAAAATATAAAATAGCTAAATAATACATATTTAGGCTATCTAGAGGTCATGTGACCACAAGATAGTCATAAATCACCTGTGGGCTTAGTCACAACTCCTATGATCATAAAAAATTAAATATAAACTAATCAATTAAAAATAAAAAAATATCACTAAATTATAATCAAGATGGCAGATGCCACACATGGTCAGAGCCATAGCTTGACCCTGTCCTCTTGGTGCTGGTCCCCTCTGCTGGTGATCTCTCTGCCTGTTCTGAATCTGAGCTTGGGCCTGAGCATACTGTTGAGCCTGAGACGGTAACGGCCTCGGAGGCTGGTATTGCTGTTGCTGCTGCACTGGTGCTGGTGTCCTAACGAATGGACTAGTTAGGGTTGATAAAGATGAACTAGCTCTATGCAGACGTGACCCAATTTGGTGATCCGGTGCCCCACAAGCCAAGCACAATCTCTGTCCTTCGACACTCTGAAACCATGTGCCCAGGCTTCCCACAATAAGAGCAGCCCATTGCGGAAGACGCTTCTGCCTTTGTTGTTGAGGG
>JANAVB010007399.1:18248149-18356178 GCA_029216955.1 Iris pallida
AATTTGATAAATTACAAAATTATATTAAAATAATTCTAAAAATTACAAATTAATATTTTAATATATAAAACTTATTGAAAAATCATTTAAAATTTCTAGAAAAATTTCTAAAAATCCTAATAATCATTTTAAGGCTATATTTGACATTAAAAATCAATTAACACTAATTAAAATAAAATTTGAAAATCAGGGGCACTTGTTGCCAGGATTACGCCTGGTATTCACCATCTGGCTGATAAGCAAAAAGATCCTCGGGTATCACTCCAAAATCTGGCCATACAAAACTAGCTGGGTCAAACCCCAGAAAGAGCAAGTGACACAAGAAAGGCTTCATTAAGGAACTAAAACTAGCAAATAATAAATAGAAGAATAAATAAATAAACAGGCTTAAATGACAAGACATGGTTAGAATAAAATAATAGCTTGCATTAGGAAAAACAAGAGACAGAATATAATTTCTATGTTAATCACGAGCAAGCATTCAGGCACGGCCAATCAAGTCCTACGGCTTGCTATCATTAGCTAACTAGGGTTATCACAGACCTAGTTACTAGCAAGATGCAGTGAGATGTTCCCGCAGTCATAAGTCCTGCAGCTATCCAGGTTATCCAGGCGAGGTGATTTACAAGAGTTACAAGAGTTATCAAGATTACTGGTCTACTTTCAATACTTATATTTTCAAGAAGTTCCCCATATGACAGTGGGCTGGAAATGTGCCCTACTCATCGGCAGGCTACAAGTCCCTCAGGTGTGGCTGGGATAACGAAATCGTCTGTAACTGGTAAAATCTCTCTATATGAACTACTTGATCAATCTAGTCATTAACCTAGTCAGATTCATTATGAATTCCTGACCGTGGTAACCAGGAATCCATGTCCTAGATATGATACAAGATGAGACAGGTAGCCTGTACAGGCACAATCAAGAAAATCAACCACGGTGTCAAGACAAGAGTTACTTAGCAAGTCAGGGTAGCTGTCGCAACAGCCTTTCAAGATTATACATGTCATGTCAGGTTACTTGTTACTTATCATGAGTAATTTTCAGGAGTGTGCCTCGACGGACCACTATCAAGCTTAAATATGTCATTTCAAGTTTAATTGTTACTTGTCAAGAGTGCACCTCGACGGGCCATTATCATGTCATGTCGAGATGGGGTCATGTTACCATGTTCAAGTCAACATCAATACTAGCAAGTCATACTCATGCTCGACAAGTTATCAAGTCGGGTTGCCGAAAGTTAGGCCAAGTACAAGACACATGTAAGATCACAAGCATATGCAACAAGAACTAGGAAAACATGCATGGGGGTAAGGGGCAAGGGGTATCATGGCAAACAAGTGGCGCTGGTCAAGTGGCGCCAGGGAGGTGACAGGTGTCGCCTAGCCAAGTGGCGCCAAGGGGAATCGGTGGCGCTTAGCCAAGTGGCGCTAAGTGTACAGGTGGCGCCAAGGGGGACAGGTAGCGCCTGGGCTGGGTTACGCCAGGCTGGGGTGCGCCAGGTCGGGGTACGCCAGACTAAGATACGCAAGGTCGGAAGGTACGAGACTAGGGTGTGCCAGACTAGGGTGCGCCAGGTCGGGGTGCACCAGACTAAGCTGCGAGAGGTCGAAAGGCGCGATGCTAAAGAGCGCCGGCTGGGCTAGGGTGCGCATGAAGAGGCACAGCGCTAAAGAGCGCGCGCAACCAAATGGCCCGACGCCAAGAGCGCACGTAACTCAGTGGCATGGCGCTAAAGAGCGCGCGTACACGGCTCACCTTCTTCTCCAACAGACCGAGAAGAGCTCAAAGAACCCATGAACTTCAAAATGCCATAACTTACCCAAAATAAGTCTGAATTGATACTTCATAGGGTCTAACTGTATAGAACGAGATTTTCTATAGCCTGGGACGACTGGTTTTAGGAAATACCAAGCTTTAATAGATCAAAACCAAGAAAAAATAAGAAAAGATTAAAACTTAGATCTACAAAAAATATTCCATCAAAACCAAAAATGTCAAGTTCTAAAGAGGCTTAGAATCAAGTAAAGAAGAGAATGGAATAAAAAAACTTGAGATCCATCATGAAGCAAGTTGCACTTGCCTAAGGTTTCTTGGGTGTAGGTGGAGGAGTAATGGAGAAGAAGAAAAAATAAATGAGAAAACAAATGGAGGAGAGAGAGAGAGGAGTTGACTTATATACTAAGCCCCACCATCTCAAACCAAACCAAAATAAACCAAGCCAAGCCAAGACAAGCGGAACCCAAATAAACCAAGCCAAGACTAAGTAAGACAAGTCTAACTATGGTCCACCTAACAATTGCTAGAAATCCGTACACGTATACAGAAAATAAGTATAACAAAAAACGGGAGTGACAGGAGCTGCACGTCCTCCTCTCTCTTCCCACTTTCTTTCCATTTCCTTTACTTTTTTGATGTAACTTGGTTGTAACAAAAAAAACTTAGGAGCTGCAACTACTGTTGCATAGATTAGACACTTGTAATGTTCGATCTTCGTGCGAGCCAAATGCTGCAACTATCGCAAGCTCCGGCCAGTTGCAGCAAAAGGCTCCACTTGCAACGGACTTCCTCCGAATCAAATATGCCCTAAGTTTGAGAATATTGCTTATACTTTTCTATCGGAACGTAGTCATTATGGTTGTTTAATAACACTTTCTTATCAAATAATTTTTAAAAAATTAGTTCAATTTTAGAATCGCTCTTAGAGGATGCCGAAAAAGTTGTTTCTGCTAACACTTTTTTAAAAAGTAGTATAATTTCCACACAAGGTAATTAGTCCATTGGTGAAAGAGAGTTGAAATGAGTCTAATATCTCAGATAATATTATTGAGGGCTACTGCCTACTACATATAGAGGGTCCAACCCCTCTTCATATTACATCTAACCGATGTGGGACTAAAGTCCCTTATTTACTCTCAACACTCCTCCTCAAGATGGGCGATAGATATTAATCATCCCCATCTTGTTACATAGCTTTGACAGACTCAATGAACTAAGACCCTTAGTCAGACAGTCTGCCACTTGTTCTTCTGAGCGAACATAGTCAATCTTCAGTATCCCTTGTTCCAGCTTTTCCTTGATGAAGAATCGATCGATCTCGATGTGCTTCGTTCTGTCGTACTGAACCGGATTGTTCGCTATACTTATCGCAGCTTGACTATCGCTCAAAAGGTGCAATGGTGTCCCCTTGTCTAGCTTTAACTCTGTCAGCAGCGCCTTTACCCATAGCAATTCTGATACTCCTAGAGCCATTGCTCTGTATTCTGCTTCAGCTGTCGACCGTGCTACCACTGACTGTTTCTTGCTTCTCCATGAAACCAGGTTTCCTCCTACAAAAACACAGTACCCTGTGGTAGACCTTCTGTCGTCTATGCAGCTTGCCCAGTCTGCATCGCAGTATCCCTCAATATCTGTGCATCCATTCTTCTTGAACCATAGTCCTTTTCCCGGCGTCCCTTTCAGATATTTTAGAATCTGAAATACTGCATCCATATGACCCGTTCTGTCACGACCCGTACCCTAGAGTTAGGGCACGAGAATGTAACAACGCCCAGCCTACGCCGCAGTGTCGACGGTAGAACGCTGTCCTAGGTCTCAATGCATCTAACAGTATAAGACTAAACAGTTTATACTCCCCGAATGGGGGTGACATAGCAGATACAGTCTCAATCACATCTAGGTTAGAGCATGATAAAGATAAATAAAATATGAAACCCAAAATAAATACAGGAGATAGAAGTCTAAGTGTCTTAGATACATAAACCCAGAAATACATCTCAAAACTCAAATACAGTAATCCACAAAGTAAATACAACTCCAGACAAAATAAAATAACTATCTAAACAACCTCTACTGTCTCCTCTAGGCTAGCAGACAACCTCCAAGCTATCTGTAAAATTTATCAACGGGTCCAGTCAGGACTGGAGCGAGCACAGTACATCTCAATAATTCATAGCAGGTTAGAAAATATAGACATGCAGTAAAGTAAGATACAAGTACTGAAAGAAGTGCAGTATAAAAACAGAGAGAGAACTGTAATAGAAATATCTACTATAAATAGAGAACTAGCAGTGACTAGTGAGTCAGAGTACAACATGAACATGTAAATGACCTGGGATGATTCAATGAAGACACTACGGAATGATTCAATGAAGATACTACTGGTGTATTATTCACATGTCCACTTCTACTCCTCCGTACCCCCAATCAATACACAAGGATCCAGCTAGGTTATGTTATATGATTCCATGCACGGCCCCCGAAGGGTGATACATGGATGTCCCATAAATGGAGAGTCTGGGGGTTACCCAACTGTGTAAGATTCAAGAGACTCTGTGATCATGAGGGTACATGTCACAAGTAATCAAGTGAACCAAGAAGCATAGTGATACGCCATGTAAGTGAAACGCACAGAACACGTAGTACCCGATGCTTCCTAAGGATAACATTTCAAGAAAGGATCCATATAGTACCAATCCGTGTGACCGTCGTGACAGTACAAGTAAAGTAATCTACTGCAGAAAATAATTCTAAGCAAGATATGAAATGATCAGAGAATGTACTCGCCTGATATCTGAATGTCCAAGATAAAGATACTATCCGAGGAGAGGTGTCTGAATCCTAATTAGAACAGCACAGGTCACAACATGTCCAGAAGGATAATATAAAGCACTATAATGCATTCTACATGAATCTAGGTCAAACTAGGCCAAAGTCAACCCTTGGTCAACTCTGGTCAACTGCACTAGTCAAACTAGGTCATGTCCTAATCCAGCAAGTCTTACTAGGCCTAACCAAGACTATCCTAGCAAGCACACATCAATACAAGACTATACAAGCCAATATACACCCAACTCTATATAGCATGCAATTATTCAATACTCAAATAGGCAAGAATTCACATTGGATATACACTAGGTAATCTATTACTTTAAGCTATATATGTTTACACATATATACACATGCATATATTGGTATTCAACATTAGGTCTATAATCATGGCATTTCAAATGGTTATATAAACTTATATATTACAACACAATATGCTAACATATATATAATATACATACATAGCTAAGTTAACTGTATTCATAAATACTTATTTAAGAGGCTATGTGTGTGTATGTGAACATGGCAAAGGGGCAAGTGAGGGTTAAATGGGCATACATAGTGTATACATATCAAAGAGTGTCAAAGTGTAAGTGAACAAAGTGTCAAGTATGATAGTGTCAACATAGTGTAAGGGGTACATGAGGTAATATAGGATTTGTGTTAACATAAAATATTACATCTCATTAAAGTGTATATTGCATACATTACATCTATTATTACATTTCATTCATGCTTGCATTCATTCATCATTCATTTATTCTCTTGTACTACTATATGTACCATACATTACATACTATGGAACCTACATATTCATTACAAGCCATACTTATACATGCTTACATTAGATATGATACTTACACCTCATACATCATTTATTTAACTATTTACTCATGCTTGCATTCTCTATTTAATTACATAATGTATATACATTAATATGGGTTAAAATCAAATAGAACATTATATTACACACAAGGGTGCACAAAATGCATATGCCGAATAGTAACTCCTACTAATAATCAATACTGTACCATCTCAGCATGAATTAAAATCTAGGATTAAAGTATGTTATAGATCTATGTGTTAGCTTTCCGAAACTTCAAACATATCGCATTTTCGTTTCCGGAAACTCCCGAAATCGCGAAAACACCGAGAACGCGTTTGTCTTTCGTACAGCTGACACTCAAATAATTCTCCAGAAAGTTACAGAACGAATTAGGCCTATTAATATATGATTTTGGAAAGCTAACTTCAATACGCTTCTTCTAAAAAAAACAAAAGATTAAACCGAGCTTTGAGCTAGAAGTTATGACATTTCTAAGTTAGGGCTGAAATTAAAAACGTGGATAAAAATCATGACGGATTTAGGTAGTTTGAGCCAAAAGAATACACAATATATATCCTAATTATCCACAACAATAATAGCAATAATAATATGAGGAACCACACTCACAAACTTGATTATATAATCATCATGAACCATTTATTACATATATAAATATAGATACACTCTTATTACAATATATATATATAAATCTATATATGTAACATGAACACATCCACAACACAAAGGACACTCCTATGACCTCCAAATGGACACAAAATGGACACAAATGGAGATACAACCATGGGGGTCATTCCTATGGGTTCAAAATAGACCTATATGCATGAGGAAATGAAAAGAAGAAGAGATTTATACCTCCCGGTAGATCGAATCGAAGAAAAACCTTTCCGGAGCGACACCGACACGTAGAGATTCCAAAAGGACACGAACGAGCTCCGAATCCTCCCAAACTTGGGTAGCTTCCTACTTGGCTAGAATGGAGAAGGAAAGAAGAAGATTTGGTGGTGAAATGGAAGGATTTGGTGGAGAAATTGCTAGGGATTGCTCTCTAGGAATTTGGGGAATAATAAGAGAGAGAAAATAGATGGATAATGACAAATAGGAGGCTCAACCCTATCCTTATTGTGGCTGGCCATAAAGGTGGTTTTGTCCTATTAGGAAAAGTCTAAAAGCCCCCACTAACCTATTCTATGAGTATTAGGAAAGGGCTAATTGGTTGGGGCTAAATTAGTCATTCTAAAGTCTCTAATCACACTAACCTTATCCATAGTAATTAGTCTAACCTCTAACTAAAATATTTCTATCATGTGGACTAAAATTAATATCATGTGGGCCATGCCTAACTAGTGTGTGGGTCCCACTAGAGTTAAACTACCCCCGGATCCCCGTTTCAAGTCGGATTGAGTTAAAATTCGAACCCGACTCAAATAACCCCAAAACAATATCATAAATAATAAAATAATATCAAAATAATTCAAAGAGATCAAATACAAAAATATTCTTAGGCCAAAAATAATATTAAAATATTATAATTACATGGTTAGGCTCTAGGTCAAACAGTCTCTAGGGTTTCACTAGCAAAACGTCAAAACCACAAGTCATTGATTTAAATAATTTTAAAATGATTTAAAATCACCAAAAATCATATCATGAATTAAATATTATTATTAAAATAATTATAAACACAAAATTTTAAAATTATCCTCATTTGGGAAACTGGGTGCTACAACTCTACCCACCTTAGAAAAATTTCGTCCTCGAAATTTAAGATCGATAATACTCCTTCTAGAGCCTCTAACCTACCCAATATCTAAGGTAACACTTCCTAACACTGGAATAATAAACGGACATCTAAAAAGTGTCAATCTAGGAATACCTCCAATACTGCTCTGCTGTACGGCGGTAATGGAACTTCAATAAAATATGGACTGGAACCTATATCCAAGGGACTGGACCTATTTTAAAGTGGTCTTAACTAAGGATGAAAAGGAACTGATCATAGACTATAGGTATGCTCAAACTATTATCTTCCTATTAACCATCTATTAATACATTCTATTACCATAGGAACGATGCATTACTAAGACATATAGACCCCTATCTCTCATAACACATTTATACTCACCAAAAGACTAGTACATCCTATCAAGGCTGATACTATAATCTCTCATAAATCTCATAAGCTATATATTTATAGACACACATCCCCACATCCAGGACTAACCTATATATATCTACAACTGATACTAATGGGATGACGTCCCTATTTCCCAACAATCAAGGTCTAAAAAATTTTTTTATCTAAATCATGCAATTTGAAGGAATAATATACAAGGTCAGGGCATACCGTAGCAGTTGGAAGTCTCACCTAGGTATACTAGTCATGCTAACTGAATCGATCATAGGGTATCAAAACACACAGGCAGTCTAGGGTGCTAAACAAAAGTTACAAAAATAACAAACTATCAAAACTGTAAGACAGTCTACCATCCTATATGAAAACTGGTACTTATCATAAAAATAAAGAAAAGTAACTACCCATTATCTTTAAAGGGTTCAGAAAAAAAAGAAAAAGAAAAATCAGAATCAACGTTAAGGAATGAAAGCCAATTTCAGGAAAATTTCCAATCACAATACGTATTAAGAATATTTAGTCTCGATACGATCTAAGTTGATCAAATTGGGGAAAATCAAGATTTAGGCAATATGGAGGACAGGTTCAACAAAGTCTGAGATCGAGCATGCACGGATAGAGGTTCAGGTCACAATCAAATTTAATTAAATTTAGTACAACCCAAGATATAAATATGATAAGAAAAGATAATCGAATTCGATTGGTCGTGATTAAGGAAACTAGGATTTAATGATATTGAAAAACCCTTTTAGAAAAAAAACGGGAAAAGATTTCATACGAAGTCAGTAAATCATCTCTCCCTAACATTATCAGTTTACCATTTGCTAATCATATTTTCTCACAAATCCCAATATAAAATTAACCGTTATATGTCTACCCTCAAAATTTTTTTTTTTAATCTTCAGTCATCTAAACTTTTACCATGATCACCGTAGACAAAATTTCAAACTTCTAAAATATTTTCCATGAAGCATACCCCTCTTATTTAGGAGTCGACACTTATTCATTTAAATCAAAATTTCAAATTCCTTCACCTCGTTCTAAATTAGATCCGAAACCTCCAAATTCAGTTTTTGGAATCCTCATATTTGTTTAAATCAAGTCTCGTATTTATTCAACCTTAATACCACTATGTCATGCAAAATTTATTCTCGTTTTATAAATCAACCTTCACATTTCTTCAACGTTCACCTTCAATTATTATCCTTTTGAATTCTACACATTTTTTTTTCATCCAAAATAATTCCTATAACTTAAAATCCTTGTGTCCTATCTGTCTCTAGTCATTTCTTACAATATCTAGTTCAATTTTGCATAATCATTGGTTACTATAAAATTCTCTTTCCATTACTAAATTTCCACATCGCCTTAGAGTAAAAGTTTTCCCCAGAATCAATAACCAAGATTTTCTAAGTTCTCAAAACTAGGTTGACCTCGAACATCCTCATTAGTTTTGAAATACATCCATGAATTATCCATAACCAACTTTCTGTGATTGTTTCTAAATTGATAACATTTATCCCTCGATTTCATTTTAAACCTTTACCACATCTCCATTTCAAAAAATTTATATTTGACATCCAACATTTTGATTCCTACAAAATCATCACATGATAACCGATTACGTTATTTCCATACTAGATGATTTACGTCACTTCCTCAACATTTCTCAGATAAAAACGATATGCAGATTCAAGAGTTCAAGTACGGCTGACAGAATGAGATACGAGACGGAAATAATCAGGATAGTTGTATAAGACAAGGAATGATGGTACTAAAATATTGGCAGGAAAAGAAATGGTAATAAAATATGTTCTACTTATCCGTTTTAAAAGAGGAAACTATTTGAAATCAGAGCTAATATCAGATCCAAAATAAGGTCTAGCAAATCATTGATTCATCGTATTAAGAAGAAATTCATAGAAGAAGTTACGCAAAGGTTTATGAAAATAGCTAAAGCTACTCCTAAGTTAAATAATGAGAAGCAAAACTAAACAAAACAATTAATAAAAATTTTTGAAGGACTGAAACAAAGTAGAGAAAATATGTTCGAAAACATTTAAAGTACAATCTGATAATCATATGCGTCTGTCCAAAATCATGGTACTCTAAATCCTCGTCATACCAGTAAGCAAGGCTATGATAATCACAGAGCCCTTGACTTATGCACATATCTCTAGAATCATGGTATTTAACATTTTCGCGGTGCCGCTAGCTTGGCTGCGAAAACCTTAAATTCCCACACCCGAGAAATATATCCAGAGTCAGACTATATGTCCTCACCATGCTGGCTAATGTGACTATAGAAGACTAGATTCCATAACATAGATGACCTAGCCCATATAATTTCATCTTGCCAAAAATTAAATTAATCAATAATGAATACTCAAAAATCAAATCAATTTATCAACGAACATCAAAATTCAAAAATGAACAAAATCCATCAAAATACAAACTCGAATGCAACAGCTATCATCAAAATTCAAAATTCGACAATCTTCCATCAAAATTAATAAATACAAACCCAAATTCAACCATAATCCATCAAAATCAAATTTAACAACAGAAGTAAGGATAAATCAAATCAAGGAAAAAAGAGTTTCAAATCGAAGTTAAAATAAGATTCTCAAGGGTCGTCCCAGAAATCTCTCAAGGGATCCTAATTGTGATTGAGTATCTTCAAAAATATATTCTAATCTACTGCAGGCTGTAGTGGTACTCTAGTTCGACTACCACTACACAAACTCGACCTGTATGGGCCACCATTAAAAACGTGTCATGACCCGCACCCTAGAGTTAGGGCACGAGAACGTAACAACGTCCAGCCTACGCCGCAGTGTCGACGGTAGAACGCTGTCCTAGGTCTCAATGCATCTAACAGTATAAGACTAAACAGTTTATACTCCCCGAATGGGGGTGACATAGCAGATACAGTCTCAATCACATCTAGGGTAGAGCATGATAAAGATAAATAAAACATGAAACCCAAAATAAATACAGGAGATAGAAGTCTAAGTGTCTTAGATACATAAACCCAAAAATACATCTCAAAACTCAAATACAGTAATCCACAAAGTAAATACAACTCCAGACAAAATAAAATAACTATCTAAACAACCTCTACTGTCTCCTCTAGGCTAGCAGACAACCTCCAAGCTATCTGTAAAATTTATCAACGGGTCCAGTCAGGACTGGAGCGAGCACAGTACATCTCAATAATTCATAGCAGGTTAGAAAATATAGACATGCAGTAAAGTAAGATAGAAGTACTGAAAGAAGTACAGTATAAAAACAGAGAGAGAACTGTAATAGAAATATCTACTATAAATAGAGAACTAGCAGTGACTAGTGAGTCAGAGTATAACATGAACATGTAAATGGCCTGGGATGATTCAATGAAGATACTACGGAATGATTCAATGAAGATACTACTGGTGTATTATTCACATGTCCACTTCTACTCCCCCGTACCCCCAATCAATACACAAGGATCCAGCCAGGTTATGTTATATGATTCCATGCACGGCCCCCGAAGGGTGATACATGGATGTCCCATAAATGGGGAGTCTGGGGGTTACCCAACTGTGTAAGATTCAAGAGACTCTGTGATCATGAGGGTACATGTCACAAGTAATCAAGTGAACCAAGAAGCATAGTGATACGCCATGTAAGTAAAATACACAGAACACGTAGTACCCGATGCTCCCTAAGGATAACATCTCAAGAAAGGATCCATATAGTACCAATCCGTGTGACCGTCGTGACAGTACAAGTAAAGTAATCTACTGCAGAAAATAATTCTAAGCAAGATATGAAATGATCAGAGAATGTACTCGCCTGATATCTGAATGTCCAAGATAAAGATACTGTCCGAGGAGAGGTGTTTGGATCCTAATTAGAACAGCACAGGTCACAACATGTCCAGAAGGGTAATATAAAGCACTACAATGCATTCTACATGAATCTAGGTCAAACTAGGCCAAAGTCAACCCTTGGTCAACTCTGGTCAACTGCACTAGTCAAACTAGGTCATGTCCTAATCCAGCAAGTCTTACTAGGCCTAACCAAGACTATCCTAGCAAGCACACATCAATACAAGACTATACAAGCCAATATACACCCAACTCTATATAGCATGCAATTATTCAATACTCAAATAGGCAAGAATTCACATTGGATATACACTAGATAATCTATTACTTTAAGCTATATATGTTTACACATATATACACATGCATATATTGGTATTCAACATTAGGTCTATAATCATGGCATTTCAAATGGTTATATAAACTTATATATTACAACACAATATGCTAACATATATATAATATACATACATAGCTAAGTTAACTGTATTCATAAATACTTATTTAAGAGGCTATGTGTGTGTATGTGAACATGGCAAAGGGGCAAGTGAGGGTTAAATGGGCATACATAGTGTATACATATCAAAGAGTGTCAAAGTGTAAGTGAACAAAGTGTCAAGTGTGATAGTGTCAACATAGTGTAAGGGGTACATGAGGTAATATAGGATTTGTGTTAACATAGAACATTACATCTCATTAACTTGTATATTGCATACATTATATCTATTATTACATTTCATTCATGCTTGCATTCATTCATCATTCATTTATTCTCTTGTACTACTATATGCACCATACATTACATACTATGGAACCTACATATTCATTACAAGCCATACTTATACATGCTTACATTAGATATGATACTTATACCTCATACATCATTTATTTAACTATTTACTCATGCTTGTATTCTCTATTTAATTACATAATATATATACATTAACATGGGTTAAAATCAAATAGAACATTATATTACACACAAGGGTGCACAAAATGCATATGCCGAATAGTAACTCCTACTAATAATCAATACTGTACCATCTCAGCATGAATTAAAATCTAGGATTAAAGTATGTTATAGATCTATGTGTTAGCTTTCCGAAACTTCAAACAGATCGCGTTTTCGTTTCCGGAAACTCCCGGAATCGCGAAAACACCGAGAACGCGTTTGTCTTTCGTACAGCTGACACTCAAATAATTCTCCAGAAAGTTACAGAACGAATTAGGCCTATTAATATATGATTTTGGAAAGCTAACTTCAATACGCTTCTTTTAAAAAAACGGGAGATTAAACCGAACTTTGAGCTAGAAGTTATGACATTTCTAAGTTAGGGCTGAAATTAAAAACGTGGATAAAAATTATGACGGATTTAGGTAGTTTGAGCCAAAAGAATACACAATATATATCCTAATTATCCACAACAATAATAGCAATAATAATATGAGGAACCACACTCACAAACTTGATTATATAATCATCATGAACCATTTATTACATATATAAATATAGTTACACTCTCATTACAATATATATATAAATCTATATATGTAACATGAACACATCCACAACACAAAGAACACTCCTATGACCTCCAAATGGACACAAAATGGACACAAATGGAGATACAACCATGGGGGTCATTCCTATGGGTTCAAAATAGACCTATATGCATGAGGAAATGAAAAGGAGAAGAGATTTATACCTCCCGGTAGATCGAATCGAAGAAAAACCTTTCCGGAGCGACACCGACACGTAGAGATTCCAAAAGGACACGAACGAGCTTCGAATCCTCCCAAACTTGGGTAGCTTCCTACTTGGCTAGAATGGAGAAGGAAAGAAGAAGATTTGGTGGTGAAATGGAAGGATTTGGTGGAGAAATTGCTAGGGATTGCTCTCTAGAAATTTGGGGAAGAACAAGAGAGAGAAAAATAGATGGATAATGACAAATGGGAGGCTCAACCCTATCCTTATTGTGGCTGGCCATAAAGGTGGTTTTGTCCTATTAGGAAAAGTCTAAAAGCCCCCACTAACCTATTCTATGAGTATTAGGAAAGGGCTAATTGGTTGGGGCTAAATTAGTCATTCTAAAGTCTCTAATCACACTAACCTTATCCATAGTAATTAGTCTAACCTCTAACTAAAATATTTCTATCATGTGGACTAAAATTAATATCATGTGGGCCATGCCTAACTAGTGTGTGGGTCCCACTAGAGTCAAACTACCCCCGGATCCCCGTTTCAAGTCGGATTGAGTTAAAATTCGAACCCGACTCAAATAACCCCAAAACAATATCATAAATAATAAAATAATATCAAAATAATTCAAAGAGATCAAATACAAAAATATCCTTAGGCCAAAAATAACATTAAAATATTATAATCACATGGTTAGGCTCTAGGTCAAACAGTCTCTAGGGTTTCACTAGCAAAACATCAAAACCACAAGTCATTGATTTAAATAATTTTAAAATGATTTAAAATCACCAAAAATCATATCATAAATTAAATATCATTATTAAAATAATTATAAACACGAAATTTTAAAATTACCCTCATTTGGGAAACTGGGTGCTACACGTTCTTGGATCATGCATATAGCGGCTTACAACACTTACTGCAAATGAGATATCAGGACGAGTATGCCCTAGATAAATCATTCTGCCTACTAGCCTTTGATACCTTTCGCGATCAACAGGCTTTCCTGCTTTTGCTCCTATCTTGCACTTCTGGTCAATTGGAGTGACTGCTGCTCGGCATCCCAGCATTCCTGTCTCTTTCAGCAGATCTAGTGCATATTTTCTTTGTGAGAAAACAATTCCTTGTTCACCGTCACACACCTCGATACCCAAAAAGTATCTCATCTCTCACAGGTCCTTCACCTTAAACTCTTTGGCGAGTTTCGTCTTCAACTTAGTGATCTCAACTACATCGTCACCTGTGATCACTATATCATCTACATATACAGCAAGTATAGTAATATGGCCCCTTGAATGCTGGAGGAAGACAGTATGATCTGCATTTGTCTGATGGTACCCCATGCCAGTGACAGCCCTTCTGAATCTGTCAAACCAGGCTCGAGAAGATTGCTTCAGCCCGAACAGCAACTTCTTCAGTTTGTACACTTTTCCATGTGACGTTCCTTCACCTGAATCTGACATAGAGTAGCACCCCGGAGGAGCCTCCATGTATACTTCTTCTTGTAGGTCTCCATGAAGAAATACGTTTTTTACGTCTAACTGGTGTAGCTTCCACCCATAGTTTGCTGTAATAGAGACCAGCATTCTTACGGTACTCATCTTCGCTACTGGGGCAAAAGTCTCATCATAGTCGATACCATATGTCTGGGTATAGCCTTTTGCAACCAGTCTCGCCTTGTATCGTTCAACTTTTCCTTCTGGTGTCTCCTTCACTGTGTAAACCCATTTGCATCCCACAGCTTTCTTCCCTTCAGGTAATGGCACCAGCTCCCATGTCTTATTTTTCTCTAGTGCCCCAAGTTCTTCCATCATTGCGGCTTTCCATCTTGGGTCCTTCTTTGCTTCCTGCCAATTCTTAGGTAAAGAAGTAGAGTCTAACGAAGTGAGGAATGTTTGATAAGTCGGAGAAATATTAGAATAAGATAGGTAGTTGGCGATATCATGTTCATAATCTTTATAACGAATAGGAGCCTTTCCCGCATTAATGCGAGAAGACCTTCTTAAGGGAGCAATGGGTGGTAGAGAAAGCATACCATCCGAATCGGAGAGACCCGCTTCCGAATCCGAACGATCCGGTGCGGGAGTAACATCTTCAGGAGTCGGGGCAGGAGTAGACGAGGGACTTGGCACTATAGGCACAGGGCACGGCACAGTACTGGACCTCTGCTGTCTTCTTCTGTAAACTTGGAGCTCATTTTCCCTTGTCTGCTTCTCCCCCTACGTAATGTACGTATTGTCTTCGTCATCCTCCGTATCAGTATCATTGATGCTTTTTCCCCCTTTCTTCCAGTGTGTCACGACAGAACAAGGTACCGATCTGACAACTACGTTTGGGCGTACTACCTCCCCCTCACGTCCAACACCCGCTGTGTGAGGCGTGTTCCCAAACGCAGAACCTTCGTCCGAACCATAATAAGGTTCCAGCTCTCTGAATGTAACGTCCATGCTTACAAACAGCTTCCGTTCAACCGGGCTCCAGCATACATAACCCTTTTGTGTCCCGGTGTACCCAACAAAGACACACTTAACTGCTCGAGGATCTAGCTTACCAATGCCAGGCCTGTTATCGTGGACAAAGCATACGCAACCAAATACTTTTGGAGGAACGGTGTACGCAGTTGTCCCCGTGAGCATTTCCAAAGGCGTCTTCCAGTCCAGTAATTGAGAGGGTATCCTGTTGATGAGATAAGAGGCTGTCAAGACAGCCTGCCCCCACAAAAATTTAGGGACATTTATAGCCAGCATCATTGTCCGAGCTACCTCCAGCAGGTGCCTATTCTTTCGTTCGGCAACACCATTTTGAGCCGGTGTATATGCGCAAGAGGTTTGATGCAGTATACCATGAGAGGATAAATACGCAGCAAACCTCTTATGGGTATATTCGGTCCCATTATTCGACCGAAAACACTTAACACGAGCATTATACTGTGTCTTTACCCGTTGATGGAGGCTTTGAAATGCCTCAAAAACATTACTTTTATTCTTCAGCAGGTAGACCCACGTTACGCGGGTAGAGCAGTCAATAAAGTAACAAACCATCTATAACCGTTAACACCGTTTGTAGGACAAGGGCCCCACATATCGGAATGAATCATATCAAAAGCAGCAGAACATCGATGCCCAGAACTCACATAGGAGCTTATGGTATGTTTCTCCAACTCACAAGCATCACAAACTAACAACTCTTTATTTGTTTTTTTGATATAAGGACGGATACAGTCGACTAATAACGGGAAAAGAAGAATGTCCTACACGCTGATGGTGGAGGAGCAGCTCGGCTTCGACACTTCGACTTCGGACTTCCGGTTGTGCGTCTGCAACCAAAGATGCCAGTGCTCTATCCAGACCGTTCCTGTCCAAGTACTATAGACCCTTATGCCATGTACCAGTGCCTAATCGTCTTCCCGTTCCCTTCTTCTGAAAAGTTACCTTAGGAATATCAAAGAAAACAATACAGTTTAGATCAAGGATAATGGCGCTAATGGATATAAGATTGACAGGAAAGAAAGGAGCATGTAAGACATTAGATAGAGTGATGGAAGGAGTGCAATCAACAGTATCTTTACCCGTAACAAGCCTGGAGGTACCATCAGCAGTCTGAATGCTTTCTAGCGGCGTTAGAGTAGAGTATTCCCGGAACTCACCTCGGGACCCCGTGATATGGCAAGATGCCCCAGAGTCCATAATCCAAGCTGGCTGAGAGACAGATGCAAGAGCACGCTGAGGTATACCGGTACTGGTTTGGGAGAAGTAAGTGCAGTAATCTCCTGTAGTGGACGGTGCCCCAGGAATGACTTGTCGTTCACCAGAACCAAGCTTTGAGCCGCGCATCTTCTCGAGAACTTCTCTCTCAAATGGAGTGATGTCTGCCAGCTGATTGTCCCCACCTTCATTCGCCAGATGCGCCTTGTTGCCTCCAGAGTAAGTGCCCCTTCCACCACTGTAGCTGCCTCGACCACCTCATCGTCCACCGCGACCACGGCCCCGACCATTCGAAGGAGTCCGTATCGGTTTTGGGCAAAAACGGATGTAATGCCCTGTGTCACCACAGTTGTGGCAAACGCCTCCTATAGAAGGAGGCTGTATAAAAGTGGCAAGAGCAGATGTGTCAACTCCGGCCAGCTCCCCATGAGAGATACCCTTGGTAGGCATCAGCTTCAACCGTGCTTCTTCTTGTGCCATGGCAGCTTTGGCGTCTTCTAATGTCGGCAGCTGTGGTTGTACGAGAAGTACATTCCTCCGTTGCTCAAATGCAGGGTTGAGCCCCTTCAAAAACTTCATCATCCGTTGTCGCAAGATATAATCCAGAAATTTCTGGAAATGTTTTGCAAAAGCCGGTTCAACCTGAGCATCCTCCATGCCAAGAGGATCATAATGGTCAAGATCAGACCAGTACTTCTTCAACAAGGCAGCGTACTCAGAGATGGTACGATCGTCTTGGATTACCCGATCGAGCTCATCCTGTAGTTAGAAGACTCGCATGGGGTTACCCGAACCGGAGTACATGTCTTTCAATGTTCTCCAGATATCAGCAGCTCCCTCCATTGCTTCAACGTTACCCGACACTTGGTCGGTCAAAGAGGCTGTCAACCAACCAGCCACGACATTGTTGACAATGTCCCATACAGCAGACTCCTTCGAGGAGTGATCGACAGGGGCCTTGGTGTGGCCATCTACATAACCAACCAAGCCACGTTCCTTCAGCGTCCGCATCGCCTGCCGCGACCATTTCAAGTAGTTGGTCGTGCCTTCCAACTTCGTCTCCAGCTTGTCCAACTTCCCCATTTTGTACGATGACGGATCCACATCAGTATGGGTCACGCATGGGGTTGCCTCCGGTAATCTCTTGGTCAGGAGATCCTCGACCAGGGCCTTCATTTCTTCTGCTGTCAACTTCCCATAGATGGAATCCATGACTTCTTCAACTGCAATCAGTGAGGTGTTGTTATTTCCTGAGTCATCTTCTTGTGAGTCGTCTTCGTCTTAGTCAGCTATCGGGGGGAAACAATAAAACGAGATCCCTCACTGATATATCGTAGTTTATACGACCAACTAGAACCGCGTCATGATAACGCGTTCGGACGGCTCAAGGATAACCAACGTAGTTGTACCTCCTTGCATGAGACAAACCAGAGGTATACCAGCCGTGCAGAAACGATTATAAAGACAACATTTCTGAGATACGAAAATCTAAAGAGATTTCGTATTCGTAGTTGAGCTTCTAAAAAGAAGGTACTGATTCTCGAAGGCAACAATCAGAAATCTTCTAAAGGAAATCTGAGTTTAGAGATCTTCTAAAGAGAAGGAACTCTAATTCTCGAGTCAACTACAGAGATCTTCTAAAGAGAAGGAAATCTATTTTTTATTTTTTTTTGTTTTTTTTGTTTTTTATTTTTTTTTCAGAACAGTGAAAAACCCTAAAAAGGGCTGCTGGAGCAGCAGTAAAGGGAGGGGGGCGGCGCTGGAGGGGGGGCGGCGCTGGAGGGGGGGCGGCACTGGAGGGGGGCGGCTCTGGAGGGGTGCGGCGCTGGAGGGTTAGGGAGGGGGGCGGCGCTGGAGGGGGGCGGCACTGGAGGGGGCGGCACTGGAGGGGGGCTAGGGTTTGGCGGCTAGGGTTTAGAGTATGGCAGCGGCGTGGAGGAGGGTGGCGGCTGTGGAGGTGGGTAGGGAGGGCGGCTAGGGTTTGGAGGAGAGGATGGAGAACTCGGCTCTGATACCAAGTTGAAATGAGTCTAATATCTCAGATAATATTATTGAGGGCTACTGCCTACTACTTATAGAGGGTCCAACCCCTCTTCATATTACATCTAACCGATGTGGGACTAAAGTCCCTTATTTACTCTCAACAAAGAGAGCTATGTGTTGTACTATATTCTTATACATGCTAATTAGTGCTGCCAAAAATTTGATCCAATCCTCTCATTTTGCACATTGTTTGTTGGTTTAGCCAAAATCTTGACCTTTTTAATTCTTTTGTCGAAGCTTGAGTTTGGTTTTTCATGATAAATAAAATTTTGCTTGATTTGAAATTACTTTATCTGGTTATCCGAACTAAGATAATATTTCCAAATATGGTCTACAGTTTGATCTAAAAAATCTCCATGAATCTGATCCGAATTGATTTTTTTTTTTGAATTCCAACGTTCTTGTCCAACAATATCTCGAGCAATTTGGACTAGCCTATGGGTAGTTACCATCACCTTTCACATGTTTTGGACTGGGGGATCTACGTTTGGACGGTCCGGATCCGTGTTAGCTAACTTCTGGTTAAGCTAGGTTTCTTGACATTATTAAAGAGGAGATTCAAGGAGATTTCACTACCACCTGAGGAGATCCATTCTCGCTAGTATGTTATTTTTCTTCAAGATAGAATGAGGTTCCCATTAAAGTTCCTTTGACTTCGTCAAGGGGAATTTTCATTGTCCGACGGTGGACAAAATACTACTAGGTTGATTGAGGTTTATTACGTTCTGATTGTAAAGATTATCACAGTCGAATCAAAATCAGAAAATTTGCTGTAAAGTAACAAACTTTTTATAAAATTACACTGGAAGTAACATGTTTGGAAGAATTTGAAAAACATGAGTTTTTCGATAGACGAAGTGGAAAAATTTGACCTGCCAGTCAGACTGTCGGAAATCACTCATTTTATATTTTTTTTACATTTTTTTATATTTTTTCAAACAGAAGTGGAGCTTGGGTGGTTTTGGGTTGGTTTTTTTTAGTTGTTTTTTTTAGTCTATTTTTTAACATGCTATTTCAATCACAACGGCTACTTGAACGACTATATTTTTACTCCAACTACTACTTTCTTTTACAACGGCTCTTTCATTTCATTGTTATAAATGGTAGTCTATTTTTTCTTCCCATATCAGAATTCTCAATATCTTTCTCCCCATCAAAAATTGCTATTCCGAACAAGTAGAAAGCTCTATTTGTGTTTCTTTCACCTACCAGTATGGATCAAAGTGTAACACTTTTATGCTCACTTGGAGGCATCCTTAATGGGTTAGCTTACGAAGCTGAAGTTCTTATAGTAGATTGAAATATTACGTTTAGTAGTTTATGTAATTTAATGGCCGAACAATTTTCTATCAATTTTGATGAATTTATATTAGTACATATTTTTGCTTCTAATTCTATAAATTTAAATAGTGATCATGCATGGACCTTAATTCTTCAAATTAATGAACAATCACCGTATATTAGTATTTTTGTTACTCCTGCACCTCCTCATATAAGTAGTAGACGTGCTCTTAATAATGAAACTACTAATGTTTGTCCTGGTCCTAGTTCTTCTCACCAAGTTATTTTTGTCACTGAAGAAGAAAATATAGTAGATGAAGGTAATGACGACGATGACAATAGTGATGATTTAGTTAAAAATTTAGATGATGAATTTGATAATAATGATGGTAATGTTGATACTCCTGAATTATTTGTTGGAAGACAATTTGAAAATCGTATTAAATTTAGAAGTTTAATTAGTTCATAGAAATTAAGCATAATTTTACTTGTTCGGCTACTTCTAATAATGCTCATAAAATTATATATAAATGTAACGAATCTAGTTGTAATTGGAGAGTATTATATAAAATTTATGGAGACTCAAGCTATAGGATGTTCTTTGTATTTATGGAACATGATATCTCCGTGATATATTATATAAAATTTATGGAGACTCAAGCTATGGGTTGTTCTTTGTATTTCAGGACCATATTGATACTGCTTATGCGCGTAAGGTAGCCATGAAATCTATTTGATGTCGAAAAAATAATAAGTTATATTACCATAATAAATTTTTAAAAAGTTAATGACTAATTAATATATTATACCTCTGTATACTTGAGCGAATCAAATTGTCCCCGATATAGGGGGCGCTCGATTGAACACAATGTGCTGGATCTACTACAGATGTAATCCATCATAAAGCTACCAAAAATTTACCGGCAATGCAATCAATACCGGTCACTGGTCTACCGATAGAAAAATGTTCGTAAATCCAGACCTATTAAAGAAAAGAATAACTTGATATAAGTCTACAAATTGTAACTTTATATAAATTGAACAATATTTTTAATACATGTATTAAAGTCATGCATCCATTTAAATTTTTCATAACTTTATTATCCGGCAGCACGCGCACAAAATCTGACATGGAGTTGTATAGATATGCCAACATTGATGCTCCCTATGCGTGACATGTAGGTGCCGTCAAATTTTCCAAAAATGGTAAAAAAAATGCAAATTTACCATATCTGATAAGTCGGGAAGGACGACTGCATTTATTAAGCCGAGTAAGTAGGCCCTAGTACAAGAAATAACCTAAACAGATGACGAAAAGTTGTAAAAAAAATTAATAAGTGTTAAACTAATAGTATATAAGATGTCACGCCCTGATCCGGGAAATCGCTCGTCCTCTCTAGATTTCACCCGAATTATCATCCGAGCTGGGGCATGATGCCGTACGAGCTTGGAGTTGTGCTCGTACAAGGCAAGATAACAGGATCACATACGATTATCTCAAATTGATAACATAAGCAGCAGAAGAAAAACAGAATATACAATAAAAATCTCTTTTATTAATAATGAACTGAAGGTTACAAAGGCTTGAATAGCCCAACTGAATATACCAACTGGCTACAATGCTCATGTTCTCTCTAGCTCACAAAAGATTACATCGTTCCATACATTATGTCTCTTTATAGCCAACAAGTAGTCTTCGGCCGAACATCTCCATGTTGCAAGTCTGAACGCCAATGCAGTAGCTTCTCTTGAAACACTAAGGACTCCCTGCCTCGGTGCGTCCAAGACAAGCCCCGCCTCGAGTCGAACATAACCTGAACCTGCAAGCAAACTAGTGGAGGATTAGTGCTTTCGTCCTCGCTGCACTGATGAAGACCCACTCGCACCCAAACTAAATGCTAAGTACATTTAGTGAAACATGCAACTTACTTGGTGATCTTTCTATTTTGTCTTAGGATCACTTTCATGGCAATATTCAATGTTATCATCTTATCATAATGTGTCCAATATCGTGTTCCTACAGCAGATATAGTTAGACATAATATGAACATAAACATGGTGATCATGCTCATCTCCGTCCTATTTTGCCTAGCCTGCAATGGTTAGAACTTTACATATGCAATCATACAATTCATGCAACCAACCATCCATACATAGACATATGCATAAGGGTGGCAGGCCCTGCGCCTGCACCCAACTCTAATCTCAGTCCTTCGGCCCTATCTATATGAAGGACACGGTATTTCGCACCATAATGGACTTGGCATCCTTATGTGTAAACCTATGATCGCTCCAATACGGGTTGCTAACCTAGTATCCGAAGGATCCCAAACTTACTGATATCATAGCTTATCACAACACTGGACGGTCGTAACCCGTCCTAATAATGTGCACCATAAATACCATACATAATTTCCTCCTAGGCTGAACGGTTCCAGTGCCCTGGTTGTAACAGTTCGAGGGAAGCCGTACCCGTGCACGGGCCAACCGAGTCTATTGACCATGCAATACGTGCCATAGCAAATAAGTCATATCATTCAAACCAATTTCGTGATCCATAAACGTAATCCCTCATCTCTATCTCAAGTTCTGTCGACATTATGCCCCAACACATCCGTATTGATGCACGACGCCCAACGGCTTAGACTACTTGTACTTACACTCAAGGCGTTCCATTCATAAGTTATTCGCATAATAGCAGTTCCGTAGATACTTAGTCTTTTCGTAGCTTTCGTGCACGAGGGCACGCTTAGAGCCATAATCAATGTTCTAGACCTAGTATTCAATGTTCTCGGAGTCATATACGTGATGCACATCTCGATATTGTCATTTAATGTTCTACCATCACCGCCCTACTACGACCAGGACATTTGATGTATGTCGCTTCAATTGTTCAATATTCTATTCTTAATGTTCGACACACACTAAGACCTTTAATCGTTCGAGGCACGCTCGCTAACTTGATAACAACTTACGCATACAAGGATACATTTTATTAGACGTGAAGGAGTAAGAAGAGAGAGTCAAGAACCCGCCCACCTTAAGTCGATACGCCTTGTCGCCTTGTCGAACTGATGCGGCTCAATTCCATAACTTGGTTGTACGGCTAATTCTTCTGACTTAGCCATTCCGTTGAGCTACCCGATTGATTTGGCCTATCGTGCCCATGCCACAATCCATTGAAAGGTGACGATTTGGTTTTGCGGATACTTTACTGAATAAGACAAAATGCTGACCTCTTATTATCCAGTGTAAAAGCATAGCCTACACACCAGATCAACTAAAATCAGCACTTGCTCAAACGGGACTTATCCTTTACATCGATTCGATTTATAGATTTCAATCGACTCAAAGCTTTCCTTTGGTCAACGTAACTCTTTCATCGATTCGTATCGATACTTCATCGGGTCAATGCAACTCTTCGAGTCAACGAATCATTATAATGCACCGTACAGAGCGGGGCATTACATAATATACCACTCAAAACAAGGTTTGTCCTCGAACCGAAACTAACACTCAAACCAAGTGTTTTGCTAGATCGTTTCACGATCTTGTGTCACTATCGTTTGAATCATACAACTTAGTTTGGACCATACACATATTTTAGGCATCCCACCAATATATGCATTTCAGCCAAGCTCAATTTTAGGATATCGGAACAAGGATAACAAGCTCAACTTAAATCCTCAAGCACCAATCATTCCGTACTCGACTTAGTCAAATCTTAGCGCCTATTCTCAAAATTCTTCTCATATGAAATATTCCATAACACGTGATCCTATTCCAAACATTTTTGCATATAACTTAACTCAAAACTGTTACTTCGATCCCATAAGTTTCTCACTGGCCACCTAACACTCGCATTGTATTAAGTCATTGCGCATCCGATCGCAACACTTCTCCACATTGCCTATTCGTCCAATAGTTTCCAATCTCTCGCGCAACTCAATTCCATATTCAACTATTCTCGAATTTGTCTCAATGACATGGACTAAGTCTAATATGTCCAAACTTCCTTCACCTACCATTTGTATTAAGTCTCGCATACAACTATCCAGATATGATTCATATTCTCTCGCTCTATCCATGTATTACGTCTGGGGCTACCCCCGCTAGGTAACTTATCCAGACATCGTGCTTGATCTCTCCCGACACAAGAGGTCAACTTGAGTCTACGATGCTCAAAGGCAACAATCTTTTCGATCTAAGGTCTCTTACGATACGCCTATCTCTGATTCTCGATCGAATAGGAATTCCTTACTCATTTTTTGACTCAATTCCAATATTTCATTTAGTGACATAAATCGTGCGCTCAAACACACATAGCCTAACCGTTACTCAAACCGATCTACGACACAACTCTTAGGGTCATTCTACTATTTGTTACTCTCGCGCATTGCAGAATTCTTGCAATCGCCTTACCGCATCACTATGCTAAGTATGTTCTTTAACATCTATTTGATCATCGACCAACCAAGTCTATTTACGTACTTATCCGATCGATCATAAATTTCCTTTTCTGACCATATAATTCTAGTCGAAGGCTACTCGCTAACTTACGAAATACGATACTCGCTCGCTTAGACTTATCCTCAACATGCACTTCATCATCCCCATCCTTGACGAAATTACTTATGCGACTTTATTGGGTCATCCTATAGGACTTCAACATTCACTTAATTTGGCGGCCAAGTCTCCTAGGGTCATCTGCCCCGAAACTATGCTCGATAATTGAAGATCAACAACGAGGGACAGTTACAGAGAACCATGTTATATCCTATCGCAAAGCCAAATCAATTCCTGATAATTTCTATGAGACTTTATCTAATCCGACATAATTTACCAATCTATAATTTATCTACCCTCCCGTGCAACTAATGCGTCGTTTACTACTCGAATCACTCATGCACCTTTGCTGTCGATACTACTCAAATCACTCATGCACTACCGTTAACACTATCGCAACCGAGCAATATCTGTTCGCCTTGGCTACAAGTCTATTTACCCATGATCAATATCCGACACACTCTAGGCTTATCGCCAAAATCCTCAAATTCACCTTCGCATCAAACCACAAGTGTAAATCCAATCTGCCACGCCTTGTAAGTTTGACCATCCCTACTGGACATGAATTACCATACCAGCGCTCACGTGGAATGATCGTCCTAATTCGGCGTGACGCATGTGCGAGGCTGGTGTTGCGCTCGCACAAGACCAGAACGTCAACGTTGTGGTTATCAACAAAGCAATCCAGACACTTTTGTCTTCCTCCATGTAATATCCATCCACTCTCAAATTCTCCGAAGCATTCCTATCGTTGTCATCCAAATTGACAACAACTTAACTTGCATCTTATTCATCCAACAACAATACTCAACATAATTTTTGTTCATTCGATCAGAGTATCCTCGAGTTATTGCATATCGTCTTTGATACGCCTCAATACCATCGTCGATATGCATAACTTGAACATCTTCTTCTCTCATAAGCTCCAATTCGTTACAATCACTGTTATCATCCGAACTCGATACGAATCAAGTCTTGCACACATCAAGATCCATCCCGTTGTAACTAACTATCATCATTGAGACAAGATTTCCAATTCATATATCCATTATCGCATTCCTAACTCGCATTTTCAAGTCGGACTACCGACTCATCGCACTAACTCAAATTCGTTTGCACGATTTCTTCATACCTACTCAACTCGTTCCGAATAAGTCTTCGTACTAACTGAGCGCAAATTCGACTGAGTCAACTATTTTCTCAACGCAACATTCCCTTGCTATGCTCCGCCTATCGTTCGGCTTACACTTAATGAACTCATCCGATGTATCATCCATGGATACGACTTTGCACATAATCGTTCAACTCAATTCATCGAGCATACTTGTATCGACTCCTATCGAGTCATTCCCACTCAAGTCTCAACACTTGTAAAACCCCCAAATTTTTGTGGATTTTTTTATAAATATTTTGGCTTAAATTAAATTTTTGCTATTTTATTTTAAAATGATTTATATTATAATAGTTCATTTAAATTAGTTTTAGATTCTTATTTTAGGATATATATTTTCGGATATATGTATATATATATATGTGTGTGTGTGTGTGTGTGTGTGTGTGTGTGTGTGTGTGTGTGTGTGTCTATTATATATTTGTATATGGATATATACAAATTTATACCCATGAATATATATATATATGTATAAGATCCTTCTATATGTGAATAATAGGATTATTACTAATTAAAATATATTTTTTAATTTTTCTATGATTTTAGAATATATGAGTGTATACATATTATATATATAATGTAGGACCGTTGAGCACCTCTAGAGGGGGGTGAATAGAGTGAGTGCGAGTGCAGCAAAAAATAATCACCAATTAAAAAATATTATAAACAGATAACTATGGCAGTAAATAAGAGACAGTAAATAAATAAAGCAAGAGATAGAGAGATCAAACTCAGTGACACAGCGATGTATACTGGTATCCCTCTGAGAGGACTAATCCAGTCTCGAGTACTCTTGCTCGATGTTAATCCACTAAGGCACAAGCTAATTGAGAGCTTGCAGTCTCTTACAACACCGTGCTTGGTGACAAGTGCACGACCAACTTCACAACTCCGTGCTTGGTGACGAGCGCACGACCGGCTCCACAACAGAGATAATTGTTGTACTTTGAACAACCTCTTTACAACTCTTGAGAACCAAAAGACTCTAGATCGAAATAGATATTACTGGCTTTCGGCTAAGAGGAGTGTAGGTGTGATATGAAAATTTTTGATCGGGTGAAAACACTTATTGAATAGAGAAGAGAAGATGAAGAATGAATGAGTGATTTGAAATGAAAAACTCTCTTCTATTTATAGGTGTTTTCTGGGACCGAACTCGGGCAGAGTTCTGATGCAAAGATTTTGCATATGAACGTTGAATGCAGATTTGGAGGCAACAAATATTTGAATTTAAACAGACCGAACTCGGACTGAACTCGGTTTGAGTTCTGTCTAGGAAAATATTGAACATTTGTCAAATTCTGTTGAAAAAATAAAATTGAACTTTTTGGTGGATGGAATATGAATAGGTAGGCTTTATAGAAAAGTGGACTAAGTTTAACCTAAGCCAGTATTACCTAGTCGATCTTACAATTTATATCCTAGACTCAATAAATATAAAATACATAATAAATTGTAAAACAACTCGGACTGGATTCCAATGAAAGTAAGCTTCAGATTGATGATGTACATGCTTGATGATGCAGTAGTACGCTTATTGATATTGATTTCACAAGTCCTGAAATGATTAGCAGCAGTTCGTATATTTTGTGCATTTACTTAAGTTCATGTCGATTATTAAAATCGGGTGTAACCATGGAATGGGCCAACAATCTCCTCCATTTTGGTAATTGACAAACTTGAGTCTATACCAAAATATATCTAAAAAATAGAAAATAGAACAACTAAAATTACCTGGGTTTTTGTTGTCTTTCTCTTTGATTGTTGATTTTTGGTATTGTACTCTTTCTCCCCCTTTGTCAAATTAAAAAATAGCTTTGGCTCCTCCGTAATGTGTGAAGCCAACAATGTTCAACAAACTGACAAAGTGATACTAAAGAGATAACCAAATAACAACAGTTCCACACAAAGTGCATGAAAAAAAATAACTAGTACTGAAAAAGACTGAAGATATCATGCATAAAAATGTCTAACTGAAAGTAAAGATACAATCATCATCATCATAAAGTGCTAATAAAATGTCTAACTGAAAAGTTTAGACATAAAAGAAAACTACATCAAAAGATCATCATCTACCAGTCCTATCCACTATCCACCAGCTCAAGTCCGTATCACATAGTAGGGTTGTCACCGCCAGGAGTATCCGGAGAAAAATATACAGCAGTAGGATCGAAGTAAGGAAAAGTCGCCTCATCTACGAACCTGGGTCCTGCGAAGCCGGGGTGAGGAAGTATGGTCACTGGATGTGGTGGGTCCTGGAAGAGGCTCCAGTGGAGATCAGCAATGCCATTCCGTAACACCTGAGCCTGGGTGATGTGGCGGAACTCTTAGTCAAGATAGCTCTGATGACGTTGCACGAAGAGGACAACAAAGTCATCAAATCGCTGATAAAATCCAGGGTCAAAACTCGGAGTAGGGGCTGGAGCAGGAGCATCAGGAGGAGGTGCCTCAGCGTCAGCATCTGGAACAGGCTCAGTTCGAGGAGGCAGATGAGGAGTAGGGTATAGTCGAGACCTGCTGAGCTCTATAGCTGTGGAGAAATAGGTACAGGTTTGAAGATCTATTTCAAACCTTCGAAGGATAGAGGCCAATGCATGGGATAGACGAGGTTGCGTCTTGCATTTCTGTAGTTCAGCATCCAAGCCATCATGGTCTTGGGAACAGAAAATGGAATGCCAAAGTGGATATGATACATGGCGGATAACTCCAAGAAAGTGATCTCATCAGAGAATCCTTTCTTCGGAAGAAGAACAGAGAAAATAAACCTATGTAGTTCATAGAAGTTTTGGTTGAGATTTTTAGAAAAGAATCTTCTAAGAACAGGTCTTGGATGGCAAAGAAGTTATTTGAAGGAGTCGAGAGTGACACCTTCAGGGAATTGGATGTGATAGATATCCACTAATGCTTCACCCACATCAGGAACATGAAAATATTTACTGATGTCGGTGGCGTTGAATTCTAATTCTTGCCCAGCAACGCAAGAATAGAAGTTTCCGTTAGGTTTTACTTCAGGTTGCAGTAAAACATACGGACAGCGTTGTCATAGATATTCTCGGCTACTTCGAAGAAGTCATGAAAGCCGAGACGATCAAATATGAGAGCGTATTCAAAAAATATAGTAAAGTTTACACAAGCTCCAGCACATATTCTACGACCAGAAAAGGAATCAAACCAAAGGTCCAAAAATTCCTTGTCAGGAAATAGACCCGAATCAAAATCATCGGAACCTATGGGTCTAGCTGGACTGAATACATTAGTGGGGACATAATCAGAAGATGAAGATCCTGCATGTGAGGAATCAACCTTTCTTTTCTGACTCTTGGGTGCCATAGATGAGAAGAAAGGAAAATGGAGTACCTTAGAAAAGAGGAAGAAGATGGAGAGGAACAACCCGCTGAAACTCCGAAGAAGCTTGAAGGGAAGGGGGAAGTGATCATAGGAGTAGTAGAGGGTTTTACTCAGATTGGATGAATAAAAAAAAAGAAGGAAGAAAAGGTTTAAATAGAGCAAGGGCCGGCTGTTCGGTTCTGGAAGCTGAACAGCACCGACCGAACTCGGTCCGAACTCGGTCAAAGTTCGGTCCGAGTTCGACTGCTTTTATTTTTGATGCCATAAATGCAGTATTGGTGTTTAAATTTTGAATTTATGACTGTTGACTTGTACATTTAATAACTTCTATTACTTTGGGTTAGCTGTAGGAGCCGGATCCCAGCTAGCGGTAGTCCAAAGACTAGTACACCGTATCGCTTCAGGCAATTTAAACATGTATGACAGAAGGGCCCTTTCGGCTTGTACCCAAAATAAATTCTGTTAAATAAATTACGAAGTTTCAAGTCATAAAATAAATTTAATTACCATACTACACTATGAATCTAAAAATTCAAGTATGCCGAGCTCTCGCCTCATTATGTTAAAATGATCTTCAGCCAGTGGTTTTATGAAAATGTCTGCTAATTGATGATCTGTGTCAATAAACTCTAGGAAGATATTCCTGTGTTGTTGGTAATCACATAAAAAGTGATAACGAATCTCAATATATTTTGTGTGTGAGTGACATACAGGGTTGTTAGTCAGGTTAATAGTGCTAGTGTTATCACAATAAATAGGAATCTTAGTGTAGTGCAGATTGCAGTCTTCTAGGGTTTGTTTCATCTAAAAAATTTGAGCACAGCAATGTCCTGCGGCAATATACTCAGTCTCAGTAGTTGATAATGCTACAGAATTTTGCTTCTTGCTAAACCAAGAGACTAAGGCCTTTCCTAGGAAATGACACGTACTGCTGGTACTTTTACAGTCTACTTTGCATCCTGCAAAATCCGCATCTGAGTAACCTATCAGGTCAAAGGATTTGGTTTTAGGATACCACAAGCCGACTGTAGAAGTTTCCTTAAGGTATCGGAAGATATGCTTAACGGCACTTAGGTGTGATTCCTTACGATTTGCCTGGTATCGTGCACAGATGCAAACACTGAACATAATATCAGGACGACTAGTAGTTAAATATAATCAGCTACCAATCATACCTTAATACTTACGCTGGTCGACAGGTTTGCCACTTTCATTAGTATCAAGCTTTGTAGATGTAGCCATTGGAGTTTCGATAGGCTTTACATTATCAAAGTCGTACTTTTTCAGTATTTTCTTCGTATACTTGGCTTGATTGATGAACGTTCCCTTTGAGTATTATTTGATCTGGAGTCCTAGAAAGAAGTTCAGCTCTCCCATCATACTCATCTCAAATTCACTCTGCATACACTTAGCAAACTATTGACAAAGTTTTTCATTAGTAGAACCAAATATAATATCATCAACGTATATTTGTACAAGAAGAATGTCATCATTTAAAGATTTGATAAACAAAGTTGTATCAACTCTTCTTTTTGAAAAACCATTATCAAGTAAGAAGGCACTTAGGCGTTCATACCAAGCACGAGGTGCCTGTTTGAGTCCATAGAGTGCTTTATTAAGCTTGAAGACGTGATCAGGTTTTTAAAAATTTCAAAACCACGAGTTGTTTCACAAAAACTTCTTCTTTTAGAAATTCGTTCAAAAATGCACTTTTCACGTCCATTTGAAATAATTTAAAATTATTAAAACATGCTGATAGCTTCTAGTCTAGCAACATGAGCATATGTCTTGTCATAATCAATACCTTCTTCTTGATTATAATCGTGTGCCACTAGACGTAATTTGTTGCGTAGAACTTGTCCATCTTCACTAAGTTTATTTCGGAACACCCATTTGGTACCAATTATAGATTGACCAATAGGTTTAGGAACAATTTTCCAAACTTGGTTTCTCTCAAATTGATTTAGTTCCTCTTGCATGGCATTAATTCAAAACTCATCAGAAAAGGCATCTTCTATATTCTTAGGTTCTATTTGAGAAATGAAAGCTACATTTGCTACTATTTCAGAATCTCTAAGAGAGGAGCGTGTACTTACACCTTTTGATACATCACATATGATAAGTGTTTCTGGATGATCTGGTAAGAACTTTAATGATTCAAATTTATGAGCTAGATCTTCCACATGACTTTTATCGATTTTTACTTGTACACCTTCATCATCACTGTTGCTAGATCTGTGACTATTGAGCTCATCAAAAGTAACGTTAATAGATTCTTCAACAATTATAGACCTTTTATTGAAAATTCTATATCCCTTACTCTTAGCAGCATATTCGAGAAATATCCCTTCGCCTGCTTTAGAGTCGAACTTACCCAAGTTGTCCTTGGTGTTCAGGATAAAATAGCGACATCCAAAAACTTTGAAATAAGAAATGTTTGGAATCCTTCCAAACCAAAGTTCATATGGTGTTTTCTTCGAGATATGTCGAATTAACACCCTATTTAAAGCATGATAGGCTGTACTAACAGCTTCTGTCCAAAAATATTTAAGAAGATTATGCTAATTCAGTATGACTCTAGCCATTTTGCTTAGAGTACGGTTCTTCCGCTCCACAACACCATTCTGTTGAGGAGTTCTAGGACAAGAAAATTCGTGGTAGTACCCACTATCATCACAAAACTTTTTAAAATCAGTATTTACGAATTCGCCACTATGATCACTTCGGATACGAGTAATCATGAAGCCTTTTTCGTTTTGTACCTTTTTGTAAAATATCTTAAATTCAAAAATAGCATCACTTTTGTTTGATAAAAAGTAAATCCAAGTAAAACAAGAGAAATCATCAACAATAACAAAAGCGTAGAGCTTACCGCCAAGACTAACGACTCTACTAGGACCAAATAAATCCATATGTATCAACTGCAAAGGTCTAGAAGTACTTACAGCGTTGATGGATTTAAATGTAGACCTGTGTGCTTTATTCTTTTCACAGTCAGCACATACCATATATCTCTCGAATGGAATCTCTGTGAGTCCTTTTACCAGCTTCTTAGTGCTCAGTCGTGAGATAGTGTCCATATTTGCATGCCCTAGTCTCATGTGCCATAGCCAGCTTTCATCTAAATTAGCTACTAGGCATCTTCCTGCATTATTAGTACTCTCCAAAAAGAAAACATAAATATTGTCTTCTCTAATCCCTTCATATACGGGATTATTAGATGACATATCATATATGGTACATTTATCTTTTACAAAGTTGATACCATAACCATTATCAGCCAAATGACTTATGCTTAGTAGGTTATGTTTCAATTCTGTGACTAGACAAATATCCTTTATTACGGGATAAGGAGATATACCAACAGTGTCATTACCAATTATATCACCTCTCAGGTTATTTTCGAAGGAGACGTATCCTTCTTTCTTCATCGATAGCGTAACGAACAAAGATGCATCACCAGTCATGTGCCACGAACATCCGCTATCGAGGATCCACTTACTTTTAGCATGAGAGGGTTGAGGTTCCACCTACAAAACAAGTAGATGAATCCTTTGGTACCCATTAACTGAAGTGTCCATATTGATTAGTCTTAGGTCTCCAAAATAAAGTGCGATTGTCAACAAGTTTTCTTGCTAAATAATACTGTGATGTGTCCATGAGTACCACAATATGTGTAAGTGAGTTTAGAACCAGTGGTAGTAGAAACTGTGTTGACATGCTTATTTGGTTTATTGGAAAACCTATAAGTGAAAGCATGGTGATAGTCGTGTTTCTTTCGTGCTTTCTGATTTTTAGTCCTCTTAGGTGTATGCTTAGCATTAGGACTAAACTTAGGTTGTGTCATAGGTATTCCTGTTTGTCTAACTTGATTTCTAACTTTTTAGAAACCGCAACAGACTCTTCATATTTAGCAATCATGTCTGAGAGTCTTTGTTCTGTGACTAAGTGCTTCTTCTTCTCTATGTCATATAACTCTTGTATTTTGACATAGTCTCTTTCTTTCTTATCAACTTTGAGGATAGCCTCATGATAGTCTACCTTGAGTTTGGCTATCTCTTCCGTGTTATCGGTAGTAGACGTCTCTTTAATATCTTCAATAAGATTGGACAGTCTAGCTATCTCGGTTGTGTATGCCTTAATCTCTTTTCGAGATTGCTTATACTTGTCAAGCACAGTTCTGTTTTATTCAAGTAATTCGCTAAAGGCATTTTCTAATTCATCGAAAGTAAAGTCATCATACAAAGGGTTTGAGGATACCTTATCAAAAGCCATAAGACAGACATTTGTATTTCCGCAGGGTCTGTCTTCTTCCTCTGTGTCACTGGCATCACTTTCATGCCAGATGCTTGTGTTAGCATACTTTCGACTTGTTGTTTCTTTTCTGCTTGATCTTGATTTATCGTATGGACTGCTTTTCTTCGAAGTTGGACAGTCCTTTTTCATGTGCCCTGATTTCTTGCATCCAAAGCATATTGTTTCATCTTTATTGCTTTCTTGGATATCTCTCTTCCTTCTGTTTGATTTCTCAAACTTTAGAAATTTTCTGAAGTTCTTCACTAGTAGGGCTTGTTCATCACTACTTGATGACTCTTCCTCAGAATCATTGCATGTAGATTTTTTGGCTTGAGCTTTGAAGGCAATAGACTTTTCTTTTGGGGTTGCTTCTTCAAACTTTTACAGATCAAGCTCATGGGTCATGAGCTTGCCCATCAGTATTTTCAGAGACATGGTGGTGAGATCATTTCATTCAATGATTATTGTTGCCTTCGGGTTCCAGTTCTTGGTTAGATCCCGTAGCACTTTTCTGATCTACTCATGATTACTATAATCATTACCAAGAGATTGCAAATGATTAGTAATATCCAGAAAACGTGTGAACATCTGTGTAATTGACTCACCAGATTTTATCTTAAAAGATTCATACTCCTGTGTTAGTCTACTGATTTTGGATTCCTTCACTTGGGAAGTACCTTTATGAGTTACCTCAAAAGTTTTCAAATCTTGTGAGATATTTTACAGATTGAAATTCTGTTGAATTATGTTTTATCAATTGCACAAAACAGTACGTTGATGGCATGAGCATCAAGACTAGCCTTTGCTTTTTCAGCCTCTGTATATTTGTCATGAGGCTTGTCTACAAGCTGGCCATCAACTACTGTAGGTGCCGGTTTCTTATAACCGTCAACAACTATAGACCAAAGATCAAAGTCAAGAGACTTTAAGAAGAAAGTCATTCGTGTTTTCCAGTAGGTATAATTTGTACCATCAAATAGTGGAGGTTTATTTGTGGATTGCCCTTCACCATTGAATATTGATTTCACGGCTGCCATATATATTCTCTGAGGTTTGTTATATTAGAATATAACCTGCTTTGATACCAATTGTAGGACCGTTGAGCACCTCTAGAGGGGGTGAATAGAGTGAGTGCGAGTGCAGCGAAAAATAATCACAAATTTAAAAAAATTGTAAACAGATAATTATGGCAGTAAATAAGAGACAGTAAATAAATAAAGCAAGAGATAGAGAGATCAAACTCAGTGACACAGCGATGTATACTGGTATCCCTCTGAGAGGACTAATCCAGTCTCGAGTACTCTTGCTCGATGTTGATCTACTAAGGCACAAGCTAATTGAGAGCTTGCAGTCTCTTACAACACCGTGCTTGGTAACAAGTGCACGACCAACTTCACAACACTGTGCTTGGTGACGAGCGCACGACCAGCTCCACAACAAAGATAATTGATGTACTTTGAACAATCTCTTTACGACTCTTAAGAACCAAAAGACTCTAGATCGAAATAGATATTACTGGCTTTTGGCTAAGAGGAGCGTAGGTGTGATATGAAAATTTTTGATCGGGTGAAAACACTTATTGAATAGAAAAGAGAAGATGAAGAATGAATGAGTGATTTGAAATGAAAAACTCTCTTCTATTTATAGGTGTTTTCTGGGACCGAACTCGGACAGAGTTCTGGCAGAGTTCTGATGCAAAGATTTTGCATATGAACGTTGTATGCAGATTTGGAGGCAACAAATATTTGAATTTAAACAGACCAAACTCGGGCAGAGTTCGGACCGAACTCAGGTAGAGTTTGGACCGAACTCGGGCAGAGTTCGGACCGAACTCTGGCCGAACTCGGTTTGAGTTCTGTCTAGGAAAATGTTGAACATTTGTCATATTATGTTGCAAAAATAAAATTGAACTTTTTGGTGGATGGAATATGAATAGGTAGGCTTTATAGAAAAGTGGACTAAGTTTAACCTAAGCCAGTATTACCTAGTCGATCTTACAATTTATATCCTAGACTCAATAAATATAAAATACATAATAAATTGTAAAACGACTCGGACTAGATTCCAATGAAAGTAAGCTTCAGATTGATGATGTACATGCTTGATGATGCAGTAGTACGCTTGTTGATATTGATTTCACAAGTCCTGAAATGATTAGTAGCAGTTCATATATTTTGTGTATTTACTTAAGTTCATGTCGATTATTAAAATTGGGTGTGACCATGGAATGGGCCAACAATCTCCCCCATTTTAATAATTGACAAACTTGAGTCTATACCAAAATATATCTAAAAAATAGAAAATAAAACAACTTAAATTACCTGAAAATTTTGTTTTGGTTGTCTTTCTCTTTGATTGTTGATTTTTGGTATTGTTTCAGCATCCGGAGTCATTTTGAAGTTTGTTTCAGCATCCGGAGTCATCTGTAAATTGTGAGTTTTGTGTTGACGCTTGCGACATTCGGATTTGTCCTCCTCGTACCGCAGGCAAGTATACCTTGCCATATATTCTGATTGTGCTCATTTATTTTCAGTATATTTTATTATTGCATATTTATTTATCTTATTTGTCATTTTGTTTATATTGTGCGTCCAAGTCACATTTGGGTGCGAGCGGTCGTTTTCGTTATTTTTATATTCTAATATGCATGTCGACCTAGAGTTAGACGACCATCTTATGAGTGTGGGATATTTTCATATCTCCTATGGCCTTGACACATGTGTATCACGTGATGAGTGAGTTCATATAGGACACGGACCTGCGTACTCGACTGGCCATCGATACGTATGGGTCGTGCGACGGATATGAGGTAATTGCTACTAGTGTATTGAGTTAGAAGCCGTAGCAGTTGCCAACTGGACAGGCTGTGGATACTTCTTGGACAGGAGCATTGGGGGGAGGGGACAGCTAGTAGCGTAGGGGCTACATTTACTTTTTACACACATTTGTGGGCCGATAGTGACTCGTATGAGCGTTACTTTCTGCCCCTGGCCAATAGCGACTCGGATGAGCGCTACTTACTGCCATTCATTATTTACTCTGCTTATCCTACAGCCCCTGCGTAGAACGTTGTCCTCAAAGTGCATCTCACATAGACGGTTAGGAGATCCTGTAGAGTCACAGTTGTATGTTTACACATTCAGTTATTTTGGCATATTTTCTGTATCTTGTTACGTCCCTCTGAGGACCTTGTGATCTCTCCAGGATTAGACGAGCAAGACTACCCCCAGGAGTACGGAGCAGCTTCGGATCCTTCTTACGTCGATGATGTCACGACCCGCACCCGCCGTGAGGGTACGAATACGTAACAGCGCCCAGCCTACGCCGCAGTGTCGGCGGTAGAACGCTGTTCTAGGTCATGAACTATAACTAGCTAACATGTAATACTCTCCAAAAGGAGTCCAACACAGAGGTACAACTCAATCACAAACTAAGGTAGAATGTAGCACGAATGGAAATAGATAAGAACTCCTCAACTGAGGCACAACAGAAGAATAACAATCTCAACATCTACCAGTCCAATATCTCTAAGAATATACAACTCTGGAAATAAAACAACAGCTATACATGAAAAGAGAACAGGCTAAGCTATCTACACTAAGCAAGGGTGCCATCCTCAGTAGCTGCCTGAACCTCCCCAGGGGTCCAGGTCGCGAGTGTCATCTAGGCAAGCTCCAAAGTAAGGGGTGCAGGGTTCCTCATCATCATCTGTAAAATTTTCAACAGGTCCAGTCAGGACGGAAGCGAGCACAGTACATCTCAACATATCATAGCAGGTTAGAAAACATATAACATGTAGTAAAGTAAGATACGAGTACTGAAGAAATGCGGGTATATAAACAGGGAGAGAACTATAATGTAAATATCTACTATACATAGAGAACTAGCAGTGACTAGTGAATCAGAGTACGAGATAGCACATGTGAACAGGACAGATTTGCACAGGATGTCGAGGTGCACAGGAATCTACACTACAAGGAATTGTTCACACGACTACTAGCACTCCCCCGTATCCCCAATCAATACACAAGGATCTAAACAGGTTATGTTATTGCACAGGATATCACATGGGGGCCCATATAGGGTGCACATGATAGTATACATGGGGCTCCGTGAACATGAGAGTACAAGATTCACAGGAGTGCACATGTAATGAAAGTACAGGAGTACATGATGTAAGTAAAACGCACAAGCACAATGTACCCGATGCTCCCGAGGGGGATAACATCGCATGTAGAGATCCATATAGTACCAATCCGTGTGACCAACGTGACAGTACAAGTAAAGTAATCTACTGCAGGTAATAATTCTAAGCAGGATATGAAATGATCAGAGAATGTACTCGCCTGGTATCTGAATAGCCGTGAAAATGTACTGTCCGAGATGAGGTACCTGGCTCCTAGTTAGAGCAACACAAGTCAAGATATATACAGAGGGGGTTATATGAAATGTACAATGCATCTGCATGTTGTCTAGGTCAACTAGACTAATAGTCAACTCTCGGTCAACTCTGGTCAACTGCACTAGTCAAACTAGGTCAACTAGGCCACTCCTAGCCCAAACAAGTCTAACAAGTCTCACTAGACCTAACCAAGCCTAGGCTAGCACTCACATACCATCACAATGCTATACAAGCTATCAAACCTTCAATTCACATATTCATGCATGCTAATTATATAGGCAAAATGCATATATCTATAATACATTATATTTATCACACAAGGTTAAATATTATATATGTATACATATATTTATAGAGATATAGAGAGGGGGTTGAAGGCATACATTGGGGTTTCCTTGAGTGTTGCCTATAGCATTCTACATATCCTTCATATATGCAACTTGCATACATCAAATAGGGTGTATGCATATCATAAAGGAAGATCAACTAACCCATGTAAGCCTATATACATGCATTCATTCATACCTATCATTCATGCATATATACATTACAAAATATATATATACATAACAAATTTGCATTCATGCCTACATACATATTCACATACATTCATATAGCCTAATGTAAAGCATGGCTAAACAACCAATTTCAGTTCACTGTGTGTTCCCAAAATGACAAAGTGCAAGGTAGAGGGAAGGGTTTGTGTTCAGTTAAGGTAGTTAACAAGTGACAGGAAATAAGCCATGGTAAAGTTAAGGGTTCAGGTCTCAGTTTTAGGCAATGGTAGTGTCAACCTAGGTGAGGGTGTCCCAGGCTTGTGTGAGAGTGTGATAGTTGTCAGGTTGTGTGTGTAGGAATCTCAGGTAAACCCAAGACATGAAAAACAGTGTGCAAGAAGCATAACAGGGTGTGTGTGAGTGTCACAAGAGTGCAAGAGTGTGTATCATGTGAAACAGTAGAGTGAACTAAGGGAAATCAATGTCTTAGTGTGACAGGGAGTATAGGGATGAAGGGTGTAGGTACATGTGAGGAATAGGAATCAATTTGACAGCTTAATAAATGAGAATAGTTGACAGTTTATAGGAGAAGTCAAATGACAGTTAACCTTTAGGATCCCATTGAAGCCATTCATCCCATAGAACTAACTAACAATGTTAGGAATTAGCATGGAAAGAAACATGAATCTCAGTTTGATAAGGAATGAACATAAGACATTTAACAAGTAGTAAGATAAATCCTAGTCTCAGGTTTGTTGCCAGTTTATATGCATTTGAAAATCATCCATCCCATGAATAATCAGTGAGCTAATCATTTGAGTAACAAAATTGGAAAATGAACTTAAAATCAGTTGACAGGAATTAAAGGAAATCAATTAACAGATCTATTAAACCAGTTTTGACATAGGAACTAACATTGGGAATCAACATAGGAAAGTAACCTGGTATTGAACACTTTAATCTAGTTTAAAAACTGGAATTTGAGTGACAGTTAAACAAATGAATGCAACATTGACAGTTAAGTAACTTTCCAACCAATACCAAATCAGTGACAACCCTTAACAGTACTAACAATGTCCATGAATCATCTTATAACAATAAACTCCAAACTCAGTTAAATGGGAAATTAATCTCAGCAATGAAGAACAGGTATCAGTCGATTCAGTCCAACTCAATGTTCGAAATCCCATTCTAGATCAAACAACCTAATCTAATATGAAAAAAACGAACTAACATGAACTATCAAACATGTAGGATAAATCATGACAATTAAAACATCATTAAATCAAATTAAACATGGAATTAAAGCTCAGGAATTAAAGAACAGGACTGCGTATCAGTCCTTTCTGGGAACATCAAATTCGAATATGCAAATTAAACTAATCAGAGATTAGTGAATATATTAGGACATGATTTTAGCATTTAAACATAACTTATTCATAATGAAATCTCAGAAAAATTAGACAGGAATGTAACAGTGTACAGTCACTGATACTTTGAGTATCAGTCGACTGAACACTCTCAATCCCTATTCGATTTCCCATTTTAATAAGTAAATTACATAACAGAGATTGTTAACCAAATCTAGGATCCTAATTATCATTTTAAATCATAAATTAAACAATAAGAATGGAATTTAACACTGAAATCAATCACTGGACAGTACACAGGAAAACAGTGTCGTGCACACGTGCACGTGTCTGTAGGACACGACACACGACACGTGGGGTCTCGTGGTCATACCCACGTGTAGCCCACGTGTCAGGCTACACATAGGACCCAACACGACACGACCACGTCGTGTCCAGAGTGGACACGACTCGCGTATCAGATGCGTGTTTCCTGTGCGCACAGTCTCAGTGTGTGACCAGTGCGCGTGTCCGCACGCACCCGACACGCCACCAACTGACACGAGACTTGGGGAGTGTCGTGTCAGACACTGCCCCAAGCTCCACGTCCAATGGCACGTGCCCATGTGTCCTGTATGAGTCGCACGACCCTGCGGGTAGCAGGACAGTGCGCCCAGGCGCGCGCGACCGTGTCCGCGAGTCCATTTCGACTCGGACACGACTCAAATCCATCTCAGTCAAGCACAGTCGCGTAAGCGACAACAAAATAAGAATTTTCATTCAAACACAATTCAAAAATTCGAACGAAATGTCCTTTGGGGCATTTCGTCGAACACCTACGACCAAGGCCTGATACGTGTCCAATACGGACACGTATTGGACACAAACCCTAACAATGCCTATACCAACAGAGAGAGGGCACCTAGGGCTTCCTAACCATGCAAAGAAATCGAGATTTGGTGGAGGGAATAGAAAGTTACCTAGGTGTGTTCCTTCACAAGGAAAAGCCCCAAAAATGAGATCTCCTCAAGCTAGCCAATGGCTCCAAATTGTATCAATCCTGAGAATAGCCTCCACCAACAGTAGGGGGACACTAATTAGGTTACAATGGAAGAAGTTTCAATGAAAATGGATTAATATTGAATAAACTATGAAGGATTTTCAATAGAGAGCAAACCTTTCCTTAGAAAAATGGAGGGATGAATAAAGAGGAGGCACAAACTTTGAGAGGGATTTTATAGCAAGGAGGGGGAGTCCCTAGGCTGGTCATAATGTTAGGGTTAGGGTTTTGGGATTCAATCTAAGGGCTCTCATCCCATCTAGCATATTCAATGGTCAAAATCAAGGTCCCCCTTTAATCAAGTTGCAACCTAGTCATTCTAACTAGTCATGACTAACCATGACCAACTCAATTTCTAACTTAGTCTAACCATGACTAACTAGGACTAACCTAGGTTAGGTCAATTCTAGGTTGGGGCTACTAACAATCACATGGCAATTAATTAAATAATATTAAATCACACCATTTAATATAGTATATATTAATTCCAAATAATTATAATAATTTCAAATAAATTCAAGATAACCAATATCCTCAAGCTAAATGTAATAAACAAAATCTCTACCCACATGGTTAGGCTCTAGGGCAGGCAGTCACTACGGCTTCACTAGCTGCACACCAAATCACAAGTCATGATTTAAATAGTTTTTTTTAAAAAAAAATATTAAAAATCACCAAAATTTATATTAAAATTTTAAATACCATAATTAAATAAATTAAATACAAAATTTCAAAATTATCCTCATCTGGAAAACTGGGTGTTACAATCCTACCCACCTTATAAAAATTTTGTCCTCGAAATTAAGATGGTAGCAGTCCTTCTAGGTCAAACAACCCACAATCAAAGTCTCAAACATACCGTCAGATAATCATATGCGTCTGTCCAAAATCATGATACTCAGAATCTTCGTCATACTAGCGAGCAAGGCTACGATAATCACAGAGTCCTCGACTAAGGCACATACCTCTAGAATCATGGTATTTAAAATTTTCGCATTGCCGCATGCTTGGCAGCGAAAACCTTAAATTCCCACACCCGAGAAATACGTCCTAAATCTGACTATATGTCCTCACTATGCCAGCTAACACGACTATCGAAGATTCTAGATTCCATAACTGGGTGACCTAGCCCATATGATTCATCTCAAAAGAAAATCAAACATAACACAAGGACAACAGGACAAAATTGATAAATCAAAAAGGAACAGAGGGAATCAAGATTTCAAGGCAGTTATAAGAGACAATTGCAGAATTTGATTCAAAAGAACGAAACCTGTAACTAGATCTCCAACGACCTGAGCATCCTCGACTGTCCTGGCGAAAGCTCGCCCTTGCTGGCCTCCTCCGGCCTGCTGCTGATGCTGCATGTACCTCTGCTGCTGAGTCGGTAAGGGTAATCCCCTCTGCTGGCCTACCGGAGTCCTTGCTCCTGCTCCCTGAGCTGTCCGTTTAGGAAACTTGGGACACTCTCTTAACGAGTGATATGATGCTCCGCAAAGTTGGCACTTGCCTATCCTCATTCGGCATTCGCCCAAATCGTGCCCTGGTTCCCTACAGGAAGGGCAACTGGTAATCTGCTGCGTCTGTAACGGTGGTCCCCTCGGCTGCTCTGTCGGAGCCCTAGCTCCCGCTCCTGGTGCTGCTCTCTGAACTACTCTGCCTACGTACTGGGAACACTCCCTCATCTGATGGTATACTGAACCACATACTAGGCACTTGCCCAATCTCTTCCTGCACTCACCCCACCCATGCCCCGGCTTCTTGCAGTAGGGACAACTGATTGCCTTCGGGTCCTGACCCCGATACTGATGCTGCACTTGCTGAACTCCCACTGGTGTCTGCGTCTGCTGAATCTGCACATGGGGCCTCTTGGCCTGGCCTCCGCTGCTACTGGTACCGTGAGCGTCTCGTCCCCTCTTGAACAACTGTTGCCGCTGAGTTTCCACTATCTGCTGGAAGAAGGAGAACAACCTCGCCACGTCCTCTGATCCTGATGGCGACTGCTGCTGATGAACGTTCGGGACGACAGGAGAAAGTCTCGGAGTAGGAAGAGGTGCACTCCCATAAGCTGCAGATATCCTAGCCTGAGCTGGCACAACAGGAACTGCAGTCTCGGGGCCCTGCTGATCAGGACGAGGAGTGGTAGACCCCTCAGTGGTATCTCCCTGATCGAGACGATGAGATCATGTCTCCATAACCGTCCTGAAGACAGATCAAACAAGGAATCAATACTGAGATAGAAATGATAATTCAAGGGAGGACAGTTATTCAAGGAAGCAATCTTCAACAGGAATTTAGATGGCAGGAAATCCAGTTAAGAATTTTTCCTAATGTGATTGAGTACCTCCAAAAATAATTCTAATCCTACTGCAGGCTGTAGTGATACTCTAATTCGAATACCACTACACTCCTAGTCTCGACCTGCATGGGCCACCACTAAAAACGTGTCACGACCCGCACCCGCCGTGAGGGTACGAATACGTAACAGCGCCCAGCCTACGCCGCAGTGTCGGCGGTAGAACGCTGTTCTAGGTCATGAACTATAACTAGCTAACATGTAATACTCTCCAAAAGGAGTCCAACACAGAGGTACAACTCAATCACAAACTAAGGTAGAATGTAGCACGAATGGAAATAGATAAGAACTCCTCAACTGAGGCACAACAGAAGAATAACAATCTCAACATCTACCAGTCCAATATCTCTAAGAATATACAACTCTGGAAATAAAACAACAGCTATACATGAAAAGAGAACAGGCTAAGCTATCTACACTAAGCAAGGGTGCCATCCTCAGTAGCTGCCTGAACCTCCCCAGGGGTCCAGGTCGCGAGTGTCATCTAGGCAAGCTCCAAAGTAAGGGGTGCAGGGTTCCTCATCATCATCTGTAAAATTTTCAACAGGTCCAGTCAGGACGGGAGCGAGCACAGTACATCTCAACATATCATAGCAGGTTAGAAAACATATAACATGCAGTAAAGTAAGATACGAGTACTGAAGAAATGCGGTATATAAACAGGGAGAGAACTATAATGTAAATATCTACTATACATAGAGAACTAGCAGTGACTAGTGAATCAGAGTACGAGATAGCACATGTGAACATGACAGATTTGCACAGGATGTCGAGGTGCACAGGAATCTACACTACAAGGAATTGTTCACACGACTACTAGCACTCCCCCGTATCCCCAATCAATACACAAGGATCTAAACAGGTTATGTTATTGCACAGGATATCACATGGGGGCCCATATAGGGTGCACATGATAGTATACATGGGGCTCCGTGAACATGAGAGTACAAGATTCACAGGAGTGCACATGTAATGAAAGCACAGGAGTACATGATGTAAGTGAAACGCACAAGCACAATGTACCCGATGCTCCCGAGGGGGATAACATCGCATGTAGAGATCCATATAGTACCAATCCGTGTGACCAACGTGACAGTACAAGTAAAGTAATCTACTGCAGGTAATAATTCTAAGCAGGATATGAAATGATCAGAGAATGTACTCGCCTGGTATCTGAATAGCCGTGAAAATGTACTGTCCGAGATGAGGTACCTGGCTCCTAGTTAGAGCAACACAAGTCAAGATGTATACAGAGGGGGTTATATAAAATGTACAATGCATCTGCATGTTGTCTAGGTCAACTAGACTAATAGTCAACTCTCGGTCAACTCTGGTCAACTGCACTAGTCAAACTAGGTCAACTAGGCCACTCCTAGCCCAAACAAGTCTAACAAGTCTCACTAGACCTAACCAAGCCTAGGCTAGCACTCACATACCATCACAATGCTATACAAGCTATCAAACCTTCAATTCACATATTCATGCATGCTAATTATATAGGCAAAATGCATATATCTATAATACATTATATTTATCACACAAGGTTAAATATTATATATGTATACATATATTTATAGAGATATAGAGAGGGGGTTGAAGGCATACATTGGGGTTTCCTTGAGTGTTGCCTATAGCATTCTACATATCCTTCATATATGCAACTTGCATACATCAAATAGGGTGTATGCATATCATAAAGGAAGATCAACTAACCCATGTAAGCCTATATACATGCATTCATTCATACCTATCATTCATGCATATATACATTACAAAATATATATATACATAACAAATTTGCATTCATGCCTACATACATATTCACATACATTCATATAGCCTAATGTAAAGCATGGCTAAACAACCAATTTCAGTTCACTGTGTGTTCCCAAAATGACAAAGTGCAAGGTAGAGGGAAGGGTTTGTGTTCAGTTAAGGTAGTTAACAAGTGACAGGAAATAAGCCATGGTAAAGTTAAGGGTTCAGGTCTCAGTTTTAGGCAATGGTAGTGTCAACCTAGGTGAGGGTGTCCCAGGCTTGTGTGAGAGTGTGATAGTTGTCAGGTTGTGTGTGTAGGAATCTCAGGTAAACCCAAGACATGAAAAACAGTGTGCAAGAAGCATAACAGGGTGTGTGTGAGTGTCACAAGAGTGCAAGAGTGTGTATCATGTGAAACAGTAGAGTGAACTAAGGGAAATCAATGTCTTAGTGTGACAGGGAGTATAGGGATGAAGGGTGTAGGTACATGTGAGGAATAGGAATCAATTTGACAGCTTAATAAATGAGAATAGTTGACAGTTTATAGGAGAAGTCAAATGACAGTTAACCTTTAGGATCCCATTGAAGCCATTCATCCCATAGAACTAACTAACAATGTTAGGAATTAGCATGGAAAGAAACATGAATCTCAGTTTGATAAGGAATGAACATAAGACATTTAACAAGTAGTAAGATAAATCCTAGTCTCAGGTTTGTTGCCAGTTTATATGCATTTGAAAATCATCCATCCCATGAATAATCAGTGAGCTAATCATTTGAGTAACAAAATTGGAAAATGAACTTAAAATCAGTTGACAGGAATTAAAGGAAATCAATTAACAGATCTATTAAACCAGTTTTGACATAGGAACTAACATTGGGAATCAACATAGGAAAGTAACCTGGTATTGAACACTTTAATCTAGTTTAAAAACTGGAATTTGAGTGACAGTTAAACAAATGAATGCAACATTGACAGTTAAGTAACTTTCCAACCAATACCAAATCAGTGACAACCCTTAACAGTACTAACAATGTCCATGAATCATCTTATAACAATAAACTCCAAACTCAGTTAAATGGGAAATTAATCTCAGCAATGAAGAACAGGTATCAGTCGATTCAGTCCAACTCAATGTTCGAAATCCCATTCTAGATCAAACAACCTAATCTAATATGAAAAAAACGAACTAACATGAACTATCAAACATGTAGGATAAATCATGACAATTAAAACATCATTAAATCAAATTAAACATGGAATTAAAGCTCAGGAATTAAAGAACAGGACTGCGTATCAGTCCTTTCTGGGAACATCAAATTCGAATATGCAAATTAAACTAATCAGAGATTAGTGAATATATTAGGACATGATTTTAGCATTTAAACATAACTTATTCATAATGAAATCTCAGAAAAATTAGACAGGAATGTAACAGTGTACAGTCACTGATACTTTGAGTATCAGTCGACTGAACACTCTCAATCCCTATTCGATTTCCCATTTTAATAAGTAAATTACATAACAGAGATTGTTAACCAAATCTAGGATCCTAATTATCATTTTAAATCATAAATTAAACAATAAGAATGGAATTTAACACTGAAATCAATCACTGGACAGTACACAGGAAAACAGTGTCGTGCACACGTGCACGTGTCTGTAGGACACGACACACGACACGTGGGGTCTCGTGGTCATACCCACGTGTAGCCCACGTGTCAGGCTACACATAGGACCCAACACGACACGACCACGTCGTGTCCAGAGTGGACACGACTCGCGTATCAGATGCGTGTTTCCTGTGCGCACAGTCTCAGTGTGTGACCAGTGCGCGTGTCCGCACGCACCCGACACGCCACCAACTGACACGAGACTTGGGGAGTGTCGTGTCAGACACTGCCCCAAGCTCCACGTCTAATGGCACGTGCCCATGTGTCCTGTATGAGTCGCACGACCCTGCGGGTAGCAGGACAGTGCGCCCAGGCGCGCGCGACCGTGTCCGCGAGTCCATTTCGACTCGGACACGACTCAAATCCATCTCAGTCAAGCACAGTCGCGTAAGCGACAACAAAATAAGAATTTTCATTCAAACACAATTCAAAAATTCGAACGAAATGTCCTTTGGGGCATTTCGTCGAACACCTACGACCAAGGCCTGATACGTGTCCAATACGGACACGTATTGGACACGAACCCTAACAATGCCTATACCAACAGAGAGAGGGCACCTAGGGCTTCCTAACCATGCAAAGAAATCGAGATTTGGTGGAGGGAATAGAAAGTTACCTAGGTGTGTTCCTTCACAAGGAAAAGCCCCAAAAATGAGATCTCCTCAAGCTAGCCAATGGCTCCAAATTGTATCAATCCTGAGAATAGCCTCCACCAACAGTAGGGGGACACTAATTAGGTTACAATGGAAGAAGTTTCAATGAAAATGGATTAATATTGAATAAACTATGAAGGATTTTCAATAGAGAGCAAACCTTTCCTTAGAAAAATGGAGGGATGAATAAAGAGGAGGCACAAACTTTGAGAGGGATTTTATAGCAAGGAGGGGGAGTCCCTAGGCTGGTCATAATGTTAGGGTTAGGGTTTTGGGATTCAATCTAAGGGCTCTCATCCCATCTAGCATATTCAATGGTCAAAATCAAGGTCCCCCTTTAATCAAGTTGCAACCTAGTCATTCTAACTAGTCATGACTAACCATGACCAACTCAATTTCTAACTTAGTCTAACCATGACTAACTAGGACTAACCTAGGTTAGGTCAATTCTAGGTTGGGGCTACTAACAATCACATGGCAATCAATTAAATAATATTAAATCACACCATTTAATATAGTATATATTAATTCCAAATAATTATAATAATTTCAAATAAATTCAAGATAACCAATATCCTCAAGCTAAATGTAATAAACAAAATCTCTACCCACATGGTTAGGCTCTAGGGCAGGCAGTCACTACGGCTTCACTAGCTGCACACCAAATCACAAGTCATGATTTAAATAGTTTTTTTAAAAAAAAATATTAAAAATCACCAAAATTTATATTAAAATTTTAAATACCATAATTAAATACAAAATTTCAAAATTATCCTCATCTGGAAAACTGGGTGTTACAGATGACGAGACATCTCGCTGATACTTAGTTTTCTCTTTATTATTTGAGACTATGTAGTGGACATCTTTTATCTTTATTATGCTATTTTTGAGGAGGTTGGACTCCATTTAGTTGAGACTATTTTTCATAGCTGTCTGAAGTGGGAATGACAACCCGGCTATCTCTTAACTTCTTTTATTATCATTGAGACTTATTTATTCATTCTGTGTTGAGCTGTGGATGAGATATAATTATTATATTGTGGCTTATCATGTATTATTACTTATAGCTTATGTACAAATATGAGAATACCACATATTGGTGTATTATTCATATACGTACAGCTGGCATGCTGACGTACTTAGTCCTATGTATTATGGGACTGGGGCGTGACAACACTATTCCGTTCGTTGAGGACAAACTTATCGTAACGACACAATCGTCTCGACACAATCTATTGTAAGTCACCAAACGGCTTAACATAGCTATCGTTAAGTGGTATTGAATATACCACTCAAAAATCGAGCCTATCGTTATCGGTACAATACTTCGCTACACTGATCGCACAAGTAGTATTGCATATACCACTCAAAATCGAGTCATTACTTGACATCACACTCCACATAGGCCCGACATCTATTTTCCAATTAACTATCCGGTGTGGCGATCTTTCTCGATCCCAGCTCTAGTGTTCTTCTTAATCGAGTTTGGCATAACAACTGGACCAACATGATAGTCGTTCGTCTAAGTTTGACATTCATTCAAATCTAGCCGTGCCTTGGCGATCATATTGTAATGTGCCAGTCCCAAAATACGTAGGACTAGGAACGTAGACATGCCAGCCGTATAATAAATATACGTAAGCTGTAAAATACAGTAGAACCATAACTAATCTCATCCACACACAAAATAAATGAATAAAAGATATCATATAATCATCTATGAAATTGTCTTGATACAATATGTTGGGCGGAGACAAATCCACTACCAACAAAATAAGAAAAAATACATGGAAAATGAAATAAGTATGGCGAGCGAAGCGAAGACGATCCAAGTGCAATCATCCTCGAGGAATAGCAATGAACACGGCTAGAGCTAAAGCACCTGCGAAAGACAAGAGCACACACCTGGGGAGATAACCAGGTCCTCAGAGGGACGTAACAAGACACATAATATCATGCCATATAAACTGAATAAATATTGCTCAAATAAATAAGTCAATCGAATTTATAACATGGACCAATACGCACCTACTGAACGAGCGTACCATCCCCTCAACCAAACAAGGACAGGAGATGGTAAACTAATTCACGGTGACGTATCTTTTCATGCTATGAATCCAATATGGTATCCGGACCCCAACAAGGTTCAATACCTTCTCATCGAAGTAGTAAATCACACCTACAACCAAACAAGGACAATATGTGACGAACTAATCCGCGACAAGTTATTGTTCCAAGCCACGGTCAGATACAAGTACCCAAACCAAAAGTACTCGTACCTAACGGATAAAGGTGCCTAACCGGTCTAAGTGAAATGTAGTTAAGAACAATCCTTCCTACGCATGGGCCCTGGCTGAATAGGATCAGCATAGTCCCCCCTTGGGCACCAGAGGCCCCATCAGTAAGAGCATGACGTTCCGTAGAATCGTCAGTGGCCGTCAGTAATCATGGGTCATCAACCCCGTATCTCCAGCGGAGAGTCTGGGTCACAAGGTAAAGTGCATCGAAGCCCATACGCTAACGAATTGTCCTTCCCGCCCAATGCCTACTGTGTTGTATCCACAACACAAAACCACTATAACCGCTAAGTCAAACTAGCATACAATCTCTATTAGCGGTTATTCGTATCGCACGGCTTGTACGTACTGGTGGCCAGCCAATCACGTACTTCCGTATTCTACATGCGAAACACAACTTCGTGTTACAACGTGTCAAGGTCAATGAATGCAACACACATGGTGGTCCCTTAAATCTAGGTTTAATTTGTAAGAAAATAATACACAGCAGGAAATATAAATGAACAGTAAGTTCTAACAGTTATGCCATGTATCACAGTTTATTTTGCATAAAGAAAATAATACTAATGCATGAAATATGAGCTAAAATAAATAAACAGCAAATGGCAAGGTGTCTTGCCTGATAGTACGCCCAGTGTGCTGCAATGATCAATGTGGCACGAACTGCAACTTTGGTACAACAACTATGCAGGGTGACCTCTGATGGTGGCACGGACAGTTCCATTAGGTCCGGGACGGTCAGAATAGTTTAGGTCGACATAGGGTAGTCTAGAATTGGTGCGAGAATAGGAGTAGTGGGATTGGTTATGGACAGGAGGAGATTCAAAAGAAAAGAATAATAATTATATGATTTTAGAAAAATAATTTATAATACTTGAAATATAATATTTATTAGTCAAAATATGCTTACAAATAAATATCCAAAAATTAAAAAGTCGATTTAAGGCAAACTGTAAGTTTTATCAAATAATATTTTAGACAAAAATATTTTAAGCGAAACTAAATAATATTAGAAGAAATTATTTAAGTTTAAGAACCATATTTTGTAGAAATAAATTTTTATTAATAAGCTGTACTTTAAATGCCACAAAATAGCAAATATAATTAGGGCTTCCAACCCGACGTTGAAATTTTTTATTATACTTACAATAATAATAATCTGAATAGTAATAATGCTAATAATATTAATTCTTAAATCAATTATATATACCAAAAATATATATAATCCACTTAATAATCTGTGATTAAAAGATAATAATAATGATAAATATATATAAAAATTAACAATATATAATAATAATAATAATAATAATAATAATAATAATAATTGTAAAATACTAAAAAGAAAAGAAAACAAGTAATGAAAAACCCGACAACAACATAAACACAAACAAAAAAATAATCAAAAAATCAACCATCAAAGTTGTTGTTCCCTATTACGAAAGAGAAATGAAAATTGGGGTTAAAGGGGAGAGAACTGAGGAGAGAGAGAGGTGAGAGAGTCAGCGGAGAGGTCGAGAGGAAGAGAGAGGGTCGTCGGGCTCGCGCGGTGGGCTGAGCGGAGATGAAGGGGGGAGGAAGGGCTTCGTCGAGGGGCTGCATCGGTGGTGGCCGCGGCCAAGGGAGGCGGCGGATCTGGAGTAGGGCGGCTGGGCTGGCAAGGTGGAGGCGGCGGTTGCGAAGGAGGTCGGGCGGAAGGAGCGGAGGAGAGCGGGAGTTCGGGCGGCGGTTTGATCGGAGTGGTGGCTCGGGAGAAAAGGGTCGGCAGAGGGTTGCGTCGGCGCCGGAGGGTTTCGACGGGCGGCTGGGAGCTGCGCTCTGCCGGAGGGGCGCGGCTCGGCGGAGAAGGGGACGGTGACTACGGTGCCATGCTTACCATCGTGGGCGGTCTGACGCGACGAAGAAGGGACCCGTGGACGATGGCCCTCGTCGGGACGGACGACGACGACGGTAGCTCGCCGAGGATGGTGAGTAACGTCTCCTCTCCTTTTCCTTAAATGGTGGTTGGTTTTGGTGGCGGGGATGAGATGATGGGGGTGTACGGTGGTCGGTTCGGCCATTGGCCGTGGTGGCAGTGGTGGTTACTAAGGTGATGGTGTCGATTTTGGTGGCCGGGGGTGCCCTGGTAGTGGTGATGGTAGTTGTTTTGGGGTTTCGGCCGATGGCCGTGGTGGTGGTGTCGGGGAGGAGAAGTGTGGGGAGTGGTTCTGGTGGCGTTGGGTTTCCGGGGTGGTGCTGGTCGAAAGGGCGGTGGCCTGGCAGAATCCAGTTGGTGAGGTTGTGGGGAGATGGTGGAAGAGCTGTTTTCTGTCTAGGTTAGAGCTAGGGCTAGGGTTTAGAAACTAGGGATTTAGAAATTAGAAAAAAAAATTATAAATTAGGGTTTAGGTATTTGATGTTTGTCGTGTCGGGTTGTCGACACAGAGGAGAGGAAAACATTTTGTATATGTAAAAAAAGAAGAATAACCTATTGGAAGGATACCGGGGTCGAACCCGAGGCCGTCACGGCTGACACGAGGATGGTTGGAACACCGACACGAGACACGAACACTTTGTGGAAATTTTGTGGAGGAATTTGTGGAAAGAAGAAAATAATGGAGGAGTACCTGCCTATTTATAGGATGTGGGAATTCCCAATTGGATAGGATTAGGATTTATTTTAAACCCAAAATAGATAATTTGCAACTTATTTTAAAATCAATCAAATCAATCCAATCCAAATCCAATTAAATCTAATTTAATTCCTTTAGTTTAAAATCAAATTTCAATTATTTAACTATTTAAATAAATACATAAATTTAAATCAAGATTTAAATGGCCACAATAACTTTCAAATATATTTTTCAAAATACCAATAATAATAATTTTAAAAATAATAAATATTTTTAAATATCTTTTTGAACAATAAAATATTAATATTAATAAATCTCGAAAATTATGCTTTTATTTAAAATAGACCAATAAATAATTACGAAATATATGTATGCAAAAATATTCTTTACATAATTAGGCTTTTCTAGTATACAAAAATATTATTTATTATTAATAACTTTTAGAAACAAAAGGCTTTTTATAGCAAGAATATTTATATAATATTTTGAAAGTGTATAATAAAATAGAGAAAAATGTTTTTCTAAAATATGTACGCTCGCACATATTCGCACTTGACTAGCAACTACGAAAAATAAAATTTCGTGCGCGACGTACAATACGACTATGCGACGTACAATACCAAATTTTAAATCGGTACTAAATTTAATAAAAAAAAATAGTAGAAATTTAGGGGTTTTACATCCTACCCAACTTAAAAGAATTTCGTCCTCGAAATTAAAAATTAGTAGGGGTGAGAAGACACAAGGGGGTATCGATGGGGATCAGAACGATGACAATGTTTTCACGAAATCATGTCGTAAGAAATCGCGATCTAGTTCATAGAAAAATAATACGGTATGGTTACGTGGGTCGCGAGTTAAGGCACGAATAAAAGATTAAGGTTTAAAGTTTAAATCAAGAGTATCATGCAATAGAGAATGATATGGTATCAAGAGGAATAAGTTAGAGACCTAGTAGGTTGAGTTACGAATAAGAGATTGATTAGATTCATGCCTAAATCAAGTGACTTGGAAGGTTCATGATAGCAAATATAGGGCCAAGAAAAGGACGAGCAGTTTAGGATGAGGATATAACAACCTCAAGTGAGAATGGTCATAGCCGATAGGAAGGATAGAGGAAGTTCTAGTATAACGCCTTCGTCCTCCTAAAATAGGTGAAGGCGAAAGCAATATAGAGTTCGAAGGAGGCGTTATCGAATACGAATACGTGATTCAAAGACGATCGAAAAAATTTCAAAGGAGTTGCTAAGGCAGTCGCGGATGGGACTCTAGAGGACAAGTTTAACTATTTCCCCATCCACGTAGAATAATAGGCAAAAGTGAACCAAAGTGTACTTGGTTGATCAGACCATCATGCACTGGTTCTGAGTAGACAATATGTTAGTGGACATGCCCAAATAACATATGTCTTGAAACAAGCTTGATAAAAGAATAAGCTTACAAAAACTAGGCTACATTAGCATCATTAGTCAAGATAGTAAAAATATAGGCACGATGGTAGATGAATAAAAACAAATATGAATAGTCTAAGAGTCATAAGGATCTAAGTCTTGTTTATTCCTATACCATCATTCTATGGTTTGACCAAGGCTTGGTTGACCAAATGGGTTAAATCCTTTTAGTCCCTATAGTCTAGACAATCCTATTTGTATTCTCCTTAATGGTCAAGGGAGTGTCAAGTGGGGTATTCTACCCAACTTAAAGAATTAAGCTAAGGGTGTTTGGGACATCTAACTAGTAGGGTTAATCTCTAGCAAGCACGAAGGGAAGATAAGAATAATGATAGAAGGAATCAAGCAAGATGCAATCGATGAGTCAAACGGTAGATAAAATTAAGAAAAGAGGTCAAGTATGTGGATGAGATCCTAGACTTCTAATCCTATACGCAAGCTTGCTTGGTACGGTAAAGTAATCAAATAATTTATCTTGACCTGCATGGGCCACCACAAAAGCATGTAACGCCCCAGTCCCAAAATACGTAGGACTAGGAACGTAGACATGCCAGCCGTATAATAAATATACGTAAGCTGTAAAATGCAGTAGAACCATAACTAATCTCATCCACACACAAAATAAATGAATAAAAGATATCATATAATCATCTATGAAATTGTCTTGATACAATATGTTGGGCGGAGACAAATCTACTACCAACAAAATAAGGAAAAATACATGGAAAATGAAATAAGTATGGCGAGCAAAGCGAAGACGATCCAAATGCAATCATCCTCGAGGAATAGCAATGAACACGGCTAGAGCTAAAGCACATGCGAAAGACAAGAGCACACACCTGGGGAGATAACCAGGTCCTCAGAGGGACGTAACAAGACACATAATATCATGCCATATAAACATAATAAATATTGCTCAAATAAATAAGTCAATCGAATTTATAACATGGTCCAATACGCACCTACTGAACGAGCGTACCATCCCCCCAACCAAACAAGGACAGAAGATGGTAAACTAATTCACGGTGATGTATCTTTCCATGCTATGAATCCAATATGGTATCCGGACCCCAACAAGGTTCAATACCTTCTCATCGAAGTAGTAAGTCACACCTACAACCAAACAAGGACAAGATGTGATGAACTAATCCGCGACAAGTTATTGTTCCAAGCCACGGTCAGATACAAGTACCCAAACCAAAAGTACTCGTACCTAACGGATAAAGGTGCCTAACCGGTCTAAGTGAAATGTAGTTAAGAACAATCCTTCCTACGCATGGGCCCTGGCTGAATAGGATCGGCATAGTCCCCCCTTGGGCACCAGAGGCCCCATCAGTAAGAGCATGACGTTCCGCAGAATCGTCAGTGGCCGTCAGTAATCATGGGTCATCAATCCCGTATCTCCAGCGGAGAGTCCGAGTCACAAGGGAAAGTGCATCGAAGCCCATACGCTAACGAATTGTCCTCCCCGCCCAATGCCTACTGTGTTGTATCCACAACACAAAACCACTATAACCGCTAAGTCAAACTAGCATGCAATCTCTATTAGCGGTTATTCCTATCGCACGGCTTGTACGTACTGGTGGCCAGCCAATTACGCACTTTCGTGTTCTACATACGACACACAACTTCGTGTTACAACGTGTCAAGGCCAATGAATGCAACACACATGGTGGTCCCTTAAATCTAGGTTTAATTTGTAAGAAAATAATACACAGCAGGAAATATAAATGAACAGTAAGTTCTAACAGTTAAGCCATGTATCACAGTTTATTTTGCATAAAAAAAATACTAATGCATGAAATATGAGCTAAAATAAATAAACAGCAAATGGCAAGGTGTCTTGTCTGATAGTACGTCCGGTGTGCTGCAATGATCAATATGGCACGAACTGCAACTTTGGTACAACAACTATGCAGGGTGACCTCTGATGGTGGCACGGACAATTCCACTAGGTCTGGGACGGTCAGAATAGTTTAGTCGACATAGGGTAGTCTAGAATTGGTGCGAGAATAGGAGTAGTGGGATTGGTTATGGGCAGGAGGAGATTCAAAAGAAAAGAATAATAATTATATGATTTTAGAAAAATAATTTATAATACTTGAAATATAATATTTATTAGTCAAAATATGCTTACAAATAAATATCCAAAAATCAAAAAGTCGATTTAAAGCAAACTGTAAGTTTTATCAAATAATATTTTAGACAAAAATATTTTAAGCGAAACTAAATAATATTAGAAGAAATTATTTAATTTTAAGAACTATATTTTGTAGAAATAAATTTTTATTAATAAGCTGTACTTTAAATGCCACAAAATAGCAAATATAATTAGGGCTTCCAACCCGACGTTGAAATTATTTATTATACTTACAATAATAATAATCTGAATAGTAATAATGCTAATAATATTAATTCTTAAATCAATTATATATACCAATAATATATATAATCCACTTAATAATCTGTGATTAAAAGATAATAATAATGATAAATATATAAAAAAAACTTTAATAATATATAATATTAATAATAATAATAATAATAATAATAATAATAATAATAATTGTAAAATACTAAAAAGAAAAGAAAACAAGTAATGAAAAACCCGACAACAACATAAACACAAACAAAAAAAAATCAAAAAATCAACCATCAAAGTTGTTGTTCCCTATTGCGAAAGAGAAATGAAAATTGGGGTTAAAGGGGAGAGAACTGAGGAGAGAGAGAGAGGTGAGAGAGTCAGCGGAGAGGTCGAGAGGAAGAGAGGGTCGTCGGGCTCGCGCGGTGGGCTGAGCGAAGATGAAGGGGGGAGGAAGGGCTTCGTCGAGGGGCTGCGTCGGTGGTGGCCGCGGCCAAGGGAGGCGACGGATCTGGAGTAGGGCGGTTGGGCTGGCAAGGTGGAGGCGACGGTTGCGGAGGATGTCGGGCGAAAGGAACGGGGGAGAGCGGGAGTTTGGGCGGCGGTTTGATCGGAGTGGAGGCTCGGAAGAAAAGGGTCGGCGGAGGGTTGCGTCGGCGCCGGAGGGTTTCGACGGGCGGCTGGGAGCTGCGCTCTGCCGGAGGGGCGCGGCTCGGCGGAGAAGGGGACGGTGACTACGGTGCCGTGCTCGCCGCCATGGGTGGTCTGACGCGACGAAGAAGGGGATCCCCGTGGACAATGGCCCTCGTCGTGACGGACGACGACGACGGTAGCTCGCCGAGGATGGTGAGTAACGTCTCCTCTCCTTTTCCTTAAATGGTGGTTGGTTTTGGTGGCGGGGATGAGATGATGGGGGTGTGCGGTGGTCGGTCCGGCCATTGGCCATGGTGGCAGTGGTGGCAGTGGTGGTTACTAAGGTGATGGTGTCGATTTTGGTGGCCGGGGGTGCCCTGGTAGTGGTGATGGTAGTTGTTTTGGGGTTTCGGTCGATGGCCGTGGTGGTGGTGTCGGGGAGGAGAAGTGTGGGGAGTGGTTCTGGTGGCATTGGATTTTCGGGGTGGTGCTGGTCGAAAGGGCGGTGGCCTGGCAGAATCCAGTTGGTGAGGTTGCGGGGAGATGGTGGAAGAGCGGGTTTCTGTCTAGGTTAGGGTTAGGGCTAGGGTTTAGAAACTAGGGATTTGGAAATTAGAAAAAAAATTGGAAATTAGGGTTTAGGTATTTGATGTTTGCCGCGTCGGGTTGTCGACACAGAGGAGAGGGAAACATTTTGTATATGTAAAAAAAGAAGAATAACCTACTGGAAAGACACCGGGGTCGGACCCGAGGCCGTCACGGCTGACACGAGGATGGTTGGAACACCGACACGAGACACGTACACTTTGTGGAAATTTTGTGGAGGAATTTGTGGAGAGAAGAAAATAATGGAGGAGTACCTGCCTATTTATAGAATGTGGGAATTCCCAATTGGATAGGATTAGGATTTATTTCAAACCCAAAATAGATAATTTGCAACTTATTTTAAAATCAATCAAATCAATCCAATCCAAATCCAATTAAATCTAATTTAATTCCCTTAGTTTAAAATCAAATCAATAAATCAAATTTCAATTATTTAACTATTTAAATAAATACATAAATTCAAATCAAGATTTAAATGGCCACAATAACTTCCAAATATATTTTTCAAAATACCAATAATAATAATTTCGAAAATAATAAATATTTTTAAATATCTTTTTGAACAATAAAATATTAATATTAATAAATCTCGAAAATTATACTTTTATTTAAAATAGACCAATAAATAATTACGAAATATATGTATGCAAAAATATTCTTTACATAATTAGGCTTTTCTAGTATACAAAATATTATTTATTATTAATAACTTTTAGAAACAAAAGGCTTTTTATAGCAAGAATATTTATATAATATTTTGAAAGTGTATAATAAAATAGAGAAAAATATTTTTCTAAAATATGTACGCTCGCACATATTCGCACTTGACGAGCAACTACGAAAAATAAAATTTCGTGCGCGACGTACAATACCAAATTTTAAATCGGTACTAAATTTAATAAAAAATATAGTAGAAATTTAGGAATTTTACACATATCGATCACACACGCAATATTCGCTTATTCAAAGCTCAACACGACCTTCGGCCAACATAAACGTTCGCCTACTCAAACTCGACTTACACTACTAAAATAACCCCATTTAGCGACGTCAAAAGACGTCGCTAAATAAGGAAAATACGTCGCTAAAATCTATTTGCGACGTATTTAGCGACGAAAATTGGATGTCGCGTATAGGCATGTCGCAGATGACAATTTCGTCGCAGAACGTCGCTGTTGGCGACGTCACGTTTAGTGTCGCTAGACGTCGCAAAATTCGCGACAGATAGCGACGTAAACTTACGTCGCCAAAATAGCGACGTAGAGCGACCACTTTGCGACGCGGTAAACATTATATATGATGACATGGCATGGCAGCCACGTGGGCACTTTAGCGACGCCTAGCGACAAATTTAGCGACGTCCGCTCTCAGGTTGACATATTCCATGTCAGCAGTATAGCGACTGCTAGCGACGTTACGTCACTATTTAGCGACGTTTAGCGACGTATACGTACCGTCGCTGTACGTTACAGAACGTCGCTATACGTCGCAGATATAAAAAAATTTAAAAAAATATATTTGGTATTTTTGTTATGCTGTGTGTCTGTGTTTACAGTGTGTGTGAAGTGCAGTGTTCGAACCATCGACAGTTTCGCTTACTGTTCTATATTTTATCTTGGATAGAAAGAGCAACAGTTCAGGGTGCACTTCTCAGAGCTTCCTCTTCACGTCCTTCACCTTCTCGGGATCCTTTACGACATCCCGAGAAAGTGAAGGACGTGAAAATGAAGCTCTCAGAAGTACACCCTGAACTGTTGCTCTTTCTATCCAAGATAAAACATACAACAGTAATCGAAACTGTCGATGGTTTCGAATACTGCATTTCATATTTACTGTAAACACAGACACACATCATCACAAAAATACACATTATATTTTTTTAAAATTTCGACAGCACCTCCTTTGTATATCAGATCATCGCTTATAACCCAGCGTAGGTATATTTGTCATCCCCGTCGCAGATATCACAAAGTAAATATCACAATAAAAATAGGAGGCAGTACAAAATAAATATCACAGACACACATCCTCACAAACATCCAATAGAGTCGAATAAAAATGGAAAATGATAAAAAGTCTTCCACCAAGTGTATAAACAAAAGTGTACCAATAAACAATTTGTCCATAGGGCCAATACATACAAGTCATAAAAAAATCAATAAAATTACTGCGGACCCCTGCCGCGCAACAAGGATAGAATGTAGTCATACTGCTCCTGGGTGAGCTGCACCGTAGGGGCAGTAGGAGGCAGTGCAATGTCTGGAGTCAGCGTCGTCGATGGACTAGGAGGACGTATCTGCTCCAGCTCTCGCATTCGCTCACCATAAACAGCAAGGGTACTCACCACCCTCTCAGTACTCGCCTCAAGCGAAGCCGAAACCTGAGTGAGTGAGGCAGACATGCTCCTCTGCGATCCCTCCAGCTCGACCTGTCTATGCTCTGTGCGCTGCGTAGACTCGATGAGCGTGTGCAAGCTGGCAGCTGTAGCCTGATGCAGACTCATCAGCTCCTGTATACTGCGCTCGACCGTATCAAATCGTTCGGTGACGATCGGAGGGTCGGATCGTCGCTCGATCGCATCAGAAATCTGCTGCTGCAACTCGCGACGCAGCTCCTCGATCTGACGACGAACATCCTCAGCTCGTGACGACGCCTGCGAAGCCGGAGACTGTGTACTGACAGAGGGGGCCCGGGATGACTCCGAAGCCAAATACGCGCCGTAGGATCCCGTACCGTAGTACGTACCCTTCTGAAGACCGCCAACGGCGGTCATCCAGAGATCGTCCGGCGATGGAGCTGTAGGCGGCTGAAAGGAAGTACCAGCCCCTCCCTCTGCTTGCGCACTAGCAGCAGCAGCAGCCGCCTCCTCCTGTAGCCGAACAAACTCGGCCTAGAACATGTTTTCTAACGTGTAAGTGTTTGCTAAAGTCTATATTGATATCAATTTTCCTATTTTCTAAATTATAGTAAATTAATATAAAGAATAGAACGTACATATGCCTGCGTCGCCCTCTCGTCAATGAACTCCCCAGCCCTCCGATGGGTGACCAGGAAGACGGTCACCATGTTCAGGTCCTCACCCTTTTTTACCTGTTAAAATATATTATCTATTATTAGTATTAAACATTCTATCGAACTATATATAAATTAATGTCCGTTATAGGAAATGTACCAGATGATGAAAATACTCCGTCATCGGAATGGAGCCACCACACCACTTACCGGCGCTCGACCGCGCCACCTTAGCCTTGTCAGACTGCTGCTGGTACTTGGGCTCGCTGAATCTAGCCTTCATCGTAGCCCACTGATATGGCGTGATCCAACCATGGATCGGCTCTCCGGAGCGATCACGACACTTCTGGTCGTGGATCGCATCACGGATGAGCTTGGCTGCGACGGCAGAAAATTGGCGGTGTGGTGGATAGAAATAGGTCCTTTACAAGAAGTAAAATACAAAAGTTGTATAATATACACAAATGATTATTAAAATTTAAAAATAAACAAATTTTTTACCTTGAAGTGGGCGAACCAAAAGGCCTTCCTATCTGCGGGAGCATCTGAGTAGTTAATCCAAGGTCCAACATAGTTCTGCCTCAGAAATACCCCCAGCTGTCTTTGTACTACAGAAGGCCGATATCTATACAATAATAATTTTTCATGAATATATATGTACATATAATCATTTGAGAAATATATATTAATTAATTAACTTACTTCATAGGCCCGTCCGTCCAAATCTCCATACGCGTCTCGGGGAGCGCATGGAGGGTCGCTCTCACCTCCTGCCTGGGCAGGATCAGTCTGATCGTCGTCCTCCATATGCTCGGCGTCGGCTCCCCCCATAGAGCCGTCGACAGGAGGAATACTGGACGGGGGATCAGGGATGCTGGACGCGGGATCAGGAAGGCTGGACGACGAGGGAGGAGTCGGCAACCTGCTGGAACTGCATGTCCCGGTAATGGACCGGGAACAGAACGGTACACTGGTGTACTCGGAGATGAGGATGAGGGTACGGAACTGTCCTCTCCATCCCCAGGCCGAGGCTGACAGGACTGCCTAATGTAAAATCCTCCGCGTCGTCCTCCTGGTCTAGTCATACCTGATAATAACATATGACAATAAAACAAAAATACATATTTATATGATAGACATCACAAATTTTTAAAAAATATCATGGTCACAGATAAAAGTGTCACTAAAGTGTCACAGATTTATTATTACAAAAATACATATTTATATGATAGACATCACAGATTTTAATCCTCTTCTGAAAATTCATCTAGTTCGTTTAGCTCATCTTCTTCTTCTTCTTCTTCCTCCTCTACATCTTCACTTTCATCTGCATCTTCCTCTTCAGATAATTCTACTTCTTCTACACAATTAGATGTGTAATGAGAAACTTTCGTCGTGTCCACTTCTATAATATTTGTTACAAGAGGTAGTTCATCCTGTTGATAAGCTATATCGTCAACCTCAAAGGTATTTATAGCTTTGGTCTTGCATACTGCCCACCAGTCCGACCTTGTTGTTCCCCGTTTAGGATAACTTGTGAAGTACATAAGCTGAGCCTGACTTGATAGGACAAATGGTTCATAGGCTTGATATCGACGCCGATAGTTTATATTAGTAAGACCGTGCTTGTCTACTTTCCAACCTTGACCTTCAATCGGATCGAACCAATCACACCTGAATAACACAATCTTAGCAGGCTCTATTCCATAACTATATGTCAGCTCCACGATCTCCCGTAGCACGCCAAAGAAATCGTTGCCCGCATCAACATCTTTGTAGTTCGAAGATCTGATACACAAACAGCTGTTTTTGGTGGAGTCGAAATTCACAAAGTTGTCTCTGATCGGACAAGTTGTTGACTTGAACCTAAACCCATTAACACAGTAGCTTGGCCATATTTTTGTAGCATAAATTGATCCCTTGGCTAGCGTTCTAATAGACTCATTCTCAAGTCTTACGTATGGACGATCGACCTAAATACCACGATAGAAGCAATTAAGCTCATTCTCAATCAAGTGCATATACAGAAAGGTAATTACAGAGTTCTGAAGTCTTACATATGCACTCAACCATGATGGAAAATAACGCCTCATTTTTTGTTCTAGTTCTTCTTCTGTTATGTGTGACCTACCTGACCTCACATCATTATTAAATATGCTAAAAATAATATCGTGCAATTAATGTAATAGTATAATAATCAACACTATTAAAATAATGTAGACGTATTATTTACTTACCCCTCCAGTTTCTCTACTTCCTCCTCGTCGCAGTTGAGTAATACATACACCTGAGCAGCCCTTAGCTCATCATCGTTCAGATATCTCTTCTTTATTTTATCCGATAGCTTTCCTGGAGCATTGAATACCTTCAGTATTGTATCATTACTTTCATGATCTCCGTCGTCATTTCTGGAAGCTCTCGTTCTATTAGTTGCAACATGAGGCTTGAAATACATCGAACAAAAGTTTGTAATCTCCTCGAGAACATATGCTTCACAAATAGAACCCTCGACCCGTGTCTTATTTTTCACCTTTCTTTTTAGGTGATTCAAATGTCGCTCGAACGGGTACATCCATCGATATTCGACGGGTCCACCAACACGTGCCTCATAGGATAGATGAATCGACAAATGCTCCATAGAGTCGAAGAATCCAGGAGGAAACACCCTCTCTAGCTTGCATAGTGTTACCGCAATGTCCTTCTCTTGCTTTTCTAGACGATCAACGAGCAATTTCTTAGAACAAAGATCCCTGAAGAATATGCTAAGTACGTCAATGGATCCCAAACTGCCTGCGGTAAGAATTCCCGAAATGCAATCGGAATTAACCTCTCCATGAATACGTGACAGTCGTGGCTCTTCATACCCGTCAATTTATTTTCCTTCGGATCGACACATCTTCTCAGATTTGACACATATCCGTCTGAAAATTTTAGGCCCTGGATCCACCGACAAAGTCTCACTTTATCCTCCTTGTCCAGCGAGAAAATTGACTTCGGCAGGAACTGTTTTCCATTCTGCTGTATCAAATGCAACGCAGGGCGTTTGCATATTTTTTCTAAGTCCAACCTGGCCTTGGGATTGTCTTTCATTTTTCCCTTTACGTCCATCACAGTATTAATTATGTTATCAAACAAATTCTTCTCAATATGCATGACATCAAGATTATGTCTGATCAGATTGGTACTCCAGTATGGTAGATCCCAGAATATGCTCCTCTTTGTCCAGTTATGATCTCTACCAAATCCATCGCACTTGTACCCAATTGTAGGATCTTCGATAGCACTTGGAAAATCTTTAACATCCTCCCATATCATGGCTCCGCACCACCTTGGCGGTGGATCACCCTTCTCTACAACGCCGGCACGGAATACATTCTTGTTCCTTCTGAACGGATGATCTTTTGGCAAAAATTGTCGATGATAATCAAAGAAGCACGGTTTTTCTCCGTGTTTCAAGCGGAAAGCCTTACTACGGTCCTTGCAATACGGACATGAGAGACGGCCATGAGTGCTCCATCCAGATAACATTCTATATGCCGAAAAGTCGTTGATGGTCCACATAAGGGTTGCCTTGATCTGAAAATTCTACTTCCTGGAAATATCGTACGTGTTAGCGCCTACTTCCCCTAACTGATTCAACTCATCTATCAAAGGTTGTAAGTACACGTCAATGTTCCTCTTGGGATTGTTCGGACCAGGAATTATAATGGTTAGAAATATGTACTGAGTCTTCATGCACATCCAAGACGGTAGGTTATACGGAGTGACAATCACAGGCCAGCACGAATACTGGGATCCCAAAAGACCAAAAGAAGTAAAACCGTCAGAAGATAGTCCCAACCTGACATTACGCAGATCTGAAGCAAAATCAGGATACACTCGATCAAAGTGCTTCCACGCTTCTCCATCGGATGGGTGATCCAACACTCCTTCAATCTGTTCTCGTATGTGCCAACTCATATTTTCGGTCGTCTCTTTCACCATAAATAATCTTAGCAACCGCAGCGTTAAAGGCAAGTAGTGCATTGAATCGGTCGGTCTTCTTGCACCGGTAGACCTTCCTATACTAGTTATCTTATAGCGATCAGCACCACAAAATCTGCACACATCTGCGTCCTTGTCGTCTTTGTAGTACAGCATGCACCTATTGCGACAGGAATCGATTTTCTCGTATTCCATCCAGAGTGATCTCACCATCCTCTTAGACCGGTAGAAGTCTTTAGGCAACTTAGCACCCGCCGGCAAGATCTCTATAATCAACTCCAACACTCGGTTGTAGCATTCTTGCGACATGTTAAAATCTGACTTAATGCTCAACAGTCTTGTAACCACCTCCAACGGTGAATGATCCTCACAACCAGGATACAATGGAGTCCTTACATTCTCCAGCAACTCCATGAACTGTACAGCATCGGCGTTCGGTGCCTCCTCAGGTGCATCATGAACGAAACTAGGCCCCGCAGCGTCGAAAACCATGTTGACGTACCCGTCGTCGTATGCATGATTATCTGAAACAAAATTAGGTCCCGCATGCATATACGGCTCAACGTAAGGCTCCGGCTCTGATGCTAAAGACACAAGTTCTTCGTGTGCGGTCCACTGATAGTAATTAGGCGTGAAACCCCTCGAGTACAAATGATATGTCACTTCCACTTCTGGATAATATTTTACGTTATGATATTTCACACACGGACACTTAATTTTGGTGTCGTCCATGTACTGAGGGAACGCCTTAGCAAACTGCAGGAACTGCTCTACTCCCGCTACGTATTCATCCCGCACACCACACATATCATCAGGACGACGATTGTACATCCATGAACGATTTCGCAAGTAGTAATTCATATCCATTTGGAAATAATTCTGCAAAGATGGACACACATTATCCAACAGGCACAAATTCGTATATTATATCTTATTATGGGACACACATTAGTAGCGGACAGTTACTAATAACAATGATATACAATCTAGGTCAAACTAGGTTGTACTAAGCCAAACAAAGTCAAACAAGGTCAAGCTAAGTCAAACAAGGTCAAACTAGGTCAAGGGTTGACCTATAGTTGACTTTGTCAACTCTTAGTCCAATCTAGGTCAGATGTTGACTCTACTTTGACTTTCAGTCAAAATAGTCAACATTGGTCAAATCTAAGTCAAATATCATATTTCTAGTCATTACCTACCAAGGTACCATTTACCTTATCACTATTGGTATCCCAATACCAATACCTTAAGTTGGTACCCTTTACCTTATCGATATTGGTATCCAAATACCAATACCGCGGTAACATGGTTGGTACATTAAGGGTCTTTGACAAGATGACATATTGCGAAAAGATATATCCTTATATATAGTTCTCCTACGGATTTTTTTTAACATTACGTAGGAGAACTATAAGGATATATCTGTTCACAACATGTCACCTCCTCAAAGACCCTTAATGTGACAACCATGTCACCCTCTCATATTCCTGCAACTAAAAGGCAAAACTATGGTATATATATATCGTCAACATTTCAGATTCTTAAAATGAATTTCAAATGGATTTTTGATTGTATATATATGTGTATTTGTGTGTATATACATTGTATACATATATATTTATATATGTATTTGTGTATGTAAGTGTGTGAGTATATATATATATGTAGATATATGTATTTACATATATAGGTATATATGTATGTATTGTGTGTGTGTGTCCTGTATCCTGTGTCCTGTGTCACAGAGTCGTGTCTGAAATAGGGTTAGGGTCCTGTCCCCTGCCCCCTTCCCCCTACCCCGGCCCCCTCCCCCCTATAGGGTATCCTATTACCATAGACTAATCTAGGACACTCTTAAGATACTAGGATATCTAACTATCCTAGGATACCAAATTCTAGCCAAGATACTAACTTAGGGTACTAACTTCTAGCCCATATCCTAATATCCTATTATCTTGATACCCTCAAGATACTAGCATAACCTAACTACCCTAAGATATCTAACTTAGGATACTAACTTATCTAGGATAAATAGGATACTAACTAACCTATCCAAGACACTAACTAACCTATCCAAGACACTAACTAACCTATCCAGGATACTAACTTCTAGTATCCTAAGATATTAACTCACCTATCTAACTCTAGGATACTAACATCCTAAACAAGATATTAAATTAGTGCCTAGGATACTATCCTAAATATCTAACTTAGGATACTAACTTATGGATACATATCTAAATCCCTCTCACCTTTCTCACTCTCAAACACACACACACACACACACACACACACACACACACACACAATCTAACACTTATCTCAATATCCCTCTTCACTCACACTCACACTACCATACTACCACACTACCATATCTAAACAAGCCATCAATCACACAATTGCCTACATATTTACTATATATATATATATATATATATATATATATATATATAGGCATACATATATAGGTTAAGATATTTACATATACTAGGCTATAACCAAGGGGACACAATATATACATTCAACAATTTATGCATTTATATACTAGAGAGATAGAGAGTGTATAGTGTCAAGTGTGCATATACAAGTGTCATGTGTGTACGTGTCTCCCAAACCAAACTCGTGTCCAAATACTCGACACAATGTGTCCAAAAACAAACCAAACTCAACACATCCAAAACTGGACACGAATCCAATGGGCACGAGTCTTTGGGGATACGATGTGTGTCCGTGTGTCCGTGTGTGTGTGTATGTCAGTGGGAGAGGAGGAGGAGGAAGGAGAGGAGTTAGGTTAGGGTTTACCTGAGGAAGAGGAGGAGGAGCTCGGATTGGGGGAGGAGGAGCTCGAGGAGGAGGATCTCGAGGAGGAGGAGCTCGCCGGAGGGGGAGGGAGTCGTCGGGGGGGAAGGGGTCGCCGGGGGGGAGGGCACTGACAGAGGGGGAGGGAGTCGCCGGGGGGGGTGGGGGGGAATTAAAATTTTTGAGTATTTTCGAGTGAGAGTGAGGGGGAAAGAAGGAAACGCTGTGCCCTAAGTAAAAAAACTTAGCGACGTCACGTGTTGAAGTCGCTAAACGTCACAAAAATGACGACATATGCTAATAATATGTCGCTGAACGTCGCTATTCAGCGACGTATTAAACTCCTGTCGCGGAACGTCGCTAGGCAGCGACGTTTTACGACGTGTTTATAAAGCGGTCGCTAAATTACATATCTAGCGACGTCATTTCTTGCCGTCGCTAAATTACGTCGCTATTTGATGATATTTTAGTAGTGTTAGCGACCAACTCGACTCGTTACTATCGCATCCACGATTTTCTAAATCTTACTCGTTGCAACTCGTGCAACGATTTATTCTCGATACTTAAGATCATTACTCATTCTCGTTTAATATATCGCTATCCATCCGCATAGCCATACAACATGTATCATACCATGTCGACTCGTTGCTCCAATGCAACGAACGATCCGCGACTTGCTGCACTCCGTGCAACCAACAATACATAACCATTCGCATAGCAACATAACATGCATCGCCTCATGTATCGACTCGTTGCACTTCGTGCAACCGACAACACGTATCTCTTCGCACTTCGTGCGACCAACAATACGTATCTCATTGCACTTCATGCAACCAACATCACCATATTCGTTGTACTTCGTGCGACCAATGACTCGCAACTTTATTGTACTTTGGGAAAGCAATATTTTATAACTCGTTGTACTTTGCGCAACCAATATTCTCCGATGGCACTCGAATGTAGCGGGATAGTCACGACATACTTGTAGCAGACGTACGCACTTAATATAGACTTATTGTATAGAACATCCAATGTAGCATCGAGCAGATCCATGAGCCATGCGGTTGCGGAAACAACTTAGAGTCAACTGATTTTCGATATCGAAGCAACTGAGGGTCAAAGAGATTCGTTCACGGTCCAGAGGATGGAACCGCTCTGATACCAACTTGTCACGCCCCGATCCGAGAAATCGCTCGTCCTCGCTAGATTTCACCCGAATCATCGTCCGAGCTGGGGCATGATGCCGCACAATCCTGGAGTTACGCTTGTGCAAGGCAAGATAACAGGTTCACAAGATTATCTCAAATTGATAACATAAGCAGCAAAAGAAAACCATAGTATACAATACGAATCTTTTTTATTAATAATGAACTGAAGGTTACAAAGGCTTGAATAGCCTAATTGAATATGCCAACTGGCTACAACGCTCATGATCTCTCTAGCTCACAAAGGATTACATCGTTCCATACATTATGTCTCTTTATAGCCAACAAGTAGTCTCCGGCCGAACATCTCCATGTTGTAAGTTTGAACGCCAATGCGGTAGCTCCTCTTGAAACGCTAAGGACTCCCTGCCTTGGCGCGTCCAAGCCAAGCCCCGCCTCGAGTCGAACATAACCTGAACCTGCAAGCAAACTAGTGGGAGATTAGTGCTTTCGTCCTCGCTGCACTGATCAAGACCCACTCGCACCCAAACCAAACACTAAGTACATTTAGTGACACATGCAACTTACTTAGTGATCTTTCTATTTAGACTTAGGATCAGTTTCATGACAATATTCAATGTTATCATCTTATCATAATGTATCCAATACCGTGTTCCTGCAGCAGATACAGTTAGACATTATATGAACATAAATATAGTGATCGTGCTCATCTCCGTCCTATTTTGCCTAGCATGCAATGGTTAGAACTTTACATACGTAATCATACAATTCACCAACCAACCAACCATACTTAGACATATGCATAAGGGTGGCAGGCCCTGCGCCTGCACCCATTTCTAATCTCAGTCCTTCGGCCCTACTATATGAAGGTCATGGTGTTTTACACCGTAATGTACTTGGCATCCTTATGTGTAAGCCTATGATCGCTCCAATACGGGTTGCTAGCGCAGTATCCGAAGGATCCCAAACTTACTGATATCATAGCTTATCACAACACTGGACGGTCGCAACCCGTCCTAATGATGTGCACCATAAATACCATACATAATTTCCTCATAGGTTGAACAATTCCGGTGCCCCGGTCGTAACCGTTCGAGGGAAGCCGCACCCTTGCACGGGTCATTCAAGTCCATTGACCATGCAATACGCGCCATAGCAAATAAGTCATATCATTCCAACCAATCTCGTGATCCATAAACGTAATCCCTCATCTATATCTCAAGTTCCGTCGGCATTATGCCCCAACACATCCGTATTGATGCACGACGCCCAACGGCTTAGACTTCTCGTACTTATACTCAAGGCGTTACATTCATAAGTTATTCGCATAATAGCAGTTCCATAGATACTTAGTCTTTTCATAGTTTTCGTGCACGAGGGCACGCTTAGCGCCATAATCAATGTTCTAGACCTAGTATTCAATGTTCTCGGAGTCATTCACGTGATGCACATCTCAATATTATCTTTCAATGTTCTACCATCACCGCCCTACTGCGACCCGGACATTTGATGCGCGTTGCTTCAATTGTTCAATATTCTACTCTTAATGTTCGATACATACTAAGACCTTTAATCGTTCGAGGCACGCTCGCTAACTTGATAACAACTTATGCATACAAGGATACATTTTATTAGACGTGACGGAGTAGGAAGAGAGAGTCAAGAACCCGCCCACCTTAAGCCAATACGCCTTGTCGCCTCGTCGAACTGATGCGGCTCGATTCCATAACTTGGTTGCACGGCTAACTCTTCTAACTTAGCCATTCCATTGAGCTACCCGATTGATTTGGCCTATCGCGCCCATGCCACAATTCGTTGCAAGGCGACGATTTGGTTTTACGGATACTTTACTGAATAAGGCAAAATGTCGACCCCTTATCGTCCAGCGTAAAAGCATAGCCTGCACACCAGATCAACTAGAATCAGCACTTGCTCAAACAGGACTTGTCCTTTACATCGATTCAATTCATAGATTCCAATCGACTCAATGCTTTCCTTCGGTCAACGTAACTCTTGCATCGATTCTCGCATCGATACTTCATCGGGTCAATGTAACTCTTCGAGTCAACCACTCATCGTAATGCACCGTACGGAACGGGACATTACATAAGATATGACATAAATATTAACATTATCGGTTATACATACTCGATTTTCATCAACAGATATCTCTTCGTCATCATCAATACGATCTAGGTGCATAAAATTACGGCGGAGCCAAGAGAACGTGACTAAGCATTTGCCTTTTACTTTCGGTGGCTCCACACCTAGATACTCCATAATTATAGTATCAGCTGAAAATGACTCATCAAATATTATAGGTTCACCCGTAATAGGTAATCCTACAATATTTGCTACATCAGATAGAGTAATAGTCATTTTTCTAACTGGTAACTGGAATGTATTTCATCTAGGCCACCAACGCTCCACTAGACTGAATATTAAATCTCTATCATGTTGTAAAAAAGTTATCTCGTCAATGTATTTGAATCCAAATATGACCATGCCGCTTGTTCGCTGGTCAAATTCCAACACCCAAAGTCGTGTTCATAACGCCATGTCCCATGCTCTCGCATTCGTATATTGTCAGGATAATCATATAACTATATGAAAAAAATTAATTACTACAAAATGAACATTATTACTACAAAATAACAAAAATATACATAATAATTTTTTAGCTAAAATTTAGTATACTTTTCCAAAAAATATTAAATTTGAGATATGTGCCTCACGTTGCTGGATAATCACATCTGTGATGGGTCCTCCCGGAATAAATTCGTCGTTTTTACGATCCATCTGTTACAAATACCACATTCCAAGATAATAAACACAAAAAAAAATCATAATCAAAATCAAAATTCTTGTAAAAATTTTACCTCTCTGCTTTGTTATGCTTCTTACTCTGTTTTCCTCTTCTATTCTCTTCTCCTCTCTTCTCTTCTCTTCCGTTTCTCTTCTCCTTTTCTTCTTCACTTCTCTTGGTCTTCTGGAGGAGGAACAAATGCTTCTTATACACTTAAACCCCACCTCCCCTATATTCCATCCCTCCACTACCCAACAATTTACACTTTTCCATACATCACTTCCCAATAAACCTACCCCCCTAATCTCCTCCCACGACTCCAACCACACATAACCCAACCCCCCCCCCCCCCCCCCCCCCCCCCCCACCCACCCACCCACAACCATTAAACCCACCACCATTAAACCCACAACAAATCCAACAAACCCAACCGGCTACCATTAAACCCAACCACCCGCACGAATTCAGTCAGATGGACTGGCGGAATTTGGACTTGTGCCAGTTCATCTGTCAAAAAAGTCCGTTTTTCAAAATTTTGGCAAAACTGTTACTTCCAATACAATTTTATAAAAATTTGTTACTTTGTAGCAAATTTTCTGAATCAAAATAGATTTTAATTATATCTTAGCCTTTATTGGAGTTTCTTTTCTTTTTGAAAACCTATCCAAGCCATCACTCTTGACAATTTCAGACAACTAGTCTCTCTTTTTTCTCAAGAGTGAAAGGCGAAGCTTTCTCCATCATGAATGAAATTTAAGCCCAACGCTCTTCCAAATATTTTCTTATAAACTAAGAAAGCCCATGTACAATGCTTAAAAAGTAACGAAGGCCTGCAAAGTCCTCAAGGTTGCAGCTAGGAGGATAGCCACACACAAAATAAAAAAAGGTAAATTCTATTGGCATTTCAAGTTTTACTTGAGAGCAGTTCAATTTTTTAATTTATTTATAAGTTTGTCACTTCAAATTTTCACTTGAGAATAACATATTTGGATTTGGACTGCCAACTGGACAACTCATATATTTGGATTTGGACTGCCAGCCAACAAAGTTAGCAGTCCTACTTTATGTTAGGACTGTCAACTTTATTGGTAGTCATAAAGGATTTGGATAGTTTTGATTTGGACTGTTAACAAATTTGACAGTCATAACATAAAGTGAGACTGCAAACTTTATGGACAGTCCTACTTTATGTTAAGTTGGCAGCTCTAAGGAGGGTTGGACAACACAAAATAAAATTGGGACTGTCTTGAGTAAAAATTACACCAAGTTGGAACCTGGAGTAAAATGTGGAGTGCCTATCGAATTAGGGGGATATTTGCATGTATACCCCTATAAAATTCGTAAAGATATGTATATCCTTGAAATATTATTCAATATTCTTTTTGCAAAGTTATCATAGCCATTTAGCTTGACTAGAGTGACTATTTTTCTGAAGGAACATCACAAACCAACCAAAAGAGTAGAACAATTAAGAAGCAGCATCATAATACCTGTACTGGCAGTCGACAATGGTCACATAATCATATACTTAAATATTGGAAAACACTATCTTATATTTGTTATTGATTTTAATTGTAGAATTCTCGTGTGTATCTTATACTTGTTCGGGACTCTTAAAGAAGGTAAACGCACTGTTGTCGCACTAGCAATTCAAGACTTCGCTTCCTTTTACCGAAAATGCGAATGTGACCTTTCTTTAATCGATTGTTCCAGATTTTTAAAAAAGGGTCACGTGCTTGTTCTTCCGCTTTTAAACTTTATTTAATCAAGAAAAATGTAGAGATGGTTAACATTTACTCACAACTAGGACATCCATGCACAAAGAAGTTTCAAAATTCTAGAGAGGTATACTTTTATATATACAAGCAACTGAACATTTTTGGAAGGTAAGGGTGAGCGTCGGTATATACTTATATATACAAGCAACTGAACATTTTTGGAAGGTAGGGGTGAGCGTCGGTATAATTGGTCGAAATTTGGTCGAACGTTTTGGTATTTTTTAAAATCGGTATTTAAAAAATCAATATCAATACCGTACCATTTAGAATCGATTTTTTCGGTTTCGGTTAAATCGGTATTCGGTCGATTTTTATTCGATATCGATATTTTACCAATTAATATTTGATCAATCAACACACTTTAATATTATAAAACCTCTTAACCTATAATATTTTTTTTTAACTTTTTTGGAAGCATTAAATTTTAAAGCCAAGACTCTACCAACCAAACAACTAATCAAAATTATTAGAACAATATGTAACAAGTCGCAAACACCTAAAAATGAGCTTAAAAGATCAAACGCGATCACTAAGTTTAATCTTTAGTATAAGTTTAAGTAACCAAAATTTACTTCAAAATTCTCTGAGAACACAAAAACATAAGCTCAAAAGATCAAAAACTCTATTCTCAGCGTTCTTAACATAACTTCAAGTCCATTAAAATCTATTCTAAGTTCTAAGAAACTGATTAAAATAAAGATAAAAATATAAATAAGTAATATAAAATTAATCACGAACAACATTCTAAAATATATATATATATATATATATATATATATATATATATATATGATCGGTTCGATTCGGTATTTTCGATATGGTATTACACTCAAGCCGTTACCACTACCATTATATCATATTTTAGTCGGTTCGACAATTCGGTATTGGTACATAATTTTGGTTCGATTTTTCGAAATATTTTTAATCAGTATTCGATCGATTTTTCGGTACCGGTCGGTATTTGCTCACCCCCTATTGGAAGGTATATACATGTAAAGAGAAAGCCATGCAAAAATTGATGCGAATGCAAAGAAAGATCCGTTCCAAACATACATTTGTGGGTTGGTCTACTGCCCACGGAGAGGATGAGACAGCCTCACGCTCGTGGGGCTCATTTCTTAGCTGGATTCCAAACTTTCAGGTTGCCCCAAAAGAGAATTATAATAGCGTGGAGGACCACTAGATAATTTTGAGATGTCCCATTTAATGCACAAAATTTTGGCATTCTACTTTACATGCTTTCGGGCCAAATATCTCCAATTTTTACACACATACACACCTCCATGTGGTACAATTTCAACCCATCTGTCTAGTCAAAGATGTTATATCTCTCCTTGCTGACAAAAAAATTCGTTGAGTTTGGTAGCAGATAGCTGAATCGAACAAGAAAATCATTGACTAATATAGGTATTGCAGTTCGAATTCATTTTTGTTCACCCATCAAAACTAGGGTGTTTGTTCACCCTCCAATAAAAGATTGCCACACGTCAATTCTTTTAATCAAAACAACTTTGAATGATTATAGTAACCACTTCCAAAGTGGTTTGTGTTGAATTGTTTTGACACGTGTCAATTTTTTATTTAAGGGTAAATAAATATTCTAGTTTGGTAGATGAACAAAAATGGACTCGTAGAAAACGTTGATACAGAAAGAGGTATCAAAGTTTTGATACCTACTTTGTATAACAAGTGGTAACACCCCCCCCCCCCCCCCCCCACCCCCCCCCCCCCCCCCCCCCCCCCCTCACTTCTTAAAATGTGTGGACATAAAATTAATATATGGGCCGATTTGTCATACAAAGGAGGTATCAAAATTTTGATACCTCCGTCTGTATCAAAGTTTTACTCAATGGACTCATTGCAGTTTTGTAACTGCACTTTCCACGAAAAGAAAATATGGGGAAGCCAAACTTTCTTTTTAAGAGCATCTCCAACCATATTGTGAGTTAGAAAAAATGATTGTCACATAAGAATAACAATTTTTTATTTCAAAAATCCTTCTCCAATGCAAATTTAGAATAAATCATGAAGTTGACATGGCAAGGACAATGTGAAGTTGGTTGTCTAGATCTAGACAATGCACTTCACAATGACTTCCATCAATTATGAATAGAAATATTTATAAAAAAATGAAAAAAGTGGAGGAGTCGTCTTGAAAGTTGGAAAAAATATTTTTTCTTGTCTTCTCAATACTTTTGTATTGGAAAACACTTTTTTTTATCTCATTGTCTTGTGTGAATATTATCTTGCCACATAGGAAAGACATTCTCTTGTGTCTCATGCCACATAGGAATACACAACACAAAATAAGACAATAGGGTTGGAGATGCTCTGAGTCTGCAACTTTCTGTGCCATGGTTCCCACGACTGGACAATTATGGTATAAGTCCCTAAAAATATTACCAACATATTACTTTTTATTTGCGACATACTATTTTAAGGATCAGTGAAATTGGAGAATAGAAATACAAATTTTTCCTCTAAAGCATTAAAATTATAAAAATTGTATAACAGCATAAGGAGTAAAAAGTTTATAAAAATTAGCGAGAAAGAATCCAAACGTCTTTGGTAAAATGTTTTAGCTAATTTTCTCCCTACTAATTTTTTTTATTTGTAAAATATAATTTGTTGCGTCTTTTAAATATTAAAAAAAAAAGTCTTTAATAAGGACTTTTTTAACCGCTACAAATACGTCCTTACTAAGGATGTATTTCTACATGCATCATCTGTAAAAAAAAAATACACTTAGTAAGAACGATTTTATGATTTTTTTTTAACGTCTTTACTAAGGACATTTTTTTTACGGCTACAAATACGTCCTTACTAAGGATGTATCTCGGCATGTATTTGCATCATGTGTAAAAATATCCTTAGTAAGAACGATTTTATGTTTTTTTTTAACGTCCTTAGTAATGTTTTTTTTATACATGATCCAAATAAATATGCCATTAGCAAGGGCATTTTGTTTTTTTGTTTTTTTAGCTGCAAGATTTAAACGATATTTAGTTGTGTCTAGGTGTATTAGATGCAATCTAATATGCAGGGACGGATCCAGGAATATAAAGTGGGGTGGGTTATACTGACTTAAGGTGGACTAGGTGTAGGCTAACTCCTAAAAAAAAATCTATATGAAAAAAAAAAGGTTGGGCAAACTACTTCTGGGGCGGCCCTATAATGTGAAATCAACTATAATGTCCTTACTATGGACGTTTGGTTTCTTTGAGTAGAATTTTGTAAAAAAAATAAATAAATAAATAAATAAATAAATAAATCTTCAGATACAATTTACTATAACTTTATTTCTCTAGGTAAAAATTGATGGAGAACAAAATTTGTGATTATTCAAAATGGACAAGACTTTGGCAAGAAAAGATAGTAGGGAGGAATGAAAATGAGTATATGCTAAAGAGTAAGTTCAAAGTGGTGGCAGAAAGTAGGTTTCCAGTACTAGGTTCAGTGCTTTCCAGTACACATGTTGGATACAGCCAGAGCACCTGGATTTGGCTCAAGCCTGGTCCCCCGGTCTCAAGATGCATTCACAAAGCTGAATCTGCAACTTTTGAAAGGATGTCTCACACTAACCACTTGGACTAAACTAAAAATTATTAACTATATATATATATATATATATATATATATATATATATATATATTTCTTTTGCCTCATCTAACAGTTCATGATTATTATTCCTACTCGTTCTCCCTGACTGAGCATAGCTTCACTTCAATTAGCTTATTGACTAGTTCAAGCAACAAGTCAAATCCCCATAGAGAAGACTTATGTGTCAACTTGATAATACTGTATAATGAAGGGGAAAAAAACATGACTGTGAAAAAAAAAATTTCCAAAAAAATTTGATCTATATTTACTAATTAAATTTAGATTGTTTGTTCTTTTCTAATATTATACAATGCGTGCAAGACACAGTGCATATAAACCAGTATGCAGGGGCGGCCCGGAAGAGGGGCAAATGGGGCGTGGGTCCGGGGCACCAAGTCCCAAGGGGCCCAAAATAATTTAAGAGTTAGTAATATATATTATATAGTATTAATATATAACAAAAGAGTTGGTAAAAGAAAAAAAAATGGCAATTACTTTACAGTAGTGAAAATTTGTCCCTTTCTATTCCAGAGAAGAAGAACTTCTTGTCTTCCAAATCCAGAGACGTATTGATGGCCAACGGTAAGTAAAAATTATTAATTTTAATTCTCGCTTTCTTCTTTCTTCTTTCTTCTACTTATAATTGAATTCCAAACTCCTATTCTTCTTTCAATTTATCCTTCATGTCCTCTTCTATTGTCCATAATTTTAAAATCTACTTAGGGATTTGAAGTTAAGAATTATGATTTTACAATATTTGAATTGACGTGAGTTGCAGCTAAGGCAACAACAACTACTCACTGAAACGATAACGCAAGTTTCATTGAAAATAATGAACTTGAGGTCTGAAATTCGAGTTTTAATGATGGACTTGATTGTTGGTGATGCTAATAGCGACAATAACTTTAACGATCTTGAGTTGCACTGATGAATTATTGAATTTTGAGTAAACTAATTTTGAATTTTTGCATAACATACTTTGGAATGTTGTATTACGTAGTGGATTTTAACAAATATTAGTGATAAGATAATTTGGAAATTGTTGAATTTGGTATTTGGATTGATTTAAGGATTTTTGGATTTATATTTGGATTTAGATTTGGATCATGTGCGGGAACGAAATGTTCACTACAAAGATGTCATTTCATTGTTCTAATTAACCATTAGGGAAAAGCCAATTGGATATTTAGATTGATCTAGTTTTTAGATGTTTAGTCGAACTTGAGTTGGAATGAGTTATGGTGTTTGATTATTCAATTATATGAAAAATGGTGCAAGAGTTTGTGTTTAGGAGTTTTTATTGATTTTGTAGAATATTTTATGATATTGTGTTTAAACGTGATCAAAACGCTTCTACTTAAATTTTTATGGTACGATTTTTTCAAGAGAAACGATGTTTTACCGATACCCTAAATGTAAAATGTGCTCATGTTAATGAAACAATGAATATTCTCCAAAAAAAATTTAACACTTTGTTTTCAATATATCCGAACAAAGGACATAATTTTGGATTTTGTCCTGGACATTAAAATACTCCGGACCGGCCCTGCCAGTATGATATAATAAGAGCAATGGAGAAATTTGTTTTCCCATAGTTACATATGCAAGAAAATTAGAACAACAATGATATTTTTCTGGTGCTGAATTTTCAGCAATTAAAGACGCATTCAAAGTCGTCAGTCTCTATTTTATATGAGTAATACTTTATCCTAAAGCGCTTCCTAAGCGCGTTATCGACATGAAGGCCAAGAAAAGCGCTCAAGTCATCTGAGAGAGTAGCAAAGTGATGTGCTGTTCCTACCCATGAAGTTGCTTTCCTAATCATGAATGCTATTATTAGTAAGAGCATCCACAGTGGAACTGATTTCAATGCTATATTTGGTCTTTAGCCAAATTTGTAGCACTTAATGGTTTTAATGGACTCTTATCCACACTTGAAAAATGATAGAAAGCTAAGAGACTCTCCAAATTTGGAGAGTCCACTAGTTGAGCAGCTTGAGCTATATTACTTTGCGGGCCCATCATATTTACTTTTCTCCTTCATTCCTTTTTTGGAGTGTTGCCACTTGTCAATTATGAAAGAAAAATAAGAAGAAAAACAAATGGAGTATTGCCACTTGTCAATTATGAAAGAAAATAAGAAGAAAAACAAATGGAGTATTGCCACTTGTCAATTTAGAGTGTTTATTTAGACTATACCATTGTGTACCAACATGAAGAAAATATTCCAAAATTAATTATTGGAGTATGATTTGAAGTGATTTGGAGTATGGTTTGGAGTGTTGCCACTGTGGATGCTCTAACTGCACTACATATTGTGACGAGAGCCGTCACAAATTTGCCAGAGAGTTTATTTCTCAGGACTGCCAGCATTTTGGCAGGTCCTAATAACAGTCAGGACTGTCAAAATTTTGACAATCCTAGTACTAGTCAAGACTGTCAAAATTTTGATAATCTTAGTACTAGTCAAGACTGTCAAAATTTTGACCAATAATGGGTTTGAAATAGTGCCATTTAGATTATAAATTGCTTAAACATGAAATCTAAGAATTAATAAGAAAAAATAATAGCAATTGTGTATTGTCCTCCTACATTTGGGAAATCCTAGAGCCTACAAAACCTATTTCAAATTATGAAGATTTATCTTGCTTGTGAAGGAGTCTTTGTGTGTGCTATATCTAATTAGGGCTGCAAGAGGAAGAGGGAAGAACAAAGTAGTTAGCTCATCTCCAATGGGGGTTTATATCTCCCCAAAATCTATGGTAGAAATATTTTTTAGGAAAAACACCTCCCAATGGAGATTTTATTTGAAATTTTATCCTATGTGGCGGTGATGTAGATGGAGAATTTCTACATATATAAATCCTCATAGAAATTCGCCATCTCTAATAACAATTAATATTAGATCCTACATCACTAAATTGATCCTTTCATTTTTTGTAACATAGGATAGATATGGAGAACTAATGATGAGTATTTTAGTGTGTGCAATTTCTATATAGAAACTCTATCAACTAGGATAAAAGTTTTCTTAAAGTACAATGACAAGTTGGATAGAAACTCAAGTTTAGAAATCCTCATTGGAGATGCCTTGTTAGAGGAAGAGGAAAGAAGAAAGTTGTGTTTGTGTCCACTAATAATTGTGTGATGCCCCCTAATCATGTGACAGTCCCTATCACATTTTGTATTACCTTACCTCTAACTAATAATATTTACTACTCTTGCTGAATGCACTACCAAAAGCAAACATTATTACAACGCAAACCAAAAAAATATGGTCTTCCTCACTCAAATTGGCACTGAACTTTTCAGATGGAAATGGTTCTCCAGAACATCTAAAACCCAGTTACACTGGTAATGCAAGGAAAACAAACCAGGAAATGTATGTTTAACTAAAAAAAAATCATAGGACACAGAAACTACAGAGGGAGAAAAAAAAAATCCTGGTTCATGGTTAAACAAGGAAAGGTCGGACACCCCAAAAATCCTGGTTCATGGTTAAACATGGATAGGTACAGGACACGACACACATTCCAAATAGAACATATGGTTATGTCTTCATGTCTGTCGTGACATATTTGTGTCTTTGCAACATAGTAACTTATATGAGAGACTTGGACATAAATGCCTGCCAAATAGTTTTAAAAAAAAAATGGCTTGCCAAATGTTGTAAGCACTTGCTTTATTATTATATCTCAAAAAATTTCATCGATCTGTCTATTCTGCCATAAACCCCTTGTACCTCCACCAGTGTATGCCCCAACCAACCAACCAACAACCTAACCAACCATTTTCAAATAGGACAACTGATTCTTCCATTTGTTATACTATCTACAAAACACCTAAATTCCCAGTTTTAAAAACTTTTAACAACTGTTCTACAAGGTCTTAGGCTACGTCTTAGAATCTGTGCACATGTTAAGCTTGCTCAAATATTCCTTGAAGACTGTAGTAGGCTTCGTGACATAATAAATTTATCTAAAAAACTTTTAATAAATTTCAACTTGATACCCTCACCAATCTAATTTTTCAACTTGGTATTCTAAGCTTTAAAACTATACAACTCCCTACTATCAACTATTAACTATTTTCAACTAGGTATCCTCCGTCTGTCAGCTCTAAAGTTTTATGTTAATTTTTTTTTTTTCCAAATTACCTCTCCCTCTCCCACCTCAACCCCCCTGGCTGCCCTCCTACCCCAGCTACCGCCCACCCTACCCATGCCCAAAAACATTTAGGAATAACCACCGGTTCATCCAGTCATAGTCAAGTGTACTAATTTCCAGGTTTCTGGCACGGGAATCACTGGCAAAATTGGTACTGTGTCAGGGTTGTACATGTAAAGCCATCGTGTCCGTGTCTGTGCAACATATTTGTATAACAGTATGCCACTTCTGTAAACATAACACCTATCATTCTTGTTGAACAACAATTGTCACAGTTATAAGCATATCAAGTACTAACTGCGCTATGCAGAAATTTGATGATACTAATAGGTCTGTTCTGGACAGTCAACGTTCACGAGCAAAGATATTTCCCCTTGTTTTGGGAATAATTCTATGAATTATGCTCGATTATAAATACCCAGGATTTAGCAGAGACCATGCAGGATCAGATAAAATGCAGAAGACTCACCAGATGACATCCTTCGGGACAGCTTCATCAAGTACCTAAATATAAGGGATTAATTATAATCGGATTTAGAACTAGTCAGAACTCCATCCACAAACAAATATCGCACACTTTCCAGGTTTCTGGCGAGGGAATCACAGGCAAAATTGGTACCGTATCAGGGTCGTACATGTCAAGCCATCGTGTCTGTGTCTGTGTCTGTGCAACATTTTTGTATAATAGTTTGCCACTTCTGTAAACATAAGACCTATCATCCTACTTGAACAACAATTGTCATAGCTATAAGCATATCAAGCACCAGCTGCACTATGTGGAAATTTGATGGTACTGACTAAATAGGTCTGTTGTTCTGGACATTCATGCTCACAAGCAGATATATTTTCCCCTCGTTTTGGGAATAGTTCTATAAATTATGCTCGATTATAAAATACCCAGGATTTAGCAGAGACCATGCAGGATCAGATAAAATGCAGAAGACTCACCAGATGACATCCTTCAGGACAGCTTTATCAAGTAGCTAAATATTGGGATTAATTATCATCAAATTTAGTTGAAGACCTAGTAAAGAACTAGTCAGAACTCCATCCACAAACAAATATTGCACATATAGAGAATGACTCCGGATAATTTAAGTACTTATAATGAAGTCCATCTGGTTAGGCTTATATGATCTCTTAAAGTCAGTGAAGATAAAAATGTTTCAGGTTATACAAAGATAAGTCCTTAGTTTCACAGCAGCACAACAGTTTCGGATCCTCATGCAAAAGCTAACATTTATAAGATAACTTGCATGTCAATGAAGTCACATTCAGTCTCCACATGAGTGTCAAATTACGAAAGAATTTTGAAAGATGGAACTCTATGCTTATATTAATGCAATTTCATGAGTCTGGAAACACATCCATGATCTGATTAAAAAGCCCAAATAATGATGACCCCCAACAAAACAAAATCAGAATTATAACCGTATGGAGAGTAACAATGAGAAGGTACAAATATATGAATAAATTATAGTTTCAAGGAATAACAAATCGCCATTGCACAAAAAAACTTTGGACATTGTCACTCAATTTGCTTCTACATGAACCAGTTTAAAATGGCATACCGTAAGGGAAGAGGGGGGAAGAGACAACCTCCCATGGCGACTGAGGCTACTGAGGTCCTTCGGCAATGAAACGTGTGCCTCCAAAAAGCATGAGCAGATACTAAGATACTACTAAGCCTTCAAATTACAATCTCACATTATAAACATAAGTCATCCATGCTTCCCCTTGTGTCAGAAGAATCATCCAACTAAGTCAGATACCACAGCCATCAACTTCCCAGGACACCGTCGCAGCACGAATATGGAATTCTCTGGCACCAACCACAAAATGTCAGCCACTCTCCCGCTGGCAGTTCCCGGGCAGGAGATATCTGTACTTGTCAACATTCTGAAGTAGGTACCCAGGAAGATGGACAGCAGAGAACGAACTCGGAATTGGGCCCAACTTCGCTATGATCTCCTGGAATGTGTACTCCTCAGGGAGCATATCGAATAGGTCCGCACCTCGGCAAATCACATCCTGAATCCTCGACGGGCTCAAATAGTACGAGAACCTGACACGGTCAACGTGGCTGTACGCCTTCATCTTGAAGACAAACTGGCTGATGTGGCGGAAGCAGAAGCTGCAATGCCACCCGGAATCTGCCAACAGGTCGTCCGTCTGCCTGAAATGGGCGTACCTCGTCTTGCCCGCACGATACCTGTGCACCGAAGCCCTCCAGCTATTGTTATCCAACAAGAACTCAAACGAATACAGATAGTTTCTGAGCTGGAGGTGGAGTATCTCCGGGATGTCGTCGCACCACCGCAGGAGGTCGATCGTGTGGCCGCTCGGGATCTCGTCGACGTCCGACATGATCAAGAGGTCATCGTCCGTGATACCGGCGATCCTGATAAGCTGGTCCAGTGCGACACGTTGGTAGGACTCCTCGACGAAGGGGTTCTCCCCTTTGACGAACCGCCCGCCCACGGTGCCGTAGGTCAGCCGGGACTCCGCAAACTTGAACTGGTCCCGGTTGTTCGCAAAGAACAGCGGCTTCTTTATCCCGGTGAACGTGGAGTTGGACTCCAGAAGGATGAACTCGGAGACGTACGGGTGCAGCTCCTTCCAGCGGATGGCGAGGATGTCCAGCTCGTTACTAAACAAGACGGCATCGAAGACGCGGCGGGGGGTCTCGCGCACCCCCCAGCCATGGAGGCGGCAGAGGTTCTCCATCGTGACGTTCTCGTGGTAGTAGTGGGGGATTTGGTTGAAGGGCTTCGGGGGGGACTCCCACAGGGGACGGAGGAAGTAGGTGATCTTCTGGCCGTGGAGGTAGACGAAGAAGATGAAGATTGGGACGCCAACGAAGAGGACGACGAGGGCCTTGAGGTCGAACCCTCGGAGCGCGCATCGGAGCCTGGACATGCTCAGAGCAGCCTTGGTAGCCTGCTGAAATTTTCATGGAAAAGTAAGTAATCAAATTCAAACTAATAGGAAGATTAGTAATCTAAGAATGAATGAAACCCAAAAATTCTACAGATTATTATCAGTTATTCCAATACATAAAAAAATATAACTAACGATTATATGACAATAACTCTAGTAATAATAAAAAAAAGCAAATTATGATTTATGAGACAAATTTATGTCAATTCACTAAATTAGCAATATCACTTCAATGATCACACAAATTCTAACATAAATTAATAATAATATGCCTATTATTACAAGTTTAGTAATCTAAGAATGAATGAAACCTACAAAGTATACATATTATCAGTTATTCCAATACATAAAAATCAATAACTAACGATTATATGACAATACTCTAGTATAATAAAAAAACAAAGTATGAGACAAATTTATGTCAATTCACCAAATTAGCAATATCACTTCAATGATCACACAGCATTCTAACATAAATTTAAAAAAAAAAATAAGTAATCAAAATAGAACTAATCATATGCCGATCGTTACAAGATCACTAACCTAAAAATGAAGGAAAAAAACCCCCACAAAATTCAACAAATTATCATTCTATAACTAATTATTATGTGACAATAACTCTACTAATTAATAGATGATGATAATGAATCCACAAATAACAACATCCACATGCAATATATATATATATATATATATATATATATATATATATATATATATATATATATATGAACAATTACTTGGTAATAAATCTACTAATAACAGAAAGCTACATACAAAATCTAATTTTTGTAACAAATTTGTATGCACATCAACAAATAAATCTAGAAAAATAACAAAGACCAACATGTAAAAATCAAATCTTTAGGCAAATTCTATGAACATTCAATCAAATCACAGCAACAATCGACTCCCAAAATGGATCTAGACCCTTCAAGGATCCCAACTAATTTTAACCGTTCTACGGAGAAAACAACTAACTGGTACTCATAAAAATCAATCATATCCCCAAAAAAATCGAAATTTACAGAAAAAATCGAAGAGGGGCGAATCTGCAAATATCGAAAATTACCGGACCACAGACGTCCTCGCAAATATCGTCGGTCTTCTTGGAGGAGCTGTAGTAGTAGCCGCCGCTTCCTCCCCCTTCCGCCGCCATGGCGATCCTTTTTTTTTTTTTTTTTTGCAAAAAAGACCCTAAAAATGCTTTTTATTGGAAGGAGACGATGGGTCGGGTCACCGTGAAGAGGAGGGATTCAACGAACGAAGGGGTGCGGCGGTCCGGTCACCTCACTTCCACTTTGCTCCCTCTTTATTTGCTTCTTTTGCAAAAAGAGAGAGGGGAGCGTGAGTGGATATTTCTCCTTTTCTTTGAGGGGGTTGTCAACAAATTTTTACTCTCTCCGTTTTTTTCTGAGCCTGGTGCTAATTATAGCCGTTTGAGGGAGGGGGGGTTTGCCCTATCCTTTCCTAATCAATAGAATCATTCAATGCACATACTCTTTCTTCTCTCCTTTTTTTTTTTTTTTTAATTATTGGATATATATATAATAATAATATTTTTTTTAAAAAAATTACTATATAGTTTTTTTTCCCCTTCTTTTTTTTAGTTTTTTGTTTGAAATTGTAAGGATTTTTTTTTTTTTTTTGGTGGTGTGTGTGTGTGTGTATTTTTTTATTTTTTTTTTATAGTTTTACAAGGAGGTTGGAGTGGGGACAAAGAGGGTTAAGAATGTGGGGAGGGGAGTTGAGGAGAGCTTTTGGCTTTTCATTTGTGTGTTTGTCTTCTTTTGTTTTTAAGGATGAAATTTGATTTAACATAATATTTTCTTCTTTCTGTTTAGATATTAATAGGGAGTGTTATATCGATCCGATATAGGTTTACTCAGACGATTTGTGTCCACGGAGCAAGTATGATTTATGTCTACATAAATTTTATCCAATCATGACATTGAATTTGGTTCTGATATCAACATTCAATAATAAGTTATAAAATTTTAAATTTTAGTTTTGTCTGTATTTTTTTATGTATATTCTACTACGATATCTAAATTCAAGCGACGTCTGGTGAATGGACAAGGTTTGATCTTTTAATAGAGGCCTAAATTTTATATGAAGCTTATATAGGTATGATTTTGGTCCATTGACTTTCGGAAGTAAAGAGCTCGAGGGGACATGATCCAAACGTCAATGCATATTGGTTATGCATGAATAGAAATACTATATTTTATGCGATTAACCTATTTCTGGATCTAAATTATCATATCTATAAAATAAAAATAAAAAGTGGTGTTTTCCGAAAAAAGAAAAGCAAAAAAATGGTCATGATTAGAAATCTAATGATTTAGAACTCTGTCTCTCTACTTAGGGACCCTAAGTTAGGGATGTTTGGTTGCTTGAAAGTGGAAGGAACTACGTACGTAAGTGACTTTTTTGTCTGGCGAAAGTGAAATGCGTATATTTTTGAATTTCATGCTAGTTCTTGTCTGATGCAAATGACTTTTAATATTTAGATATATGATATTTTGTAACTTTGAATTGGTTAAATCATACTTCCAGTGTTTGGATGACTATGAAAGTAAGTATTCTAAAAAAATATTATAACAAAATCAAGAAAAAAGTCATATGTATAAAAAAATTAGTGGAGAAAACTTAAGTTATTGTGCTTAAATAAAGAATTAATAATAAGAAATAGAACTTCCTCTACATCCGTCCCACATCTGCATATGAAACGCGAATGTCAAAAGTGAAAAAAAAAAATGAAGTTATCATCAGTAGACATGAACTGCAGCCAACTAAACTGTCGAGTTTCATGTCGGCAGTTCCTCTTCAAGCCAAACACCGAATTTTCCTCCTTTTTATGAACTGCAATAAAAACAGCCACTTTCGTAGTGACTTTCCTTCAACCAAACAAACCCTTAATTGACTCTCTCTCTCTCTCTCTCTCTAGGTTAATTATTTTTGGCAATTAATTAGTAGTTGGTACCATAATTTTACATATAATTTATTCTTAAGTTGATTAATTGGTTGATTCTCTATTTTTTAACTTTTAATCTTAAAAAATTTAAATCATAAAATTTTACTAAAATTCTAATTAAAATTTAAATATATTTCATTGTGTTATATCTTTATTTTTATTATCATTTATAGATTTAATTTATTTAGTATGTACTTTACTTTAATATTGACTTTATTATTATTTATAGACTAAAAAAGTTAAAATATTGATGGAGTCCCGAGAGACACGAATTACACTACCAACGCACACCAACTAGTTTCATACAATACATAAATTTGTACAAATTTTGAATGTATTGCATACTTTTATGTCAAAAAATATCCGACAACACAAACATAGTAGTCATCTTCAAGGTGTCTATCAGGCCAGACCGGCCCGACCAATTATTGATCATATTTAGATCTGGCCGGGCCAAGCAAACCAAAATTCAAATCCAGTTCGGACCCAGAACTCGAGAAGCTGCAAGTCGAATTTTTACTGGGCCAAGCCCGTGCTGATTTGGCTCATTCGGGTTGCCAGTTCGAAAAATAAAGATTTTTTATTTCTTTAGAAAATGGGTTTGGGCCATGAAAATGGGTATTGGCTCATTGGAAAAACATTTTTAAAGGCCAATAAAGTGGTTTTAGGCTTTTGAAATTAGTACATACCGCCACTATTCTTTTAACAAATACTCCCACTCCTATATAAAACAACAACAAAATTTTTAAAAAAAAAGTGGGTATATCTTAATTTTTTTTACTATTATGTAAAAAATGGGGACATTTGCTAGTTAAAAAAATAGTGGTGGTATATATATATGCTAGTTTTAACATTTGGAATGTGGACATTGCTAAAATATTCCTTATATTTATAGTAATGTGCATGTGCACGTTAAATTTTTAAAAAAAAATTAATATGAATTTTATTATAGAAAAGTACTATTGCTAGGATTTGAACTCAAGCAATTTAAAAGAATGCCTCACATATTACCACTTGATTTAGAGTTACTTAGTTATAAATATATCATACTAGGTAGTTAAATATTCAGTCATTTTTTAAATTAATTAGTGGAGTATTTAGCTAGTTATTAAGTTATCTTCTTATTAAATTTTTTTGATTAATTTAAATGATGATATACATATGGCTTAGACGGTTCATTTTTGAGCCATTTTTAAGCCGCATTATAATAGTAGATATATAAAAGTGGAAATAAAAAAAATATTTAAGCAATAAATGTTTAATATATTTATTCTTGTTACATAAGTCAGTGTTAATTTGTTGAAACAACTTATGTTTGAGTTTCTGTTTTAATATATTTATTCTTGTTACATAAGTCAGTGTTAATTTGTTGAAACAACTTATGTTTGAGTTTCTGTTTTCAATCTATCTTCAAACTTTCTTTGTAATAACACAAAGAAAGTTTTACGAAGGTTGAAAGCAGAAACTTAAACATAAGTCGCATACAAAAATAATAGATACAACTTATGTTTGACCTTCTATTTTCAAACTCTCTTCAAGCTTTCTTTGTAAAACCACAAAAGAATCTTGTAGAGAGACGCCAAGCAAAAAACTCAAATATAAGCCGTACCAAAAATATACCTATTTAACAATAAAATAACACATATACAAAAATGATTTTTTTTTTTCAAGAAGATCCAAGATACTAGATATAGTTGTTAAGATGCATATGTAGATTTTTTTTTAATGCCACAGTTAGTTTCCATTGGAGTCGTTTTCTACAATGCAAGCATTCAACAAGAATTTCAGTGAGATTATTCTTTCGGTATCACGCTCATTATAAACTATGATAAAGTGTTGCTAAATTTCTGATCTTATCCAATTATGATTCATTCTTTTCGTAGTCTAGTGCCCACTAAGGTTGCATGGGTTGAGGTCCATGTATCCCTTGATGTTGGGATGCCATTGCCGATTGAGGCCCTTATCCCTCTGAGGTTGCGACATGAGATGAGGTTACTGATCTTGCAGTTGCTATGGCAGCAAAAAAGTAGTCTCTTAACTGAATATCACCAGATTATTTATAAATTTAAAAAGAAGGGGAAAAAATTGTTGTAGTAAATTTGGATAAATTATGTCTTATTTATATAAATTTTCAGTTGCCAAATAACCACCAACACTCTTAGAATATAGACGCTATATGGATTTTTTTTTCGTTATTTTTAAATAAAAAGGTCAAAATATTCCTTAATAACATTAAAAAAATGACTAGGATTTGAAAGTATTTTGGTGAAAATACCTTTATTTATATTTATAGTCGTTGGGATATTTTTGACCAAAATATTCCTCCCAACGTTATATTGACGGTTATAGTGGTGGATATTTTGGTAAAATACCCACCAAATTATAACAGAGGCCGGTTCGGAGGGGATAACCGATATGACCGGGCCTCAGATCGGACCTGTGACCGGGTCGTCGACCGAATCGGTCGAGGCCAAGTCGACCAGGTTTGGGAGGGCGAACCCGATTCGGCCCGGTCGGCCCGGACCAGGCCACAAACGTAAATCCAGCACGACCCCGGATTCTGTGTGGGCTGAGCCGAATTGATTCGTTGACTGGGCCCGAAACGGTCCAATCTGGATTTGACCGTGTCGGACCCAGGCCAAATTTCGGACCGCACGGCCCATTGCACACCTTGAGTCATACATAGGTTAGATTTGGCATGCTTATTATTATTATTTTATTTTCATTCAAAAAAACAACAATTGTTGTTTGGTAACAGTTGTTTAGCTTAATTTTTTATTATCTAATTCAGTTTGGATAAGCTTTCAGAAATTGTGTATGTTCTTTGAGAAACATTAGCAATACCAAACTACACTATAGTAGTATAAAACATACTTACATGTTCAAAAATTGCACAATCATGAAAAAAGAAAAATAGAACCCGATACCAAATGTGAAATATCAATAACGTAGAAAAAAAAAAAGATGGCATCAAAATCACAAGATTGACATGAAATTTATGTTTAGTAAATATATCTATATACACTACGAGAGTAACAATCAAACCTTGACATATATATATATATATATATATATATATATATATATATATATATATATATATATATATATATATATATATCCCCTTAATTGTGATAAAAGAGGAGAATGATACAAGAGAATTAAACATCAACAAAAACTCTCGAGAGAACATTGAAGTTATGAGAAGAAACTTGACAAGATTATCATACCAACAATCCAATGAAGAACTTCTATTAGCCTCCTCTTTGTTCTTTCCTCTTCTCTTCTTGTTTTTTTTTTCCTCCTTCTCTCCCTATATTTATAATGTGTTCAACCAGAAAAAAGGTTTTCTTGTTATAGTTTATGGGTCGGAAAAAGAAAATCAGTTGTATGTATTTGAACCGTAAATTATGTTGCTGGTAAATGCAAAACTCTCGGTTGGCCTCATCTTTGCTTCAAGGTTGCTAATGCAGTTGCATCCATATTCTTGTGGCTACAATTACTTTTTCCAAGTAAAAACAAACTCCATTGCTTCCTAAGGATGAGGCTATCATATTGCAACAAAAGCTTAATTCTCCTCTTTCCCAACACAAAAAAAAAAGCAAAAAATATTTCCATTTCAACTATGTAGAAGCGAGTTGTGAATCTAGCAGAGTCAGCTTGGGGTCGAGGTGGCCTCCAGTCCATCCATTTTTTCTTTTTCTTTTTCATACATTCTTGCATATCTTAATATTTATAGAACAATTATTTTTCATCCTCTAACCATATAATTGTTTGTTTATTTAGTGTAATTATAGGAATTCATCTTGGAGAAAACATAGTCTACCAAATGTAGTTTGTGTTAGCTTCTCCAAATCTAGCTTGATGCAGACAGTATAGCCATTGCAAACACATATTTCAACTTTTCTAAAGCTGCTTCAAAACAACTCAAAAAATAATCGTTTAAACTGTATATATATTCTCAACTAATTAAGAAAAAAAATAATAATTCTCAAATTAACTTCTAACCATAATTAGAAATTAGTTTAAATGAGTCGTCATAATTAAAAATTAAGAAAAATATCATAACTAATCTAAAAAAATTGATATTGTCTAACTACCTACACTTATATCTATTACAAATTTTAATTAAAATATAGCTATAACAGATCTTAAATAAATAAATAAATATATAACAAATTTTAATTCAAATATTTAAAGTATTTTTCAACAATATCAAAAGAAATTATTTTACGTGCGCACACGTAAATTTACTAGTTATAGATAACTATAAGAAATTAATTTGGGATGATTCCTGAATTTTATACCAGCTTATAGTTTAAGTCATGATATGTTCAATTGAAAAGTTTGAACCCTGAATTTTAGTTGCATTTTTATTATATCCTGAAACATGAGTACAAGGACAACAACCAATATAGGCTGAAAAAAGACGGTATAATAGAAGAAAAAAATCAGCGAATTCATCTGGCTCTTGTGGGGAGGGGTGTATAACCTCCTTGGCTAGGCGGACGATCTCATGATCGAACCGCGGAGGAGGCCTGGTTTTGTGTGTACGAAAATTCGGGACACTGAGCCCCAAATGACAGGCAACGTTGTATGCACAAATTCTCGTGCGTTATGTCGAATATCAAAGAAAAAAAATTAGAAATTCAGAGTTGAAACTTTGAAATTGAATATTTCAGGATTTAAACTCTAAGATTATGCTAATTAGCCCAATTAGTTTTGGTACTATTGCATGTCTCGTCTTGCCTAGTAACCTCACGGTCATGTCCACATTTCCAAAATCCAATTTTGTCCCTAGTCCCATTTTACAAGACCGACGTCTTGTAGGGGTGAGTATTCGTTTCGATTCCAACCGAACCGAATAAGCAAAAATCGAATTGGACCGAAACCGAATAAGCAAAACCGAAACCGAATCGAATTAAATCGGTTCGGTTTTCGGTTTATTCAGTTTTTGGGTTTTATTATATTTTTTTTTTGTTAATATAATATAATAACTAAATATACCTAGATATATTCAGTATATACCTATATATATTTAGTATATACATATAGGCCTCGTTTGGTTACCGGAATTTGAGCTTGGAAAAGGAAAGTGATTCCTTTCCTATGTTTGGGAGCAAAAGAAAAGTTGTTGGGAAGGGAAAATGATTCCCAAGAGGTAGAAAAATAGGGGAAAAAGTGGTTTCCTGCCATTTATCTAACACGGTGTTTGGAAACATTTGTGGGGAGGGAGAGAAAAATTTGAGGGGAAGGAAAATGGAGGAGAGTAAAATGAAAGTAAAGTTAATTTTCCCTTCCTTTGTTTGGATGGACAAAAAGTAGGAAAAGGAAAAGTTTAAAAATAATTTTTTATTTGTTTATGGATACAGGTATAATTACTATTTCCTCCTTGGTATTCTCAAATGATGATTTAATATTAACTTTTTGAGGGGTGGTGGGGTAAATTCACTCAAATTCCTCTCATCTCTCTCCATTTTTCTCCCACATTTGGGAGAAAATTTTTTTGGTGGGACCCACCTACATTTTCCTCTCAAATTTTTCTCCCCTATGTTCTCTCCTCCTTTCCAAACACCATCATTTAAAATTTTTCTCTCACTTTTCCCTCAACTTTTTTCTTCCTCCCATTTTCCACCCTTCCCAAATAGTACCTAAGGATTCACTTTCCTCCAACTTTCTCGCATTTATTACAAAAAGTTTTGACCAAAATATCCATGTTCATAATATTATTTACCTTTTTTATCCATAATATCTTTTAAACAAAAATATTTCTAAGTAATAATTATTTTTATTAGCACGAGGGTATTTTTGAAAAATTGACTTGATTTTGTTTTCTTTCCTTACAAACACCAAACACTATAATGAAAATTAAAGATATATTTCGGCTATAATCCCGATCTTTCTAAACACCGGAAAGAAAAGTTTATAGGAATTATAATTTCCTAAAGGAAAGGAAATACCAAGGAATCAATTTCGTTTCCTTTCCATTCCGCAAACCAAACGAGGCCATAATTAATACACGCGCGCGCGCGCGCACACACACACACATATATATATATATATACATATATATATATATATATATATATATATATAAACTAAATTTTCTTATTCGGTTTTCGGTTTTGGATCGAAACCGAATCCCAAAACCGAAACCGAAACCGAATAAAAAAATTTAGTATTTTCAAAACCGAAACCGAACCGAATATTTTTAAAACCGAACCGAATTTCTTATTCGGTCCGATTCGATTCGATTTTCGGTCCAAAATCGAATAATGCTCGTCCCTAACGTCTTGGACATCACCTATTGGTGTTGACAAATGACAACCAAAGACTATAATGCGAACCTCCAAAAATACAAAAACTAATTTTGTTTTTATTGCCATATTAAATAAACTAACGACACCCTTGTATTATATTTTTATTCCATTTTAAATTAAATTTGACGAGAAAATGAGTTTTCGAGTACTGTAGTTTCGTGACAAAAGTTTTTGCACTATCAACCATGCTGTAAAATATATAAAAACATTTAAAGACAATGTGAAGTTGGTTGTCTAGATCTAGATTCTAGACAATGCACTTCACAATAATTTTGTCTCAACATCATCAATTATGAATAGAAATATTTATAAAAAAATGAAGAATTGGAGGAGTTGTCTTGGAAGTTGAAAAAAATACTTTTTATTGTCTCATCAATACTTTTGCATTGGAGAGAGTTTTTCTATCTCATTATCTTTTGAGATATAATTTTGCCACATAAACAAGACATTGTCTTGTGGCTCATGCCACATAGGAGCCACCTAAGACTCACAATGCAAAAGTGTTGTGAGTCTTAGGTGGCTCCTATGTGGCATGAGCCACAAGACAATGTCTTGTTTATGTGGCAAAATTATATCTCAAAAGATAATGAGATAGAAAAACTCTCTCCAATGCAAAAGTATTGATGAGACAATAAAAAATATTTTTTCCAACTTCCAATGCAACTTTTAAGACAACTACTCTTCCTCTTTCTTTTTTCTAATATTTTTTATTCATAATTGATGACATGGAAGAGAAGACATTGTCAAGTGCATTGTCTAGAACAAGACAATCAACTTCACAATGTCTTCTTTAATTTTTGCCACATAAGCTTCACAATTGACTTGACAATTGCAATGGAGAAGAACTTTTGAATAAAATTTTGTCATTCCTATGTGACATTAACTTTTTTCCAAAGTCACAATAGGGTTGGAGATGCTCTTAGAGCATCTCCAACCCTATTGTCTTGTTAAGTGTTGTGAGTCTTAGGTGACTCCTATGTGGCATGAGTCACAAGACAATGTCTTGTTTATGTGGCAAAATTATATCTCAAAAGACAATGAGATAGAAAAACTATCTCCAATGCAAAAGTATTGAGGAGACAATACAAAATATTTTTTCCAACTTCCAAGGCAACTCCTCCACTTCTTCAACTTTTTTATAAATATTTCTATTCATAATTGATGATGTGGAGACAAAGTCATTGTGAAGTGCATTGTCTAGATCTAGACAACCAACTTCACATTCTCCTTGTCATGTCATTGACATGTCAATTTCATGTTTTATTCTACATTTGCATTGGAGAAGGATTTTTGGAATGAAAGTTTGTCATTCCTATGTTGCAACCATTTTTTCTAAACTCACGGTAGGGTTGGAGATGCTCTTATGTGTCCAACTAGTTAACTTCCATGGACAACAACCAAATGTCACCAAGGATTACCCAAAGCCCTCCTTCGGTTCGCAAAAAGGAAAGAAAACAAAATTATTTTTTATTTTACTTTAAAAGTGACAATTTTTATTAATTTTATTTTTTGATATTTGAAAATATCAAAAAAAAATATAGTTAGAATATATATATTTGAGCATGTTTGGTCCTAATTTTTTTTAATAAATACAGAAAATTGAAAAAAAAAAGAAGCAAATCATTATGGTGTTGGGAGTAACTATTTGATTCCGTGAACCAAACATACTCTAAAATATTTAGGCTTAATTTTAATTTGATACCATCAGCTATTCCAATTTTTTACTTGATATCATAAACTTTTTTTACTCGACAACTTAATTGATACCATCAACTACATCATATTTTTAATTTGATATCAAAAAAAATAAAAGATGAAACTACCCCTCCCTTCATAACCCAACCCCACCCCCTCCTCCCCCCGGCTGCCCTCCCTCCTTAGTTGGCTGCATTGTTCCGTCTCCTGCCACCCTCTGCCTCCGCGACAAGTACGACAGTAGGTGGCGGCCCACGCGGAAGGGGTGGGGGACGGGATGGTGTAGCCAACCTGGGGAGGGGGGGGGGGGGGGGTACAGTCGACAGGGGGTGCAATCGACGGTGGGAGAGGAGGCAGTTGGAGGAGGAGGGTGGTGGTGAGAGGATGTACAAGAGTATTCTTATCCTTTTTTATTTATTTATTTTAGAGTATTAAGTTGATGTATATCAAAGTTTATAGTATAAAGTTGAATAATAGAAAAGTTGAAGGTATCAAATTTCAATCAAGCCAAATATCTAAGTGTTTGCAACACAAAGGACACTATTAATGTATATTGAATTAACAACTTTGATATTAAAAACAATTAATAGTTAATTGCATTAGTATTTAAGTGTTGAATTTGACCACATAAATTCAAATAGGAGAAATGGAATAGAAATTTGCAATGTGGTTATAACATATGGTATTATTTTTATATTTAATTTATTAATATTTTCTGTTTAGATTTTTGAAAGAAGAAGAAGAAATAAAATACATACAATTCAACGACTATTTTAGTGGCCAAAATTTTAAATTTGACAACTCATGAGTTACTCTAGGATTTTTGTGAAGTGTTGTACTTGTTATAGCCGGTATGCAAGTCCATACCAGTAAAGAGTTGACAACTCCTCCCACTGAGTAACAAGCTGTTGCTTCAGAATAAAATAAGTTTTTAGATATCTATAATTCCAAGAGTTCATTTTTATTCTCCCATTAAAATTATAGTATTTGTTCACTCTTCACTGAAAAAATAACACGTGTCAAATTAAAATCGAAAACTACTTTGGTGGTTGAATAAAACCATTTTCAAAGTGGTTTTACATTGACTAAATTGACACGTGTCACTTTTTAGTGGAGGGTGAACAAACATAATGGTTTTGGTGGGTAAACAAAAATGGGCTCATAATTCAAAACACAAGGGCCAATCCACCAATATAGGCTCATTCGCGGTGCATGGCATGTGGGCCATGGCATGTCGGTTGCATCAGTTAGACCATCTCCAATGGAGGTTTGTATCTTCTCTATTTCTATGGAAGAAATCCATTTTAGAAAAAAATTTATTATTGGGCCCCACACCATTAAATTGTTCCTTTTACTATGTGACACATAGGATAGAAATGGAACATTTTTTGTATAGAAATCACCATTCGAGATGGTCTTAGTTTTCCAGGCGCGTGGAGAAGTCATTTTCCTCTCTCTCTCTCTCTCTCTTTATATATATATATATATATATATATATATATATATATATATATATATATATATATGAGGAAAATGTACCTAAGGTCGACCTCATTTTCCTCACTTTACAACATTTTTTTCTTGAATTTTTTTTATGGGATTCATCTACACCTTATTGATTGGCAACATACCAAATTTCAAGAAAAAATAATATTGTTTAGCCTCCTATCAATAAGGTGCAAAATCGACGGTGTAGTAGCAAAGTTTTAGACCGTCGATTTTGCAAGGGATAGATAGGGGGCTAAACAATATTATTTTTTCTTGAAATTTGGTATGTTGCCAATCAATAAGGTGTAGATGAATCCCATAAAAAAAAATTCAAGAAAAAAATGTTGTAAAGTGAGAAAATGAGGTCGACCTTAGGTAACTTACCTAAGGTCGACCTTAGGTACATTTTCCTCTATATATATATATATATATATATATATATATATATATATATATATATATATTTGAAGGTGTCCACTTCTTAATAGTACTTGGAGGCATGCCTCCAAGGGGGCTCGAACCCGCACCACTGCGTCGGGATGCTCCACCGTTCCCAACGGACTACGGCCACTGGGACAATAGAATATATATATATTTTTGGCCTATACAGGTCTATATATGCAAATGATATATATATATATATATATATATATATATATATATATATATATATATATATATATATATATATAGAGGATGAGGGAGGTGAGGTGCCACCCTATGGAGGGTGTCTACTTGTCACCCCCACATGCTATCATTTGCATATATAGACCTGTATAATATATGCAAATGACCTCTAGCCTAGTGGTCAAGAGAGATGCATGCGGTCCAAGTGGTCGAGAATTCGAGTCTCAGTGGAGGCAAATTCGCCACAAATACCCATTGTTTCAAATATATATATATATATATATTTCACATATCAATGGGTGCTGTCATTTGGTATTTTGCTTCGTGCGATCGCCTTTGTGTCGGATACCCTCAATTGGACGGAACGCGCATCATCGAATGGACTCAGTCAAAGTCCATGAGAAAAGTAAAAGTCTCTCTCTCTCTCTCTCTCTCTCTCTCTCTCATGACACAATAGAGGGAAGATTATAGATATTTTGGAGTCTTCGAGCGGCCTTTTCTTGACTTGTTTTCTTATGGTTGCCATTGTACTTGGTCACCTTTTTAGTAGTCTAGACTAAGAAAGAGTACATGTCGTGTATGGTTGACAAATTCATTAGCCTTTCACTAACACGCTTTCATGTCTTATTATACTCTAATCTAATTTGTAAGAATACTTTTTCCAATGGAAGTTTCAATAAAAAAAAAAACCAAGCAATTGCACCTTGTGTCGAGCCCAAACTTGATATGAGACATAAAACAACTTGTTTAAATCTAATTTTTTTAGAGAATTATAGTATTTACTGTAATGTAAGTCTAATTTTAAATAAAAGTTCAGCATGCTTATTCTACTCTTTTTAGTTAACTTAAAAAGAATCAGTTAGTAAAAAAAAATAAAAATGGTATAGCCATTTTTTTCCTGATCAAATTAGCTTTTTTTTTATTTAGGGTGGTGCTATTAACACTCCTAAAATGTTATCCTGCACTCCTCTTAAATTTTTTATCATTCTAATTCAAAATTTATTCTTGCATTAACATTATTGGCACTCCTAAGAGCATCTCCAACCCTATTGTGACTTTGGAAAAAAGTTAATGCCACATAGGAATGACAAAATTTTATTCAAAAGTTCTTCTCCAATGCAATTGTCAAGTCAATTGTGAAGCTTATGTGGCAAAAATTAAATAAGACATTGTGAAGTTGATTGTCTTGTTCTAGACAATGCACTTGACAATGTCTTCTCTTCCATGTCATCAATATGAATAAAAAATATTAGAAAAAAGAAAGAAGATGAGTAGTTGTCTTAAAAGTTGCCTTGGAAGTTGGAAAAAATACTTTTTATTGTCTTCTCAATACTTTTGTATTGGAGAGAGTTTTTCTATCTCATTGTCTTTTGAGATATAATTTTGCAACATAAACAAGACATTGTCTTGTGGCATGAGCTCATGCCACATAGGAGCCACCTAAGACTCACAACACTTAACAAGACAATAGGGTTGGAGATGCTCTAAAATGTCATTCTGCACTCCTCCCTCTATGCATGTATAAATCGATATCATATTTAATGCAGGGATAAAATTGGAATTTGAATGATAGAAAATTAAAGATGAGTGCAAAATGACATTTTAGGAGTATTAATAGCACCACCATTTAGTGTTTCATTATGGCATATATTATTATATATGGATATTGTATTGTGCTTATTGTTTTATTCTTTAAATTTTGTGTTGATAATATTATTTTATCATTGTAATGAAAATAATACGAACATTAAGTTTTGAGGGCGCCACTTTCAAAGTTTTGTCTCAAGTCTCAAAATATAAATCTAAATTCCGGAACTCCTTGTAGAAAGGGATTGTTTGGAAGTAAAAATGTGACTTTTTCTCCGCAAGTAAAATACGTATGTTTTTAATTCCATGCTAGTTCTTGTCTGCTGAAGCTAACTTCCAGTGTTTGGATACATGATAACTTTATTTGAATACATGATACTTTATCTGTCGAAGTAGATAATTTTACACTTCCGTATTTTGATATTAAATATAAAGGAGGTGAAATTAAGTAAGGGAAAAAAAGACATCATAATAATAACAAAAACTACTAATTATATAACTAAAATGGTAAAAAATTATAAATAATAATAATTTAATTTTTGTTTTAAGTGTTAAGAATTAATATCACCAAAAACTTTATTAAGCAATTATAATGATTAAATAATATTACTATTGTGCATTATTGTTATTTTTAAATTATTTATTATTAAAAAATAATACAATTAACTTAATAATAATATTTAAATAAAATAAGTTAGTACTAATTATTTAATAGTTAAATAATTAATATTTAATTAAAATTTTGTATTATTTTTTATAGTTATTAAATAATTTGTATTAGTTAACAATAATCGGTAATAATTAGTAGTGATTGGTTAAAATTTAGTATTAATTATTTAATTATTTAATTTAATATTAGAATCAAGATTTTTTAATCTAATACTAGATTAAAAAAATTATTAGAATAAGCACAAATTAAATTGTTCAAAATTAATACTAATTATTTAACTAATATTTAATTAGTAAAAAGTGCCACTTTCATACCATTTTACATTTTACTCGTAAATGGGTGGTGAAAGTGGAAATACTTATTTTTTATATATAAGACAAGAAGGGACAACAACTATAAAATAGTGATAACTCTATGTTGTTGTCCCCTCTTTCATATGTGACTGAACGCTGGAAGTGTGAAAGTAAAATTTATTCTACTCTTATGTCACACTTGCATCCATCCAAACAACCCCTAAGGAATAATTTGAATTGGTGTCAATGGACATGGATGTGTGAAAGTTAGTGTAATTATGATGCCACTTTCATAGACTCGTTGTTTTGCTCAAATTGAAAGTGGAAACAAGAATTGATATCATAATGTAATTACATTCCATAGCTTATTCCTTGAATGTCCGTTGCAAAAAGTAGTTTTTCAACTTTCTTTCGAAGTGGACATAAGTGACTCCTGACTTTAATTTTAATAAATTAATTATTTAATATATTATTTTTTATTAATAATGAACTGCAAATTTATTTAATTATAATGTATTAGTAAATTAATTGTATGGTCATTTTTTGCGTTATATAAGTAATTAAGATAATAGCATGCAGCATTAATAAATTAATTACATAATTAAGGTCAGTTAACCTAATAATATATTAAATAATATCATTAACTATTTTGTTATTTTATAAAACCGATCCACTTAATTAATTAATTATTTATTTGTAGTTACTTAATTACTTAGATAATTAATTATAACATATAGTTGATAATATTAATTATTAATACGTACCTAAACTAAAAAAAAAAAAATACTAATAAATAATTAAGTAAATAATATCATAACTTTTTATTTTTGTTATCTTTATAATTTTTTTTTGTAACTTTTTACCTCCTTCATATTTAACAATCAAATACGGAAATACGAATTTGCACACTTTCATAATATAAAATATCACTCATCCAAACATCGAAAGAAAAGTAAAAACAACTTGGTTCTTTATATATATATATATATATATATATATATATATATATATATATATATATATAGCAAATGATCTCTAGCTTAGTGGTTAAAAGAGATGCATGCGGCCCAAGTGGTCAGGAGTTCGAGCCCCGGTGGAGGCGAGCAGGGGCGGCCCGGGGGAGGGACAAATGGGTGTGGGTCCGGGGCACCAAGTCCCAAGGGGCCCCAAATAATTTAAGAGTTAGTAATATATATTATATAGTATTAATATATAACAAAAGAGTTGGTAAAAGAAAAAAAAACTGGCAATTTTAATTCTCGCTTTCTTCTTTCTTCTACTTATAATTGAATTCCAAACTCCTATTTTTCTTTCAATTTATCCTTCATGTCATCTTCTATTGTCCATAATTTTAAAATCTACTTAGGGATTTGAAGTTAAGAATTATGATTTTACAATATTTGAATTGACGTGAGTTGCAGTTAAGGCAACAACAACTACTCACTGAAACGATAACGCAAGTTCCATTGAAAATAATGAACTTGAGGTCTGAAATTCGAATTTTAATGATGGACTTGATTGTTGGTGATGCTAATAGCGACAATAACTTTAACGATCTTGAGTTGCACTGATGAATTATTGAATTTTGAGTAAACTGATTTTGAATTTTTGCATAACATACTTTGGAATGTTGTATTACGTAGTGGATTTTAACTGATATTAGTGATAAGATGATTTGGGAATTGTTGAATTTGGTATTTTGATTGATTTAAAGATTTTTGGATTTATATTTGGATTTAGATTTGGATCATGTGCGGGAACGAAATGTTCACTACAAAGATGTCATTTCATTGTTCTAATTAACCATTAGGGAAAAGCCAATTGGATATTTAGATTGATCTAGTTTTTAGATGTTTAGTCGAACTTGAGTTGGAATGAGTTATGATGTTTGATTATTCAATTATATGAAAAATGGTGCAAGAGTTTGTGTCTAGGAGTTTTTATTGATTTTGTAGAATATTTTATGATATTGTGTTTAAACGTGATCAAAACACTTCTACTTAAATTTTTATGGTAGGATTTTTTCAAGAGAAACGATGTTTTACCGATACCCTAAATGTAAAATGTGCTCATGTTAATGAAACAATGAATATTCTCCAAAAAAAATTTAACACTTTGTTTTCAATATATCCGAACAAGGGGCATAATTTTGGATTTTGTCCTGGACATTAAAATACTCCGGACCGGCCCTGGAGGCGAGTTCACCACAATTACCCATTGCTTCAATATATATATATATAACCCGAGAGATGCATGCGACCCAAGTGGTCGGAAGTTCGAGTCCCAGTGGAGACGAGTTCGCCACAATAACCCATTGCTTAACAAAACCCAGCGAACTGACCTATCCCAGGAACACACAAAAGAGCCATTACAAAGCAATCAGGAGAAAACTCAACCGAGTAGCCAAAAACTCAAGGGCGGCTTACCTTCCCTTCCCTGATCTTCGAAATTTGTCTATCAATCTCCCTAAAATATTTGCTCAGTAGAGAAACCAAATCCTTCGAATTTGTACTTGTTTCTATTTTTCCATATAACCCATATAACAGCCCCAAATGTTTCTTCTAAAAAACATCTGTACTTCTAAATATATATATATAATCCTTCTTATACCATCTGTATTCATCTGTACTAAATTTCGAAGTTATTCTCCTCTCATTTTCTTTTCTTCTCATGTCCATAGATGGAGAGGGACGAACCAAAGAGCTGTAGGAGATTTCAAAACTATAACGCAGACGGTGTAGAAGAAACAAGGTTCAAACGCATGATACATATGGTACTAGAGCAACGACTCCTCCTCCTCCTCCTCCTCCTCCTCCTCCTCCTCCACCTCAGGGTGTTATCCGGTCCCCTTCAACCCTGAACAGGCCCGAGCCCGTCCTAGTTCGGAACCAAGAGAGTCCGGCCCGTCCAAGTCCACATTCTTGCGGATCCGGACTGGGTTTTCTAAACCGAGCTCAGCCCGGACCGGCCCGCATTTTTTTTTTTTGCTATAACAGTAGGTCCGATTCAGTTCGGCCCGGACCGGCCGGCTGAACCAGGATTATTTTTTTTTTTTTGAATTTTTCTTTTCAAACTTTGGCCCTCTTTTACCAAATACCTCCATTTTGTGACCGTTTTATGGCCGTTTTAGGGGGTATTTTGGTCCTCTACAACAACTCTATTTGGAGGGTATGGGAGGTCATTTATCTTCCAAAAAATAATATAAATTTGCCATGAAACCTATATTTCAAACACAAACAATTCAATCCATCTCAAAAAAAAAAAAAAAAAAAAAAAATCAAAACCAAAATCACAAGAAGGTTTTAAGAAAGTTGTGGTCTAAATTCCGGCGATCTACGACTTCCTCTTTCTAATTGTTTATTTTTTTAATTTATATTTACGAAATAGTTTTCTTTCCTCCATCTCTCTAGTTTTTTGCGAAAAATTAATTTTTTATTAATTTTTTTCCGTTATCCTCCATCTTTATAATCATTTCTCTACTTTTATTTATCTTTTTAAAATGGCCGGACAAGGTTCAAACCAAGCTAATGATGATTTTGAAATTTACAATACTTTTTTTGAGGAAATTCTTATTCCTGACGATTTAGTTGGTTCCCCCTCTTGAAATTGGTAGCAATGTACCAAATGTTGTAAAGAGAAAGCAAAAAAGCAAAAGTTTAAATTTTTTTATTCTTCTCAATGAAACTAAACCTGATGGCTCACTTGTTTTAGATCAAAAAGGTGAACCAGTTCCATACGTTACCCAATGCAAGAAATATTTCCGTATATACAAATGGAAGATGGGAGTTGGCACGAGCACACTCTCAAGACACTACGATACTTGCTACGGCCCAAGCTCAATTCCGACGACCCAAACTCAGAAAAGTTTTGGAGGCACTGCGGCTTCTTCGGTTGATACGTTTTCCTATTCAGCTGCCCATCATAAAACTGAATTTACTAAATATATTATTGTTGATGAACTTCCATTCACTTTGGGTGAAAGTGAATCTTTATATGATTATGCCACAAGTGCTTTAAATCTCTGTTTTAATAGAGTTACTAGAGGCGCTGCTAGAAAAGAGGCTATTATGCTCTTTAAAGAAATGAGAGTTGCTTTAAAAGAAACATTTTCACATGCTAATAAACTAGCTATTACTTCTGATGTTTGGACAAGTAAACAAAATTATGCTTATATTTGTATCACGGCACACTACATAGATCCATTGTGGATGTTGCAAAAGCGCATCATTTTTTAGTACACATTTAGAGACTCTCAGAAATTATTTACACAGCTTGAACACGTCTCCAAGTAGGCAACAAGCTTTCAAAAATACATGTTATACACATTTTAGTATTCGTTTTAGAAGATTTGTTAAGGATGTTCCACATAGATGGACTTCGACATATTTAATGTTGAAATTCGTACTTCCGTTAAGGATGCTATTACATATTTTTGTAACATGGATCATAATTTTGAATATCCAGTAACTGAAGATGATTGGCTAGTTGCTACTTCTATATGTGAATTTTTGAAAACTTTTATAAGGTTACATGCACTTTTTCTGGTGTTTATTATTCTACTTCTTGTTTAGCTTTACGAGAATTTTGTAACATGTCTTACTTGTTTTCTAAATATAGAAATGTTCCAAATTTTGACTATGTTGTTAAGAGAATGGAAGCTAAATTTACTAAATATTGGGGTGATGTACCTCTTTTATATTGTTTGTCTTCCATTTTTGATCCTACCATCAAATTAGAGGGTGAAGCTTTGTTAGATGACTATGCAGATAACATTGAACTATCTTGTGTAATTGAAATTGGAAGTAAAGGTAGTTTTAGAAAGATTAGTATAACTTTATGAAGATAATGTTGTTCCGACCTGATCAACTCAAGTTAGTACAAGTAGTAGCTCTGGCATAGTGGACCACGCCGGCCGTATATTAAAAAGGAAGAAACAGAGACAATCTTTCCAACCCACTCAAGGGTTGTCTTTGTATTTAAGTTCTTATGAAAATGAATATTCAAATCACTTAACCATTTTAGAATGGTGAAAAAGATACGACAAAATATTTCCTGTACTTTCTACAATTGCACGTGATCTACTAATGGTCCCAGTGTATACGGTAGCATCGGAGTCTTATTTTAGTGTAGGATCAAGGATGTTGAGTCTAAAGAGGAGCCAGATATCTTGTAAGCTTGTGTTTTCGTTCAAAATTGAATTTTAGCAGAAAAAAGAATACAAAACAAGAGAGATGAAGCTTATGACATGATCAATGAGTTGGACCTCGGATTGCTTGGATTGGGGGAAGCTTTAGAACTGAGGAGGAGGAGTAAGAAGAATGACTCAAGTCAAAGGTACGACCCTCAAACTTTCAAACTTCAAAAAAAAAAAAACTTTAAACTTTAAAACTCCAAACTTAACATATGACTTTAGAAGTTAAAACTTTAAACTTTTAACAAAACTTTAAAACTTTAAATTTAAAACTTAAAAGTTTTAAAACTTTAAAAGAAAACTTTAAAACTCCAAACTTAACATATAACTTTAAAAGTTAAACTTTAAAAAGAAACTTAAAAACTTAAAAACTTTTAAAAACGAAAACTTTAAAACTTAAAATATGAAAACATAATAATAAAAAAATAACAAAAAAATCTATACTTAAAATAAAATTTTTTAACTCTGTCTATGACAAGCAAAACTTGTGTTCCCGGTCGCAAGACTGGATAAAAGAGAAGGAAAAATAAATCAAATTAAAGTAAAAAAAAGTTAAATTAAAATAAAACTTAAAAAGATAAATTAGATTAAAATAAAAAATTAAATATGAAGTTAACTTAAAAATAAATAAATCAAATTAAGATAAATTAAATTAAAATAAATAAATTAAGATAAATTAAATGAAGAGAAAACTTAAAAAGAGAAATTAACTTAAAAAATTTTAAATTAAAAAGAAACTTAAAAGGGGGGGGGGGGGGGGGGGGGGGGGGGGGGACATAACAAATTAAAAAAATAAAATAAAATAAAATAAGTTAAAGGAAAACTTAAAAATAATAAAATAAATAAACTTAAAATTTAAATGAATATGAAGTTAAAAAATTTGTTAAAATGGAAATTTGTTTAAAATAACCAAGCCGGGTCACTGGGCTGGGCTGAGTTCATCTGGCCACGACCGGGCCGGGCCAGGCCCGGCCCGCTTCTGCTTCCGGTTTGGGCTGGGCCCGGACCAAGCCCGTCTGGACCCGGTTCAATTTTGTGCGGTCCGGTTCGGACCGGACCGGGTCACACCTTGACCTCCTCCTCTCTTTTAGGAATTTATAAAAAGTTAGGGTTCCATATTTTTATTTATAAATATTATATGATATATTAGGGTTTGTTATATCATTGTTATTTGCTATCATCGATTCATTCCCCTATTTTCATATGAAGATTTGCGTTCTTAATGTGTCTGTGAGAGACCCATCGGAGTTGCATTTGGATCAAATCTGTTTGGATGATGATATAATTAGTGTCGAACTTTAGATCTTGGAGCCTGAGGCAAATTCGAAAAGTGGTACCCCTAAAGCTTAATGTTCATATTATATATTTTTTCGCTCTAGCCAATTATTTTTCTTATAGGAGGTATGTTTGCTTCTCTAATCTACTAGTGCTATGCAAATCAAAAAAAATATACCAAATTATTTTATTATAGAAGGCAGTTTGTTTCTCTAATCTAATTTGCCACAAATCACATTCCAAATGAAACTCTATCACGAACACTATTCATCAATGACATTATCATAATTTTCTACAAATAATAATAATTAATGACAAATAAACAATCAACAAGAATATAAAAATATTTTCTTTCTTATTTTCTCTATAGTGATTTCAATCTCAATAGGAATAAGTATGCAATAAATAGCAAGAACATATTTTCAAATAAATTAGTCAAACACAAATAAAGCTTATGGACAACAATTTTTTAGGCAACAACATATTTTCTCCAATAAATTATAATTTATAAGCCCACTGCAATTTTAGACTTCACTTACCTGTAATTGTAAAAATATTATTAGACTTTACTGATAATGTAAGTGACTCCTTAATATTGTGACAACGGAAAGTCATCATGACACAACAATTAAGAAATAGACCGAAATATGAGTGCATCAAAAAATCTAAAAATCAACAACAATTTAATTTTCTTAAAAAAAAAAATCTTACAGGGTCTGACTGATTCATGGCTTCTAGAAAAGAATTATTCAATAGTAAACCATAAACAAAAGTCTCTCTCTAAAAAAAATTAAAATCCAAAAAAACAACTCAGTCGACAGCACAAGACTCTTTCTAATTGTCTTTTCAAATCCGGGCCACAAGAGTATCTTACAAATCCGAGCCTTTTTAATATCATGTGGTCATGATACCACTTGTCGTTCAGTTCAAATATGGTAAGTATAAGTCCACATGATTACTTACTACTTGTTTCTTCAGCGGCGAGCCTTTTTAGTTGCCATAGCCATAAAGCTCTCTAAAATTTCAAATTTGAGCCTTTTTAGTTGAGTTTATATACCCTCCAAAATTTTGGGTCTGAGATAACTGCCTCATGAGCCTCATATTATGTCTGGTCTGGATAATTTGCTCCTGGAATCTTCATGTAAATTTTTGGGTCATATAAACTTTTTGTTCTTTGAACATGTGATTTACAAAATCCTAAATCTCCATGCCCTAACCCTACGATTGGGACCAAATTCGACTGTGATCCATAAATTGGTCAACTGGGCCCTCATTGGCTCGGCGATGCACTGGCGACCTCGTGACTGCGACCTTATCTGGGGTACGAGAGGCGTTGCCAAGAGGACCCGACCCCCATGGGGCTCCCGGTGAAGTGGAGGTTCCGACAATTAATTATGAAGATACAGACTCCGAAAGCACCATTGCATCATTGGCGTGGAGGAGGGGACAAAAAATTTAAAGAGATGGATGGTGAGGATCAAATCCATCATGACCAGAGGCAATAACATTAAGAAGAATAGGGTGTACACATAATGCACTAGTAGATATGATTTTGAAACATACATTACATTTTTAGTTACAAAAAAAAAAAAATTGTAAGAAGGTTATTGGACAAAAGGACGAATTGTCAAGAGGAGATGGAGTCATTTTTGGAATAATAATGCAATTGGAACTAATAATAACGTTATCATCTATAATTTTGATCATCCGATTTTCATATAACTATAATAAATTTTTGAATGGAATTAGTATTAAATGTTACGAAGAACATTACATTAATGTTTCAGACCTAATTAGCACTTTGAAAGAAAACAAGATGTAGCCTCTAGCATGACTACTAATCTTCATGTGAGAATCCTTTCGTAGATGAGGTTCTCCCTCTGGGAAAATCCACTTGAAAAGTACTTAATTATTTGTTATTACGATGGCCTCACTAAATCAGTAACATACATATATAGATATAAAAAAAGTAGCAAGAAGTTAGAGTAAACATTATTAGGCATGGACAGGAACACAATTAATTTTGTCTTCTCGTACATTTGTCGTGTATGGATTGTCCTTCTCCATTGAGAATGACACAATCTTATGAAATTGATAGCGTACATAGGCACATGACTACATGGTAGCATAGGCTTTCAAGTGTCAGACACACAGTGGTGTCGAAAAGAACATTAATGGTATTGTTGGCGACGACCGACCCGGGTCCGTTTGATTTGGTTCGGTTCAGATCGGACAGGTTCACCATATAGGACACAAGTGGCGGATCCACATGGCAAAACACATGAGAGGAGCCCCAACATAATATATATATATATATATATATATAATATATATACTATAGCGGACCCACAGACACAGGAGAGGAGCCCCCAGGGGTGTGT